>CM072255.1:6819575-6836884 GCA_036851935.1 Coregonus suidteri
GTCAAGGGGTCTGAATATTTTCCGAATGCTCTGGAGATAGTGTCACTTCTCCAGGAGAATAAAATAACTCGCCAGCCATCGTCTTGTGGCCTGCGTTAATTGCAGTCGTTTTTGCAGGACAATTAAATTGAGGTCACCTGGGTAGACGTTGAATCTTAATTATATTTTGGGATGGGCTGAATTGATGTGCATCAGTTGGAGCTGCTCTGTCTCTCTCTCTCTCATCTCTTCTCTCCCATCTCTCTTCTCTCTCTCCCCTCTCTCCCTCTCTCTCTCTCTCTCCTCTCTCCCTCTCTCTCTCTCTCTCTCTCTCTCTCTCTCTCTCTCTCTCTCTCTCTCTCTCTCTCTCTCTCTCTCTCTCTCTCTCTCTCTCTCTCTCTCTCTCTCTCTCTCTCTCTCTCTCTCTCTCTCTCTCTCTCTCTCTCTCTCTCTCTCTCTCTCTCTCTCTCTCTCTCTCTCTCTCTCTCTCTCTCTCTCTCTCTCTCCCTCTCTCTCTCCCATCTCTTCTCTCTCACCCATCTCTCCTCTCTCCCCTCTCTCACCCATCTCTCACTCCTAGGTTTTATTGACAGCCGGACTTCATCCAAGTCCATCTGGGAACACCTTTTTAGATTTCAATTAGGCTAGATGTTTGTTTGAGCTATTTTACTTACTCAAGTCCATTGCTCCTCAGGGAGCATAAGCCATTGGCAACATTTTAAGTATTTTATCTTTTTTTTGTGTGAAATACGGTAATTTCCATATTTTTTTTATAAGAACCCCTTAAGGAAGTAATTGTCTCCTTGACGTTTGAGAGAAGCCATTACTCCTGACAGAGAGTGGTCCGGGACGTGGAGGGACGTGACGAGACGGGAGAGTCTCCTCTTTCTGTCCTTATTACCTGTCAATCTGTCACTTCCTCCTCTCTCTGGGAGAGAATATATATATTTAGGTTAGCTTAGGTCCTCTTTTTCTTCACTCAACCAATCACAGGCTGTGTTTGATGAGCCAAAGACAGCAGTGATTAAGATGTGCAAGATTACTTCAGTGGAGTGCAGCACTCCAAAACTATTTATCTCCCCCCCCCCCCCCCCCCCCTCTCTCTCTCCTTCCCCTGTTTTAATTAAGTTTTCTTGTCATCTTGAAAGAGCTCGCTCTACGATTTCGCTAAAGACACATAAGCTTTTATCTAGCTGTAACTTGTAATTCGCTATTCTCAGTGAGTTCTCGGGGGGTTTTGAAGCTGGAAGCTTGCTTCCCTTCATGTGACTTTAGATGAAAGAATATGAAGTTCTTACTAACGGATTGACGGCTAACATTCAGTTTGAATGGAATTATTAATATGTGTGTCCGCGTGTCCTCAGGTGAATACTTGGAGAAGATCATTCCTCTTGTGGTGAAGTTCTGTAACATAGACGATGACGAGCTGAGAGAGTACTGCATCCAGGCCTTCGAGTCCTTCGTCAGGAGGTAAGACAAACCACATCCTATTTAAACGGCTTCAGAGGTAGCAGGGGGGGTTATTGTTTCTGTTCAGAGAAACACACACAAATGAATCCCAGAACTCTCCGTGAACTGGGGGATTTTATTCACGTTCACCCTGTTTTGACCTGTGTTGTGATTGGATACGCCAATCTCTCTTCTCTTCTGCGTTTGGCCTCCCGCTGTTTCTGTGATTAGAAACCCTCTCATCTACTCTTATCTTTTATTTGTGCCTTTTTTTATGGATGAAATCAAACAAGTGTTTGGGAGGGAAGGCGGGAGAGGGAGCTAGTGTTGGAAGATTAGTGTGATGCTGTCTGTCCTCCCAGATGACCATGGGGAGATGGGAGTCTTTATTGGTGGAAACTAAACGGAACTCAGCCATGAAGGACTGTTCCATCTCTCTCTCTCTCTCTCTCTCTCTCTCTCTCTCTCTCTCCAGGTGTCCAAAGGAGGTGTACCCCCATGTGGGTACTGTCATCAGCATCTGTCTGAAGTATTTGACCTACGACCCCAACTATAACTACGATGACGAGGATGAAGATGAGAATGCCATGGACGCTGACGGAGCAGACGAAGACTATCAAGGTAAAAACACACACACAGACTCACGGTACTGTGAGAGCTCATGGTCATTCGACCTCCATGTTTATTTATTTATCCAGGTTAGTCTCATTTCAGATTAAATCTCTTGAAGATTATCAAGTAGACTTTGGTGGTATACCGTATACCGGGGTGTTTGGAAATAGTCACAGGATGGTTTTTCAATACCGTCAAAACTATTACTTTTTTTAAATAAATGTGAATATCTGTAGCTCCTTGTTAAGTTCATACCTGCAGTCAACTTGTGCAATACGTTAGGAGATAAAACAGATTGGCGTTCTTCATTTCACCTGTCACATCATTTGACATTATGAACTTTACCGTAGTTCCCCAGAACAGTTGAGCCAGTCACGTGTTTGTTTGTAAACAGCACAACAGGAGAAAGCGAGCTGGAGAGTCCATAGTGTTCTATATCTATCAGTGAGTCCATAGTGTTCTATATCTATCAGTGAGTCTCTGCTGGAGAGTCCATAGTGTTCTATATCTATCAGTGAGTCTCTGCTGGAGAGTCCATAGTGTTCTATATCTATCAGTGAGTCCATAGTGTTCTATATCAGTATCAGTGAGTCCATAGTGTTCTATATCTATCAGTGAGTCCATAGTGTTCTATATCTATCAGTGAGTCTCTGCTGGAGAGTCCATAGTGTTCTATATCTATCAGTGAGTCCATAGTGTTCTATATCTATCAGTGAGTCTCTGCTGGAGAGTCCATAGTGTTCTATATCTATCAGTGAGTCCATAGTCAATCTTCTATATCTATCAGTGAGTCTCTGCTGGAGAGTCCATAGTGTTCTATATCTATCAGTGAGTCCATAGTGTTCTATATCTATCAGTGAGTCCATAGTGTTCTATATCTATCAGTGAGTCTCTGCTGGAGAGTCCATAGTGTTCTATATCTATCAGTGAGTCCATAGTGTTCTATATCTATCAGTGAGTCCATAGTGTTCTATATCTATCAGTGAGTCCATAGTGTTCTATATCTATCAGTGAGTCTCGGCTGGAGAGTCCATAGTGTTCTATATCTATCAGTGAGTCCATAGTGTTCTATATCTATCAGTGAGTCCATAGTGTTCTATATCTATCAGTGAGTCCATAGTGTTCTATATCTATCAGTGAGTCCATAGTGTTCTATATCTATCAGTGAGTCTCTGCTGGAGAGTCCATAGTGTTCTATATCTATCAGTGAGTCTCTGCTGGAGAGTCCATAGTGTTCTATATCTATCAGTGAGTCCATAGTGTTCTATATCTATCAGTGAGTCCATAGTGTTCTATATCTATCAGTGAGTCTCTGCTGGAGAGTCCATAGTGTTCTATATCTATCAGTGAGTCTCTGCTGGAGAGTCCATAGTGTTCTATATCTATCAGTGAGTCTCTGCTGGAGAGTCCATAGTGTTCTATATCTATCAGTGAGTCTCTGCTGGAGAGTCCATAGTGTTCTATATCTATCAGTGAGTCCATAGTGTTCTATATCTATCAGTGAGTCTCTGCTGGTGAGTCCATAGTGTTCTATATCTATCAGTGAGTCTCTGCTGGAGAGTCCATAGTGTTCTATATCTATCAGTGAGTCTCTGCTGGAGAGTCCATAGTGTTCTATATCTATCAGTGAGTCTCTGCTGGAGAGTCCATAGTGTTCTATATCTATCAGTGAGTCTCTGCTGGAGAGTCCATAGTGTTCTATATCTATCAGTGAGTCCATAGTGTTCTATATCTATCAGTGAGTCTCGGCTGGAGAGTCCATAGTGTTCTATATCTATCAGTGAGTCCATAGTGTTCTATATCTATCAGTGAGTCTCGGCTGGAGAGTCCATAGTGTTCTATATCTATCAGTGAGTCCATAGTGTTCTATATCTATCAGTGAGTCTCGGCTGGAGAGTCCATAGTGTTCTATATCTATCAGTGAGTCTCTGCTGGAGAGTCCATAGTGTTCTATATCTATCAGTGAGTCCATAGTGTTCTATATCTATCAGTGAGTCCATAGTGTTCTATATCTATCAGTGAGTCTCTGCTGGAGAGTCCATAGTGTTCTATATCTATCAGTGAGTCCATAGTGTTCTATATCTATCAGTGAGTCTCGGCTGGAGAGTCCATAGTGTTCTATATCTATCAGTGAGTCTCTGCTGGAGAGTCCATAGTGTTCTATATCTATCAGTGAGTCTCTGCTGGAGAGTCCATAGTGTTCTATATCTATCAGTGAGTCCATAGTGTTCTATATCTATCAGTGAGTCTCTGCTGGTGAGTCCATAGTGTTCTATATCTATCAGTGAGTCTCTGCTGGAGAGTCCATAGTGTTCTATATCTATCAGTGAGTCTCTGCTGGAGAGTCCATAGTGTTCTATATCTATCAGTGAGTCTCTGCTGGAGAGTCCATAGTGTTCTATATCTATCAGTGAGTCTCTGCTGGAGAGTCCATAGTGTTCTATATCTATCAGTGAGTCCATAGTGTTCTATATCTATCAGTGAGTCCATAGTGTTCTATATCTATCAGTGAGTCTCTGCTGGAGAGTCCATAGTGTTCTATATCTATCAGTGAGTCCATAGTGTTCTATATCTATCAGTGAGTCTCTGCTGGAGAGTCCATAGTGTTCTATATCTATCAGTGAGTCTCTGCTGGAGAGTCCATAGTGTTCTATATCTATCAGTGAGTCCATAGTGTTCTATATCTATCAGTGAGTCCATAGTGTTCTATGTCTATCAGTGTGTCTCTGCTGGAGAGTCCATAGTGTTCTATATCTATCAGTGAGTCTCTGCTGGAGAGTCCATAGTGCAGTTCTATATCGATCAGTGAGTCCATATAGTGTTCTATATCTATCAGTGAGTCCATAGTGTTCTATATCTATCAGTGAGTCTCTGCTGGAGAGTCCATAGTGTTCTATATCTATCAGTGAGTCTCTGCTGGAGAGTCCATAGTGTTCTATATCTATCAGTGAGTCTCTGCTGGAGAGTCCATAGTGTTCTATATCTATCAGTGATCCATAGTGTTCTATATCGTATCATCAGTGAGTCTCTGCTGGTGAGTCCATAGTGTTCTATATCTATCAGTGAGTCTCTGCTGGAGAGTCCATAGCGTTCTATATCTATCAGTGAGTCTCTGCTGGTGAGTCCATAGTGTTCTATATCTATCAGTGAGTCCATAGTGTTCTATATCTATCAGTGAGTCTCTGCTGGTGAGTCCATAGTGTTCTATATCTATCAGTGAGTCCATAGTGTTCTATATCAGTGAGTCTCTGTTGGTGAGTCCATAGTGTTCTATATCTATCAGTGAGTCTCTGCTGGAGAGTCCATAGCGTTCTATATCTATCAGTGAGTCCATAGTGTTCTATATCTATCAGTGAGTCTCTGCTGGAGAGTCCATAGTGTTCTATATCTATCAGTGAGTCTCTGCTGGAGAGTCCATAGTGTTCTATATCTATCAGTGAGTCTCTGCTGGAGAGTCCATAGTGTTCTATATCTATCAGTGAGTCTCTGCTGGAGAGTCCATAGTGTTCTATATCTATCAGTGAGTCCATAGTGTTCTATATCTATCAGTGAGTCTCTGCTGGAGAGTCCATAGTGTTCTATATCTATCAGTGAGTCCATAGTGTTCTATATCTATCAGTGAGTCCATAGTGTTCTATATCTATCAGTGAGTCTCTGCTGGAGAGTCCATAGTGTTCTATATCTATCAGTGAGTCCATAGTGTTCTATATCTATCAGTGAGTCTCTGCTGGAGAGTCCATAGTGTTCTATATCTATCAGTGAGTCTCTGCTGGAGAGTCCATAGTGTTCTATATCTATCAGTGAGTCCATAGTGTTCTATATCTATCAGGAGTCCATAGTGTTCTATATCTATCAGTGAGTCTCTGCTGGAGAGTCCATAGTGTTCTATATCTATCAGTGAGTCCATAGTGTTCTATATCTATCAGTGAGTCTCGGCTGGAGAGTCCATAGTGTTCTATATCTATCAGTGAGTCTCTGCTGGAGAGTCCATAGTGTGCTATATCTATCAGTGAGTCTCTGCTGGAGAGTCCATAGTGTTCTATATCTATCAGTGAGTCCATAGTGTTCTATATCTATCAGTGAGTCTCTGCTGGTGAGTCCATATAGTGTTCTATATATATCAGTGAGTCTCTGCTGGAGAGTCCATAGCGTTCTATATCTATCAGTGAGTCTCTGCTGGAGAGTCCATAGTGTTCTATATCTATCAGTGAGTCTCTGCTGGAGAGTCCATAGTGTTCTATATCTATCAGTGAGTCTCTGCTGGAGAGTCCATAGTGTTCTATATCTATCAGTGAGTCCATAGTGTTCTATATCTATCAGTGAGTCCATAGTGTTCTATATCTATCAGTGAGTCTCTGCTGGAGAGTCCATAGTGTTCTATATCTATCAGTGAGTCCATAGTGTTCTATATCTATCAGTGAGTCTCTGCTGGAGAGTCCATAGTGTTCTATATCTATCAGTGAGTCTCTGCTGGAGAGTCCATAGTGTTCTATATCTATCAGTGAGTCCATAGTGTTCTATATCTATCAGTGAGTCCATAGTGTTCTATATCTATCAGTGAGAGTCTCTGCTGGAGAGTCCATAGTGTTCTATATCTATCAGTGAGTCTCTGCTGGAGAGTCCATAGCGTTCTATATCTATCAGTGAGTCCATAGTGTTCTATATCTATCAGTGAGTCCATAGCGTTCTATCTATCAGTGAGTCTCTGCTCAGAGAGTCCATAGTGTTCTATATCTATCAGTGAGTCTCTGCTGGAGAGTCCATAGTGTTCTATATCTATCAGTGAGTCTCTGCTGGTGAGTCCATAGTGTTCTATATCTATCAGTGAGTCCATAGTGTTCTATATCTATCAGTGAGTCTCTGCTGGAGAGTCCATAGTGTTCTATATCTATCAGTGAGTCTCTGCTGGAGAGTCCATAGTCTATATCTATATCTATCAGTGAGTCCATAGTGTTCTATATCTATCAGTGAGTCTCTGCTGGTGAGTCCCATAGTGTTCTATATCTATCAGTGAGTCCATAGTGTTCTATATCAGTGAGTCTCTGTTGGTGAGTCCATAGTGTTCTATATCTATCAGTGAGTCTCTGCTGGAGAGTCCATAGTGTTCTATATCTATCAGTGAGTCCATAGTGTTCTATATCTATCAGTGAGTCCATAGCGTTCTATATCTATCAGTGAGTCTCTGCTGGAGAGTCCATAGTGTTCTATATCTATCAGTGAGTCTCTGCTGGTGAGTCCATAGTGTTCTATATCTATCAGTGAGTCTCTGCTGGTGAGTCCATAGTGTTCTATATCTATCAGTGAGTCTCTGCTGGAGAGTCCATAGTGTTCTATATCTATCAGTGAGTCTCTGCTGGAGAGTCCATAGTGTTCTATATCTATCAGTGAGTCCATAGTGTTCTATATCTATCAGTGAGTCTCTGCTGGTGAGTCCATAGTGTTCTATATCTATCAGTGAGTCTCTGCTGGAGAGTCCATAGTGTTCTATATCTATCAGTGAGTCCATAGTGTTCTATATCTATCAGTGAGTCTCTGCTGGAGAGTCCATAGTGTTCTATATCTATCAGTGAGTCCATAGTGTTCTATATCTATCAGTGAGTCTCTGCTGGTGAGTCCATAGTGTTCTATATCTATCAGTGAGTCTCTGCTGGAGAGTCCATAGTGTTCTATATCTATCAGTGAGTCTCTGCTGGAGAGTCCATAGTGTTCTATATCTATCAGTGAGTCCATAGTGTTCTATATCTATCAGTGAGTCTCTGCTGGAGAGTCCATAGTGTTCTATATCTATCAGTGAGTCCATAGTGTTCTATATCTATCAGTGAGTCTCTGCTGGTGAGTCCATAGTGTTCTATATCTATCAGTGAGTCTCTGCTGGAGAGTCCATAGTATTCTATATCTATCAGTGAGTCTCTGCTGGAGAGTCCATAGTGTTCTATATCTATCAGTGAGTCTCTGCTGGAGAGTCCATAGTGTTCTATATCTATCAGTGAGTCTCTGCTGGAGAGTCCATAGTGTTCTATATCTATCAGTGAGTCTCTGCTGGAGAGTCCATAGTGTTCTATATCTATCAGTGAGTATCTGCTGGAGAGTCCATAGTGTTCTATATCTATCAGTGAGTCTCTGCTGGAGAGTCCATAGTGTTCTATATCTATCAGTGAGTCCATAGTGTTCTATATCTATCAGTGAGTCTCTGCTGGAGAGTCCATAGTGTTCTATATCTATCAGTGAGTCTCTGCTGGAGAGTCCATAGTGTTCTATATCTATCAGTGAGTCCATAGTGTTCTATATCTATCAGTGAGTCCATAGTGTTCTATATCTATCAGTGAGTCCATATCGTTCTATATCTATCAGTGAGTCTCTGCTGGAGAGTCCATAGTGTTCTATATCTATCAGTGAGTCTCTGCTGGAGAGTCCATAGTGTTCTATATCTATCAGTGAGTCCATAGTGTTCTATATCTATCAGTGAGTCCATAGTGTTCTATATCTATCAGTGAGTCCATAGTGTTCTATATCTATCAGTGAGTCCATAGTGTTCTATATCTATCAGTGAGTCCATAGTGTTCTATATCTATCAGTGAGTCCATAGTGTTCTATATCTATCAGTGAGTCCATAGTGTTCTATATCTATCAGTGAGTCTCTGCTGGAGAGTCCATAGTGTTCTATATCTATCAGTGAGTCTCTGCTGGAGAGTCCATATCGTTCTATATCTATCAGTGAGTCTCTGCTGGAGAGTCCATAGTGTTCTATATCTATCAGTGAGTCCATAGTGTTCTATATCTATCAGTGAGTCTCTGCTGGAGAGTCCATAGTGTTCTATATCTATCAGTGAGTCCATAGTGTTCTATATCTATCAGTGAGTCTCTGCTGGAGAGTCCATAGTGTTCTATATCTATCAGTGAGTCCATAGTGTTCTATATCTATCAGTGAGTCCATAGTGTTCTATATCTATCAGTGAGTCTCTGCTGGAGAGTCCATAGTGTTCTATATCTATCAGTGAGTCCATAGTGTTCTATATCTATCAGTGAGTCTCTGCTGGAGAGTCCATAGCGTTCTATATCTATCAGTGAGTCTCTGCTGGTGAGTCCATAGTGTTCTATATCTATCAGTGAGTCTCTGCTGGAGAGTCCATAGCGTTCTATATCTATAAGTGAGTCCATAGTGTTCTATATCTATCAGTGAGTCTCTGCTGGAGAGTCCATAGTGTTCTATATCTATCAGTGAGTCCATAGTGTTCTATATCTATCAGTGAGTCTCTGCTGGTGAGTCCATAGTGTTCTATATCTATCAGTGAGTCTCTGCTGGAGAGTCCATAGTGTTCTATATCTATCAGTGAGTCTCTGCTGGAGAGTCCATAGTGTTCTATATCTATCAGTGAGTCCATAGTGTTCTATATCTATCAGTGAGTCTCTGCTGGAGAGTCCATAGTGTTCTATATCTATCAGTGAGTCCATAGTGTTCTATATCTATCAGTGAGTCTCTGCTGAGAGTCCATAGTGTTCTATATCTATCAGTGAGTCTCTGCTGGAGAGTCCATAGTGTTCTATATCTATCAGTGAGTCTCTGCTGGAGAGTCCATAGTGTTCTATATCTATCAGTGAGTCCATAGTGTTCTATATCTATCAGTGAGTCCATAGTGTTCTATATCTATCAGTGAGTCCATAGTGTTCTATATCTATCAGTGAGTCCATAGTGTTCTATATCTGAGTCTCGGCTGGAGAGTCCATAGTGTTCTATATCTATCAGTGAGTCCATAGTGTTCTATATCTATCAGTGAGCTGGAGAGTCCATAGTGTTCTATATCTATCAGTGAGTCTCCATAGTGTCTATATCTATCAGTGAGTCCATAGTGTTCTATATCTATCAGTGAGTCCATAGTGTTCTATATCTATCAGTGAGTCTCTGCTGGAGAGTCCATAGTGTTCTATATCTATCAGTGAGTCCATAGTGTTCTATATCTATCAGTGAGTCCATAGTGTTCTATATCTATCAGTGAGTCTCTGCTGGTGAGTCCATAGTGTTCTATATCTATCAGTGAGTCTCTGCTGGAGAGTCCATAGTGTTCTATATCTATCAGTGAGTCTCTGCTGGAGAGTCCATAGTGTTCTATATCTATCAGTGAGTCTCTGCTGGAGAGTCCATAGTGTTCTATATCTATCAGTGAGTCCATAGTGTTCTATATCTATCAGTGAGTCTCTGCTGGTGAGTCCATAGTGTTCTATATCTATCAGTGAGTCTCTGCTGGAGAGTCCATAGTGTTTCTATATCTATCAGTGAGTCTCTGCTGGAGAGTCCATAGTGTTCTATATCTATCAGTGAGTCTCTGCTGGAGAGTCCATAGTGTTCTATATCTATCAGTGAGTCTCTGCTGGAGAGTCCATAGTGTTCTATATCTATCAGTGAGTCCATAGTGTTCTATATCTATCAGTGAGTCTCTGCTGGAGAGTCCATAGTGTTCTATATCTATCAGTGAGTCCATAGTGTTCTATATCTATCAGTGAGTCTCTGCTGGAGAGTCCATAGTGTTCTATATCTATCAGTGAGTCTCTGCTGGAGAGTCCATAGTGTTCTATATCTATCAGTGAGTCCATATGAGTCTATATCTATCAGTGAGTCCATAGTGTTCTATATCTATCAGTGAGTCTCTGCTGGAGAGTCCATAGTGTTCTATATCTATCAGTGAGTCCATAGTGTTCTATATCTATCAGTGAGTCTCTGCTGGAGAGTCCATAGTGTTCTATATCTATCAGTGAGTCTCTGCTGGAGAGTCCATAGTGTTCTATATCTATCAGTGAGTCTCTGCTGGAGAGTCCATAGTGTTCTATATCTATCAGTGAGTCCATAGTGTTCTATATCTATCAGTGAGTCTCTGCTGGTGAGTCCATAGTGTTCTATATTATCAGTGAGTCTCTGCTGGAGAGTCCATAGTGTTCTATATCTATCAGTGAGTCTCTGCTGGAGAGTCCATAGTGTTCTATATCTATCAGTGAGTCTCTGCTGGAGAGTCCATAGTGTTCTATATCTATCAGTGAGTCTCTGCTGGAGAGTCCATAGTGTTCTATATCTATCAGTGAGTCTCTGCTGGAGAGTCCATAGTGTTCTATATCTATCAGTGAGTCCATAGTGTTCTATATCTATCAGTGAGTCCATAGTGTTCTATATCTATCAGTGAGTCTCTGCTGGAGAGTCCATAGTGTTCTATATCTATCAGTGAGTCTCTGCTGGAGAGTCCATAGTGTTCTATATCTATCAGTGAGTCCATAGTGTTCTATATCTATCAGTGAGTCCATAGTGTTCTATATCTATCAGTGAGTCTCTGCTGGAGAGTCCATAGTGTTCTATATCTATCAGTGAGTCTCTGCTGGAGAGTCCATAGCGTTCTATATCTATCAGTGAGTCCATAGTGTTCTATATCTATCAGTGAGTCCATAGCGTTCTATATCTATCAGTGAGTCTCTGCTGGAGAGTCCATAGTGTTCTATATCTATCAGTGAGTCTCTGCTGGAGAGTCCATAGTGTTCTATATCTATCAGTGAGTCTCTGCTGGTGAGTCCATAGTGTTCTATATCTATCAGTGAGTCCATAGTGTTCTATATCTATCAGTGAGTCTCTGCTGGTGAGTCCATAGTGTTCTATATCTATCAGTGAGTCTCTGCTGGAGAGTCCATAGTGTTCTATATCTATCAGTGAGTCTCTGCTGGAGAGTCCATAGTGTTCTATATCTATCAGTGAGTCCATAGTGTTCTATATCTATCAGTGAGTCTCTGCTGGAGAGTCCATAGTGTTCTATATCTATCAGTGAGTCTCTGCTGGAGAGTCCATAGCGTTCTATATCTATCAGTGAGTCTCTGCTGGAGAGTCCATAGTGTTCTATATCTATCAGTGAGTCTCTGCTGGAGAGTCCATAGTGTTCTATATCTATCAGTGAGTCTCTGCTGGAGAGTCCATAGTGTTCTATATATCAGTGAGTCTCTGCTGGAGAGTCCATAGTGTTCTATATCTATCAGTGAGTCCATAGTGTTCTATATCTATCAGTGAGTCCATAGTGTTCTATATCTATCAGTGAGTCTCTGCTGGAGAGTCCATAGTGTTCTATATCTATCAGTGAGTCCATAGTGTTCTATATCTATCAGTGAGTCTCTGCTGGAGAGTCCATAGTGTTCTATATCTATCAGTGAGTCTCTGCTGGAGAGTCCATAGTGTTCTATATCTATCAGTGAGTCTATAGTGAGTCTATCAGTGAGTCCATAGTGTTCTATATCTATCAGTGTGTCTCTGCTGGAGAGTCCATAGTGTTCTATATCTATCAGTGAGTCTCTGCTGGAGAGTCCATAGCGTTCTATATCTATCAGTGAGTCCATAGTGTTCTATATCTATCAGTGAGTCCATAGTGTTCTATATCTATCAGTGAGTCTCTGCTGGAGAGTCCATAGTGTTCTATATCTATCAGTGAGTCTCTGCTGGAGAGTCCATAGTGTTCTATATCTATCAGTGAGTCTCTGCTGGTGAGTCCATAGTGTTCTATATCTATCAGTGAGTCCATAGTGTTCTATATCTATCAGTGAGTCTCTGTTGGTGAGTCCATAGTGTTCTATATCTATCAGTGAGTCTCTGCTGGAGAGTCCATAGTGTGCTATATCTATCAGTGAGTCCATAGTGTTCTATATCTATCAGTGAGTCTCTGCTGGTGAGTCCATAGTGTTCTATATCTATCAGTGAGTCCATAGTGTTCTATATCAGTGAGTCTCTGTTGGTGAGTCCATAGTGTTCTATATCTATCAGTGAGTCTCTGCTGGAGAGTCCATAGTGTTCTATATCTATCAGTGAGTCCATAGTATTCTATATCTATCAGTGAGTCCATAGCGTTCTATATCTATATGATCTGCTGGAGAGTCCATAGTGTTCTATATCTATCAGTGAGTCTCTGCTTGTGAGTCCATAGTGTTCTATATCTATCAGTGAGTCTCTGCTGGTGAGTCCATAGTGTTCTATATCTATCAGTGAGTCTCTGCTGGAGAGTCCATAGTGTTCTATATCTATCAGTGAGTCTCTGCTGGAGAGTCCATAGTGTTCTATATCTATGAGTCCATAGTGTTCTATATCTATCAGTGAGTCTCTGCTGGAGAGTCGAAAGCGTTCTATATCTATCAGTGAGTCCATAGTATTCTATATCTATCAGTGAGTCCATAGTGTTCTATATCTATCAGTGAGTCTCTGCTGGAGAGTCCATAGTGTTCTATATCTATCAGTGAGTCTCTGCTGGAGAGTCCATAGTGTTCTATATCTATCAGTGAGTCCATAGTGTTCTATATCTATCAGTGAGTCTCTGCTGGAGAGTCCATAGTATTCTATATCTATCAGTGAGTCCATAGTGTTCTATATCTATCAGTGAGTCTCTGCTGGAGAGTCCATAGTGTTCTATATCTATCAGTGAGTCTCTGCTGGAGAGTCCATAGTGTTCTATATCTATCAGTGAGTCCATAGTGTTCTATATCTATCAGTGAGTCTCTGCTGGAGAGTCCATAGTGTTCTATATCTATCAGTGAGTCCATAGTGTTCTATATCTATCAGTGAGTCTCTGCTGGTGAGTCCATAGTGTTCTATATCTATCAGTGAGTCTCTGCTGGAGAGTCCATAGTGTTCTATATCTATCAGTGAGTCTCTGCTGGAGAGTCCATAGTGTTCTATATCTATCAGTGAGTCCATAGTGTTCTATATCTATCAGTGAGTCTCTGCTGGAGAGTCCATAGTGTTCTATATCTATCAGTGAGTCCATAGTGTTCTATATCTATCAGTGAGTCTCTGCTGGTGAGTCCATAGTGTTCTATATCTATCAGTGAGTCTCTGCTGGAGAGTCCATAGTGTTCTATATCTATCAGTGAGTCTCTGCTGGAGAGTCCATAGTGTTCTATATCTATCAGTGAGTCTCTGCTGGAGAGTCCATAGTGTTCTATATCTATCAGTGAGTCTCTGCTGGAGAGTCCATAGTGTTCTATATCTATCAGTGAGTCTCTGCTGGTGAGTCCATAGTGTTCTATATCTATCAGTGAGTCTCTGCTGGAGAGTCCATAGTGTTCTATATCTATCAGTGAGTCTCTGCTGGAGAGTCCATAGTGTTCTATATCTATCAGTGAGTCCATAGTGTTCTATATCTATCAGTGAGTCTCTGCTGGAGATTCCATAGCATTCTATATCTATCAGTGAGTCTCTGCTGGAGAGTCCATAGTGTTCTATATCTATCAGTGAGTCCATAGTGTTCTATATCTATCAGTGAGTCCATAGTGTTCTATATCTATCAGTGAGTCCATATCGTTCTATATCTATCAGTGAGTCTCTGCTGGAGAGTCCATAGTGTTCTATATCTATCAGTGAGTCTCTGCTGGAGAGTCCATAGTGTTCTATATCTATCAGTGAGTCCATAGTGTTCTATATCTATCAGTGAGTCCATAGTGTTCTATATCTATCAGTGAGTCCATGTTCTATATCTATATCAGTGAGTCCATAGTGTTCTGAGTCTATCAGTGAGTCCATAGTGTTCTATATCTATCAGTGAGTCTCTGCTGGTGAGTCCATAGTGTTCTATATCTATCAGTGAGTCTCTGCTGGAGAGTCCATAGTGTTCTATATCTATCAGTGAGTCTCTGCTGGAGAGTCCATAGTGTTCTATATCTATCAGTGAGTCTCTGCTGGAGAGTCCATAGTGTTCTATATCTATCAGTGAGTCCATAGTGTTCTATATCTATCAGTGAGTCTCTGCTGGAGAGTCCATAGTGTTCTATATCTATCAGTGAGTCCATAGTGTTCTATATCTATCAGTGAGTCTCTGCTGGAGAGTCCATAGTGTTCTATATCTATCAGTGAGTCCATAGTGTTCTATATCTATCAGTGAGTCTCTGCTGGAGAGTCCATAGTGTTCTATATCTATCAGTGAGTCTCTGCTGGTGAGTCCATAGTGTTCTATATCTATCAGTGAGTCTCTGCTGGAGAGTCCATAGCGTTCTATATCTATAAGTGAGTCCATAGTGTTATATATCTATCAGTGAGTCTCTGCTGGAGAGTCCATAGTGTTCTATATCTATCAGTGAGTCCATAGTGTTCTATATCTATCAGTGAGTCTCTGCTGGTGAGTCCAGTGTTCTATATCTATCAGTGAGTCTCTGCTGGAGAGTCCATAGTGTTCTATATCTATCAGTGAGTCTCTGCTGGAGAGTCCATAGTGTTCTATATCTATCAGTGAGTCCATAGTGTTTCTATATCTATCAGTGAGTCTCTGCTGGAGAGTCCATAGTGTTCTATATCTATCAGTGAGTCCATAGTGTTCTATATCTATCAGTGAGTCTCTGCTGGAGAGTCCATAGTATTCTATATCTATCAGTGAGTCTCTGCTGGAGAGTCCATAGTGTTCTATATCTATCAGTGAGTCTCTGCTGGAGAGTCCATAGTGTTCTATATCTATCAGTGAGTCTCTGCTGGAGAGTCCATAGTGTTCTATATCTATCAGTGAGTCTCTGCTGGTGAGTCCATAGTGTTCTATATCTATCAGTGAGTCTCTGCTGGAGAGTCCATAGTGTTCTATATCTATCAGTGAGTCTCTGCTGGAGAGTCCATAGTGTTCTATATCTATCAGTGAGTCCATAGTGTTCTATATCTATCAGTGAGTCTCTGCTGGAGAGTCCATAGTGTTCTATATCTATCAGTGAGTCTCTGCTGGAGAGTCCATAGTGTTCTATATCTATCAGTGAGTCCATAGTGTTCTATATCTATCAGTGAGTCATAGTGTTCTATATCTATCAGTGAGTCCATATCGTTCTATATCTATCAGTGAGTCTCTGCTGGAGAGTCCATAGTGTTCTATATCTATCAGTGAGTCTCTGCTGGAGAGTCCATAGTGTTCTATATCTATCAGTGAGTCCATAGTGTTCTATATCTATCAGTGAGTCCATAGTGTTCTATATCTATCAGTGAGTCCATAGTGTTCTATATCTATCAGTGAGTCCATAGTGTTCTATATCTATCAGTGAGTCCATAGTGTTCTATATCTATCAGTGAGTCCATAGTGTTCTATATCTCATGAGTCTCAGTGAGTCCATAGTGTTCTATATCTATCAGTGAGTCTCTGCTGGAGAGTCCATAGTGTTCTATATCTATCAGTGAGTCTCTGCTGGAGAGTCCATATCGTTCTATATCTATCAGTGAGTCCATAGTGTTCTATATCTATCAGTGAGTCTCTGCTGGTGAGTCCATAGTGTTCTATATCTATCAGTGAGTCCATAGTGTTCTATATCTATCAGTGAGTCTCTGCTGGTGAGTCCATAGTGTTCTATATCTATCAGTGAGTCCATAGTGTTCTATATCTATCAGTGAGTCTCTGCTGAGAGTCCATAGTGTTCTATATCTATCAGTGAGTCTCGGCTGGAGAGTCCATAGTGTTCTATATCTATCAGTGAGTCCATAGTGTTCTATATCTATCAGTGAGTCTCTGCTGGTGAGTCCATAGTGTTCTATATCTATCAGTGAGTCTCTGCTGGAGAGTCCATAGTGTTCTATATCTATCAGTGAGTCTCTGCTGGAGAGTCCATAGTGTTCTATATCTATCAGTGAGTCCATAGTGTTCTATATCTATCAGTGAGTCTCTGCTGGAGAGTCCATAGTGTTCTATATCTATCAGTGAGTCTCTGCTGGTGAGTCCATAGTGTTCTATATCTATCAGTGAGTCTCTGTCGTGCGGTGCACATGAGGTGATGAAGTTACACTTGTATGCATTTCACTACTAAATGTTTGCCGTCAGATATGTTATAATGTCTTTCTGTCAGAGAGCTCTGGATGAGGTATCTGAACAGCTGCCATTTTGTCCCTGTGCTTCCTACTAGCGTTTTTTTCCCCCCCTCTTCCGTTCTTCTCCCATCTGCCCCGTGTACACATGCTGCTCTTCCTTCAGAAAAGCATGCATCACAACTTAGTTCATTTGCTACATTTTTCTCTTTCGCTTGTAAATGTCCACACTCACTGAAAATAACTTTCAGTAGCTATTAGCTATGCTTGTATAACTTTATGAGCTGGATTTGCCAGTCTTTGCAATTAGTTTATGCTCGTTTACGCTCGTTAGCATTTAGCTATGTGATTTCACTATTACTTGTGCTAATTCTGTTAGCATTCTGGTTGTAGAGACCCAATGGGTTTTTCATTTTAGCGCCCCCTTGTGTGCTATGCCGGTAATACCGTAAATCCCGGGATGGCAGAAGTACGGTATGACTGTATGGAAATCTGTATA
>CM072255.1:6837384-6937384 GCA_036851935.1 Coregonus suidteri
CATTTCAGATATTACACGTTTCTAACTTGTCAGATAGTACACTTTAACTTGAAATGAAAACGACTGTTAGCAAGCTAACGTTGGCTGGCTGGTTCACTAGCTAACGTTACGTGTATTATCTGTGTAGCTATATATTATTCCTATCTCAGAGCCATTTGCATTGCTAGTTATAGCCTAATGTTAGCTTGCTAACATTGAACCTGGTTGGTTAGTTACCTGCAGATTCATGCAGGGTAGTAACGTCACGAGTTGGGATTATGGTTCATTGTTTAGCTAGCTACATGTCTAAACAAAAGACTCCACTATGAAAAGTAACCATTTCAATAGAATGTTCATGATGTCACTGCGACAATGGTCGATAGACGTAGCTGGTAAATTCGCTCTGGCTATCTACTCTGATTTCAGAGCACTCTCGTCTGAATTTGTGCCAGAGCGCAGAATAACTGACACATTTTACGAATGCTCAACAGCCGTTGAATATGGCCGGTGTCAGTAAACGTTGGGTTGGGTGCTTGACTGCTGTTGTTAGGTCAGAACATTCAGATCAACCCTACTACTCGGCCAGAGCGTCCAGTGTGCGCTCTGAACGCTCCGAGAGCGAACCGCTCTGAATTTACGAACAGACAATCTGACAACGCTCTGAGTTTACGAACGCCCAGAGCGCACTCTGAGCACTCTCTGGCACTCCAGATTGAATTTACGAACACACCCGTAGTATAAACCAGCCTTTAGTCTTGAAATCTTTGGTTGTTTAGTACATGGCCTAAAATGTGAATCCTTAAAGGGATAGGCGGGGCTAAAGCTTAAGAGGGTTTGAACGATGCTGAATGGGTGTACACAAAGAAGAGCTCTCCAGTAGGTGTACCAAAACATTCAAGGGCCATTTTCTCAAAACTGAGGTTACAAGTTTATCAACTTTCAAAGCAGAATCACTTTCCCATTGTTCCTCAACTGTAGTGTATGATACCATTTTCTAGCTCTGAGTCTCTACTTTTATCCAATGTAAAAAAACACAATTTCAAATGTTGCTACATAAGACCGAATCGAGCCGGTCGGTCACAAATGTTTGAAAATTACGTTTTATTGACTGCTTTATTACATGAGTTGCATGTTCTGTTAAGATGCATTACCATAATCTAAATGTGATTTCTGTCTTCTGAGCACCTGGGGGGATGCCCTAATGGGTTATGCACCCAATGCATATGGGTCCGGTAACTTTCTCAAAAATAGCCTGTAAATTTAAAATCTTCCCGGTCACGTTGTCTGGCACCACATTTTCCTAACGGAAACCCTGACAAAACACACACACAGAGCGGGGGGAGAGATCGCTCACCATTTGAGGGCCCAGATTCTGGCCCTCTCCGTTTTTGTCTTCCAGTAGCTTGAGGATCATCTTGACCACCTTGCGTTCGCTGTCATCGTTCCAGCTTGATCGAGTCTTTCTGCAGCTCCGACATCAGGTCGTTGGTGGCCATGAATCTACGCAACACACAGGGAGAGAGAACACTTCTAGTTAGACTACAGGGTTATGTTCATAAGACTCCAACTAAAAGAATCTCTAGAGCAGGGGCCCCCCCCTTCCAGCATTAGGGAACGTTGTGTTCGCCTTCCTGTGACCCCAAAATCTATTTCTCTTTTGGGTTTTATAGCTTACGGCACTTTTTTTTTACCCCGTTTTTACCCGAATTAGGTCCATTGGCTCATCTCTGAAAATCAAGTGCACTGGCATTAAAACCAAAGCAAATCAACACTAGTACAAAGATCAAACTAGCTCAGAGGAGAGGAACGACTGAAGCGTAAAGCACTAGATGATACCAGACAGACCAGCTCTCATCCCCTCAGAGTGGGGTTGACTTCCACCATCAAATCCAATGTAACACACAGAGTATAAACCACAAAAAGACCAGTTTTAAAAAACTCAAAGAAATCCTGGGGGTGATTCAAGAAAGACCTTTTCCTAAATACTAGTCCTAAAACACTAGTTTGTTTGATAATCCCCTCACGTTTCCCCACGATCGGAAGGCAATAATATTTTAAACAAGGAGGGAGAAGGAAGAGAGGAGGAAAAAGAATGAATAATGCATGAGGTCCATGGCACTCTCACTGAGAGGCAGCCCCACAGCATGAGGTAAAGGGCTGGGGCGCACACTCCTTCTCTCTCTCTCTCTGAACTGGTGCGTGGGTAAACGCTTTCTACCAGGGGGTGATCTTCTACAGTGGAAATCAGACTTCACTACCACGGTACCACCACCGCACTAGCTAAACATTAGTAGGGCCTTGTAAAATCTGTTTTATTTCTCGTGCGGAAGCAAGGAGCACCCCTTTACTCCCTCTATAATGTGGTGTTAGAACTCAAATAGGCCTACCTCTGACACAAATGTCAGATAGTCTACTCAACTCATAGATTCAGACTCAGAGGTTAGGCCAAAACTCACCAGCTATTTCTTGACTTACTCAATTCAGAGTTCTGAATCGAGAGGTGGATTTAAATGTCAGTCAACCATGATGGATAATCCAGTGCGCTGGTGTCAAATCGTGCTTTTGGCAGCTGATAGGCAATCCCTCAAAACTACAAGGCAATGGGGCACACAGTGGAACAAGGCTCCCTGTAAAATAGTCCTGTACCATTTCTCACCGTCCCACCCAGGTACCACAGAACACCATCAGTCATTGGTAAATGAACCAGAAATAGTCTGGGACCTGCATATAGTTTCTTGGTAAGATCGACAAATCTGGGAAAAGTAGCCTAGTTGACAAGAAAGGAAAGTTCCCTACACATGCATTGGAAATCTCATCCAACCAGCCGGCTCGCTCTAGCAATTGAGCCTTGGGGACGAGGTTAACGCATGGTTATGGTAAACCGTTTCAGAGATGGGCAGGAGAGACAGACATACTATTGGGGCAAACACTCACTACCTATGTCAGGGACTGGTTACTTTCCATATGTTTCATTATCATAGTTTCAGAGAAAATGTCAGTGACAAATGACCTTTGTGTCTACCTATCCATCACTACAGGGCGTGGTTAGCGGCTGCACTGGAAAACATCAAAACAAGACTAACAGGAACCAGCTTTGGATTCCCACATGTGCTCACATCTAAGATGATCTCTGTAGTGCAAAAACTGTGACATTTATCAGGTGGTAGATTATGACTAATGTAGTTTATACATGTATGCTGTGAAGATATACCATGTCAATTCATGACTCATGGCAACTTTAACAAAATTCTATAGAGTAGCCAATGCTGGCTTACATCTTACATCATCATATTGGTCTGTAAAAACAACTGTTCCTCCATTGTCAAGTTTGATATGGGCTGCCAAAACTAATTCATGGTTTGGGTCGGAAGTCAATCAAGTTTGTTTCTAGTTAGTATGTTATGAATTGTGTGTTTGGTTATGGTTTATATAAAACATTTGACAGTGAGGTAATGGTATGCTTCAAAGCTAGCTAAATCAGCTAACTACCTAGCTAAATTAACTACATTTTGACTCCCCGAATCAGCCAACAACATAGCACATGCAGGCAGGATTCTGTTTTGGAGGTACTGTAGCTAGCTAACGTTAGCTAAGCAATCATTGAGATATGGCATATGTAGACTAACTAAATGATTGTAGGTTCATAAAACCCTATGATTATATTTAGGATAGGTCCAATGCCTTTCTACCTAGTTACTTAGTTAACAAACTAGTTAATTAGTGTATGTCCATCTGGTTGAGTTAGCGAGCTCAAAACAGCTAGTTTTACTAGCTAGCTAGCTAGCGTTGACAGTAATGACTGTCGGAGCGAGTCAACGTTAGCCAGCTAGCTAGCAACATGTGACAGTGTTAAATGTAACATAGTTTGGCTATATACTTAGCGAAAAACTGACAAATTGAAAATATAATTTTGTCAAAACGTTCATGTGGGTTCATCACAAAGAATGTGTTTATAGCGAGTGGCTAACATTGTTAACTAGCTAGCTAGCGAACGTTAGCAGTCAGACTAGCCAAATGGCAATTGATTTGAGGCCTAGCTAGCTAACTTGCAGGGTTTTCATTTGGGACGATACCGGTTTTGAGTAAAAGTTCAGAATCACAAGCGTCATTTCTAATGCATGAGATTGTTAGGAATATTGTATTTACCTGAAATCTCCTTGTCGCTTGATGTAGAGCGCACATTTTTTCCAAGAGATTAGAGATATGATATGAGGGCACTTTCGCCATGTTTGCAGTCGTGGCGTGGCGTAGCCTGCTAGCAACCACTTGTCAGTATCACCGGGGCGGAATTCTTATCCACTTATTTTAGCTATTTATTTTCCTCTGAGCGATTGAAATCTATTCAGTTTCCACTGTCACTTTCCTTTTCGATGGAGCGAAGCGATGATCAGCGGCGGATATAGAGGAGAATTTAGTCTCATCCCGCGGAGTTTTGGATGTGTTTGAATGGAGATTTCTCACTTTGCTCTGCAGAGAATAATAGGAGGAGCTGCAAAACCAGACGATTTCGCTACTGGGGTCCAAAGTTGAGAGTTTGTCCGGGTTTCACTAAGGCTAATAAAACAAAACATTTACCTTTTTGTCATTTAGCAGACGCTCTTATCCAGAGCGACTTGAACAGTTAGTGAGTGCCATACATTATTTATTTTATTTTTCATACTGGCCCCCCGTTGGAATCGACCCACAACCCTGGCGTTGCAAACGCCATGCTCTACCAACTGAGCTACATCCCTGCCGACCATTCCTCCCCTACCCTGGACAACGCTGGGCAAATTGTGCGCCACCCCATGGGTCTCCCGGTCGCAGCCGGGCTACGACAGAGCCTGGATGTGAAAAATGTGCTTTTTGGTCTTAATTTAACGTGGTAAGTGGGTTAGGCGTAAGATTAGCAGTGTGTGGTTAGGTATTTTAAAATCCGATTTTAGAAGATACATTTTAGAAATAGCGCGAGGTTTAGCCATAATATGATGACTTTGTGGCTGTGGCTGTCGTAACTAGACGGTACCAAAGACAGTACAGTATGAAGATAGGCTAAAACTGCTCATCCAACAGAAATATTCGATCACACTCGTAGGCGACGTCATGGCGACGTTGGCTAGCTACGCGCATGCGTAGAAACACGTCATTGTGGTCTAACTGTGTCGTCTCGTGACGCCGAACTGCGCATGTGCAAACCGTCAAAATCAAAGGCACTCCTTCGATATAAAGTAGTTTTTTGACAAAAATTCAAACGTGTCAGTTTGTCATTTTCATTAGGTTGGAGTAATGACATGTGTAACTACTTAAGAACTTGGCTCGAATCTAGGTTCTGCTTTTAGATTTCGAGAAAATGTACAACTAAATGAAGAATTTGTTACTTCTCTCATTGACTTATCAAACCCCAACCCGGCCTTGTCTGTTTGGTCTGTTTCGCAAGAGTTTCCTGAAGTCTCGCGATGTATTTGTATTTATTAGGGATCCCCATTCTACGCTTCTGCACTCTTCCTGGGGTTCCAAACACATTAAGGCACTTACATTACATATAAAACAAAAGATAGAAACAGTACATCATATAACATTTTGTTTTTAAACGTTTTCTATTTGAACTTTTATGCGCTTATTCTTGTATAATGAAAAGCGCTTTACAAATGTAATACATTATTGTTATTATCAAGGGTTTTTAGCGGAGCTGTGGTCCCTCCTTGCCCCCTCGGCAGTCAAATCGAAAAGCTCTGCACTGTAATTGTGACGTTTTATTGATAACGACCTATAGAAATCCCCGATCACCGTTGTAAGCGATGTCATGGCGTAACGTTGACTATCTAAACTTCATAGACTGTAAAAAAAAAAAAAAAAATAGCTAAACCAAAGATTATGGATTTACTGACAATATTTGTCTCTCCCGCCCTAACAATGGGAGTTGTTTGTCCACATTAGCGGCATGGCGGGCTCTCAAGCTCTCGCCTATTCCTCTCTTTGGATTGGTGGATACATCTCATTATTTTAATACTATTTGAATATTAGATGAGGGTTGTTGACGTCAACCGCCTGTATTCAATGGAGAGAAATACGTAGCCATCTCGTGACAACACCGATATAAAATGTTTTTTCACAAAGTTCGAAACGTCTATTTGATCAAATAAACCTCACATAGCAAATAAAGCCATACAATGTATTTATTTTTTTTACCAAGTTCGACACTCACTAACCAGGTTTTCCTTCCAACCTGTTTATGTGAGTAAAATACATGTCGGATAAAATGTCACAACAGACCTTGATGGAAACAGCAAATTTGTCCTGTAAACTTTCCTAATGTCAACAAAACAAAATATGCTAGACAAGGTGGTGTCCCTTTTTGTGTTGGTAAAAATTATTATGCGAGAAACGCCTTATATGCGCAAATATTGATACACTAAGCATCATATCGAGTTAATTTGGAGTCACGCCATGATTTGTTTGTGTTGTCCTCCCACTACAACTCGGGAAACCATGCAGTTTATTAGGCTACAGATTAAATTAATTATGATGAACTTCAAAGGGTGGTGAAAATGAGTGCATGGTGATGAGCTTTGCTAATTTTCCAATAAATATTGAGGGTCCTATTCTGGTGACATGACGATCGAATGCTTGGCTGCCTTTAAACAAATATAAATAATCTCGCTCTTTTGTCCATAATAATCTCATCATGTAGACTATACCTGCACTGTATCTGCCAGCTGTTGGCTAGAGCTGCAAAGTGCCAAAGCCTACCAGAGTGGGCACACTCACATAAATAACGATATATACACTACCGGTGAAAAAGTTTTAGAACACCTACTCATTCAAGGGTTTTTCTTTATTTTTTTTTACTATTTTCTACATTGGAAAATAATAGTGAAGACATCAAAACTATGAAATAACACATATGGATTATCATGTAGTTAACCAAAAAAGGTATATACAAATAAAAAATATATTTTTATATTTGAGATTCTGTCAAATGACATGATGTTCAACTACTTAAGACATTGTCTTGAATCTAGGTTGTGCTTTTAAATTTCGAGAAATGAACAACTAAGGAATAATTTTTGCTTCCGTTATTGACTTCTCAACCCCAGTCTGGTCTGCTTCACAAGTATTCCCGGAAGTCTCACAATGTTGTGGCTCTTGGTTTAAAAACTTTGCGCCTCGACCACAGAGTTTGTAAAACTCTCCCTCTGGCCCAGAGCCCTACGGGGTGGCAAAGCCGGCCATGGTTATCCAGATAGAACTTGTTTTTCAGTGGGAGAAAGCAGGGCTTTTTGTAGTGCCTGGTTCAAGGTCTGCATTTGGTTGGTGGTGCACGCTATGGTCATCTGAGGAGGTCGATAGTGGACTTTTTCAATGTGGGTAGCTCCCTGTACAACTTCTTTAGGAAACCCATGGTGGATGCACAGTACACTGGGGGGAAACTTAAAAAACGTATTGATCAGAGATGGACTGGCCACATCGCCATGGCGTCAGTCATTTTGAAATCATGTGGCAATATTACAGAGATGCTCGGTGATGGAATCGAACCTACTCACGGCATATGTGAGACTTGAGGGCACAGGCTTATTGAAAGCTTTACATTTACTGCTAACATGACTCACAAAATCCTAGTGCTCCTTGACTTTCCTAACAAGTTACTGCAGTCTGAAGCTACTGATCTGTACACCGGTGTCAAACTTGTCCGCAGTATGTATGGGTGCGTTGAAAAACCGCCATGTGATGCTTAATTCAAAAAGGGATGGCACGAGCACACCAACTCCAAGAAAACGAACGGAAACTCATGAGTAAAACTCTGCAAGAGCATGTAGTTGAAAGCGCAATTTGTTGTTGCTAACGTTAGCTTTAGGTGGCTAGGTGGCTAACACGCTGGCTAACGGTTAGTTAGTAGCTACATTAAAAGGGTTAGGGTTAAAGTTAGGAGTTAGGGTTGAGGTTAGGTTTAACTAAAAGGGTTAAGGTCAGGGAAAGGAAAAAGTAGTAAGTTAGTTTGCAAAGTAGGGAACCTTGGGAAAGGTAGTAGTAGTTGCTAAAATGCCTAAAGTTGTTTTCCATGATGACCTATTCAAACATGCAACCTTGGGTTGGTATACGTTTTACTCTGACCAGCCACCCTCCTTTTGTTTTTCGGCCTTAAGTAAACATCCTGTCTTATAGTTAACCATACAAATGTTAACATATCGTCCTCATTCAGTGGGCCCTTTTCAGATTTACATGTACTATTCTACGTCTACAGTTCTATGCGACCAGGCTGATAGTTTCGGTGTGTGCTGTTTTATGAGCAGTAGTCTTGGGACCAATATTCGTGGGCTTCTCTTTCAACATGGCATGTTTTCTTGCGCAAATGTATCGTTTTTGTGTGCAGTTATTAGGCCTACACGTGTGTGATTGCATGTCGCATTAGTTTAGGCCACTGGTCAAAGTGATGTCAGCCTACGTAAAAGTTTGCACACGTTCACCTCTTGTTATCGTAATCGTTCCTGCTCTGCGTTGCTATACGTCGTGTGTGTAGGCTACTAAAAAAAGTGATGTCAATACTCGACTCTGTTATCGGGCGCGTTCATTTGCGTCAACACATGTAGGAATCTTGCTATAGCTCTGTCAAGTGATGTTCGCTCGTACTCTTAATTGATTCACCTTGACAGCTGTCTGTAAACTCATTTCCACAGTTGAGGCATCAGCTATGCGCTCCTTGAGAAGTGGCAGTTTTCTTGATTTAGTGATGTTACGCCATCGCTTAACTCTCACAAATTCGACAGCAGATTAGAGTTATTGCAACTGGAAAGTGGTACCGGCTTTGAAGACCTTACTGTTGAATCTATGATAGCGTAGTGTCACAATTCGTGCTCATGTAGCCTGCCGCTAGTTGTGCGATTTAGGTGAGTGTAAATTTCCTGAAACGATCCTGCAGAATCCTCTGATAGCCTAGGGGTGCGCATCCTGTCAGATGATCTGCTTGGCGTTGTTGGTATGGTATGCTCATCCTGTCAGATGATTTCTGTGCGTTGTTGATAGGTGGGGCTCATCATGTCAGCTGATCTGTGCCCGGTGGTAGTTGTGGTGCCTCAAGAATGTCAGCTGATCTGTGGCTTGTTCGGTAGGTGGTGCTCATCCTGTCAGCTGATCTGTGTGCGGGTTTTGGTAGGTGGTGCTCATCCTGTCAGCTGATCTGTCTGGTAGGTGCCTCTCCTGTCAGCTATCGTGTTGGTAGGTGGTGCTCATTCCTGTCAGCTGATCTGGTGCTGTTGGTAGGTGGTGCTCATCCTGTCAGCTGATCTGTGCGTGTTGGTAGGTGGTGCTCATCCTGTCAGCTGATCGTGTGCGTGTGGGGTAGGTGGTGCTGCTCATCCTGTCAGCTGATCTGTGCGTGTTGGTAGGTGGTGCTCCATCCTGTCAGCTGATCTGTGCGTTGTTGGTAGTGGTGCTTCATCCTGTCAGCTGATCTGTGCGTGTTTGGTAGGTGGGTGCTCATCCTGTCAGCTGATCTGTGCGTGTTGGTATGCTCATCCTGGTGATCAATTTCCTGTGAGATGATCAGATGCCTGTGTGTTGATAGGCTCAAATTTATGGTAGCCCTATGGCAGGTTCACTACATTTCGTATACACTTGGTATGTTGTAGTGGGGCGCATCTCTATCTGTGTGTTTTTATTGATGTGTACGGCCTAAATGTCATTACATTTTTCTGTACATTTGAACAGCAGTAGGACCAATCTATCTTGCGTTTTCGGGCTGTCAGCTTCCCCGGATCTGTGCGTGTTGGTAGGTGGTGCTTCATACAGAAATACTAGTTGTGTTCCCCCCCCCCCCCCCCCCCCCCCCCCTCATGATTATCTCCTGGAGCCGGCGCTTTTTATGTAATTTTTAATTTAACTTTATTTCGGAACCAGGTAAGAAGCCAGTTTGACAACCAGTTCTCATTTAAACTGCGACCTGGCCAAGATAAAGCAAAGCAGTGCGATTTTAAAACAACAACAACCAGAGTTACATCTGGATAAACCAAAAACAAAACGTACAGTCAACATACAATAGACATCTATATACAGTGTCGTGCAAATGTAGTAAGTTATGGAGGTAAGGCAATTAAACTGGCCATAGTGCAAACATAATGACAAATTAGTATTAACACTGAAAAGGATAGAAGTGATAGATTGTGCAGAAGATGATGTGCAATTTTTAGAGTAACTTGGGTGCAAATGAGCAAAATAAATAAACAATGTAAAATTAACAGTATGGGGATGAGGTAGTTGGGTGGGCTAATTACCAGATGGGCGATGTAAAGGTGCAGTGGATCGGTAAGCTGCTCTGACAACTGATGCTTGAAGTAACCAAGCTAACACGTAAGTTTAGTGGAGATACAGTGTCTCAGCTTCAGAGATTGTTGCAGTTCGGTCATTCCAGTCAGTTTTTGCAGCAGAGAACTGGAAGGGGGGAAATGGCGGGACCAAAGGACGGTGTTGGCTTTGGGGGATGACCAGTGAGATATACATGCCTGGAGCACAGACTAAACGGGTGGGTGTTGCTATTGTTGACCAATGAGCAAGATAGAGATCTGGGTGGATAAATGAGCAAAATAAATAACAATGTAGCAGTGATTTATAGATGGGCTGGAGCCCAGATGGGTATTGGCGACAGGTGCTATGTCGTGAGGACCAGCCAATGACAGCGTACATGTAACAATAAAGTGGGTAGTATATGGCAATTTGGATAGACTCACATCCAATTTGTGAGTATTTTTTTTTTTTCGTGTCCAGTCATTTGCAAGAATTTTGTATAGACTGCATGAAGTCAGAATGGTTAGGATATCAGTTTTAGGAGGTGTTGCAGCATGAGTGAAGGAGATTTGTGAGAAATACATCGCTGAAGTCAATTTTCTAGATCGGTATTTGGAGTGGGTTTGCTAAATGGTGACGTCCATGAACTAGCAGATAAACTGGGATTCTAAGGAGACAACTAGGTATTATATAGATGGCCTGGAGCCATTCTAAGTTTGACCACGACGAATATGTAGGATGACTAGCCTTAGAGCGGGGGTGCAAGTCACAATGTTCGATTGAAGAGCTATAGTTTTACTTGGTCTTTAGTGAGCCAGTGGAGGCTACTGAAGGAGTGTTAGTTGTCCAAGTTCGAAGTCAGACCCCGTTGTTAACTTTTTAGGTCCAATGACATAGCTGCCAGTCATGTATCGGTGCAAGTCAGCGTTACGAGGTGGATCTGAGAGTCAGCCAGCATGAGTGAAGGAGCTTACCTTTTGTCGAAGAAAGCCAACGAGGATTACCGAGGGTGTTGATACATGGAATCTCGTTTCCTGGACGGTTTGGACACAGTTTCACCAACTGAGACCAGACACCTAGAAAACTTGGTGCCGTGTAATGACATAGGTAAATCACCAGTCCACCGCCTGAGAGTAGTGCATTCTTGTCGGGCAGGCGGGTGCAAAGATGCCTCGTGGAACCTTATCCAATGCATTTAGTTTTACTTGTGTTTAGACAGTTGGAGCTCTCTGAAGGAGTGTTATATGGGGCCTGAGCTAGGTTGGACAACCACATAACACAAGTGAGAAAGGGCAGATGTTTCCTCGAATGGGTGTACTTCTGATAGCAGTGGTGTCAGAGCTGATTGTGCGTGTGGGTAAGTCTGTCAGTGTCTGAGTGTGCCATAGGCGCATTATGTTGTAGGCTGATCGGTGGCGGCAGGTAGGTGGTGTCATCCTGACAGATCCTCTTATCTCATCCTGTCAGTTTGTTTTGTTTGTTGTTGGTAGTTGGTGCTCATCCTGTCAACAGTGGGGATAGGCGCATTTATGTGTAGCCTATGGGAGGTACCACTACATTTCGGATACACTTGTATATTATAGTGGGGCGCATCTCTTTCTGTTAGTATATAATGTGTACTAAATCACCAGCAGTAGGACAATCTATCTTGCGTTACATGATGGCTCTAAAGAAATACTAGTTTGTGCCCCCCCCCCCCCCCCCCCCCCTCCCCTCCTGTCTCTCTGGAGCCGGGCCTTTTTATTAAATTTTTAATTTAACCTTTATTTACCAGGTAGAAGCCAGTTTGACAACAAGTTCTCATTTACAACTGCGACCTGGCCAAGATAAAGCAAAGCAGTGCTGATTAAAAACAACAACAACACAGAGTTACATATGGGATAAACAAAAAACCAAAACGTACAGTCCAAATACAATAGAACATCTATATAACAGTGTGTGCAAATGTAGTAAGTTATGGAGGTAAGGCAATAAAATGGCCATAGTGCAAAATCATGACAATTTAGTATTACCCTGGGTGCTGATGTGCAGAAGATGATGTCGCAAATAGAGATACTGGGGTGCAAATGAGCAAAATAAATAAACAATGTAAATAACAGTATGGGGATGAGGTAGTTGGGTGGGCTAATTACAGATGGGGCTGTGTACAGGTGCAGTGGATCGGTAGCTGCTCTGACAACTGATGCTTAAAGTTAGTGAGGGAGATAAGTGTCTCCAGCTTCAGAGATTTTTGCAGTTCGTTCCAGTCATTTGCAGCAGAGAACTGGAAGGAATGGCGGCCAAGGAGGTGTTGGCTTTGGGGCTGACCAGTGAGATATACATGCTGGAGCACAGACTACGGGTGGGTGTTTGCTATGGTGACCAATGAGCTAAGATAAGACGGGGATTTGCCTAGCAGTGATTTATAGATGGCCTGGAGCCAGTGGCTTGGCGACGAATATGTAGTGAGGACCATCCAATGAGCAGCGTACATGTCACAATGGTGGGTAGTATATGGGGCTTTGGTGACAAAACGGATGGCACTGTGATAGACTACATCCAATTTGCTGAGTAAGAGTGTTGGAAGCTATTTTGTAAATGACTCGCTGAAGTCAAGCTATCGGTAGGATAGTCAGTTTTACGAGGTCATGTTTAGCAGCATGAGTGAAGGAGGGCTTTGTTTGCGAAATAGGAAGCCAATTCTAGCACTTTGGATTGGAATGCTTAATGTGAGTCTGAAGGAGAGTTTACGGTCTAACCAGACACCTAGGTATTTGTAGTTGTCACATATTCTAAGTCAGACGAGAGTAGTGATTCTAGTCGGGCAGGCCAGGCGGGTGCAAGCAGCGTTCGATTGAAGAGCATGCATTTAGTTTTACTTGTGTTTAAGAGCAGTGGAGGCTACTGAAGGAGTGTTTATATGGCATTGAAGCTCGTTTGGAGGTTTTGTTAACACAGTGTCCAAAGAAGGGCCAGATGTATACAAATGGTGTCGTCTGCGTAGAGGTGGGATATGAGAGTCACCGGCTCTGAGCCCTGCATGCTGTCCTCAGCTCCAAGAAAGCCTACGACAAAATCCTGCCATGGAACGTGGACTCTCACATCAACAGCCGGGCCGGACAAGCTAGCACCAACTGAGACAAGAGTCCTCGAATTCACTTCTGATAGCAGTGTAATGAAACTGGTAATCACCAATCAATCATTACGTTTTACATTTTCGTCATTTAGCAGATCCTTCTTATCCAGAGCGACTTACAGTTAGTGCATTCATTTTAAGGTAGCCTAGGTGGGACAACCACATATCAAAATGATAGTAAAGTACATTTTCCTCCAACTAAAGTAGCTCTCAGCAAAATCAGAGCTGTTAAGTCAAGTGCGAGTGTTAATTCACGAAAGTTCACAAGGAGGGGGTGCTGTGGGATTATTTAAGATACTCTTTGAAGAGGTATGGTTTCAGATGTTTTCGGAAGATGGGCAGGGACTCTGCTGTCCTCGCTTCAGGGGGAAGAAGGTTGTTCCACCATTGGGGTGCCAGGACAGAGAAGAGCTTTGGACTGGGCTGAGGGAGGAGCTGACCTCCCATTGGGGTGCCAGGACAGAGAGAGAAGTTCATCTTGCTGCTCCAGAAAGCATGTTAAAACAATTACCAATTCTAAAATTCATATTCAACATTTGCCTCTTCTGTATTGATACAGTAGGCCTGGTTCTCCTCCGCTGCTCGTCGGCATTTTCCCCAAGCTGTGCTCCAATTGAAATTTAGCTCACAGGTTTCCAACATCTTAAACTAATTTGAGTCTGAATCAAATATGGCACGGTTTGATGCACCGCATTCAATGTTTATGACACTGTGGCAGACGGGAGGTCAAACATGATTAAAATGACTGTAAAAAAAAAACTCAGTTAGACTCAGTTGGCGGTGCATAGCGTTAATGCCTATAAAAATGGTTCATGGCTCTTCAGAAACATGAATATGAGAATCTGTGGTAGGTCTCCCTGAGGTTAATGAAATCAATAAGAAAGCAAAACAATGAGGATACTCTATCATTTCAGTTTCATAAGGACAGATATGGAATACCATATGAATAATTTAGAATGAATCAACACAGTACAGATATGGAATACCATATGGACTATTTAGAATGAATGAACAGAGTACAGATATGGAATACCATATGGATTATTTAGAATGAATCAACACAGTACAGATATGGAATACCATATGATTATTTAGAATGTGAAGAACAGAGTACTAGATATGGAATACCATATGGATTATTTAGTACATGAGTACAGATATGGAATACCATATGGATTATTTAGAATGAAAGAACAGAGTACAGATATGGAATACCATATGGATTATTTAGAATGAATGAACAGAGTACAGATATGGAATACCATATCGATTATTTAGAATTTAGAACAAGTACAGATATGGAAACCATATTGGATTATTTAGAATGAATGAACACAGTACAGATATGGAATACCTATATGGATTATTTAGAATGAATGAACAGAGTACAGATATGGAATACCATATGGATTATTTAGAATGAATGAACAGAGTACAGATATGGAATACCATATGGATTATTTAGAATGAATCAACACAGTACAGATATGGAATACCATATGGATTATTTAGAATGAATGAACAGAGTACTGATATGGAATACCATATGGATTATTTAGAATGAATGAACAGAGTACTGATATGGAATAACATATGGATTATTTAGAATGAAAGAACAGAGTACAGATATGGAATACCATATGAATAATTTAGAATGAATCAACACAGTACAGATATGGAATACCATATGGACTATTTAGAATGAATGAACAGAGTACAGATATGGAATACCATATGGATTATTTAGAATGAATGAACACAGTACAGATATGGAATACCATATGGATTATTTAGAATGAATCAACACAGTACAGATATGGAATACCATATGGATTATTTAGAATGAATGAACAGAGTACAGATATGGAATACCATATGGATTATTTTGAATGAATGAACACAGTACAGATATGGAATACCATATGGATTATTTAGAATGAAAGAACAGAGTACAGATATGGAATACCATATGGATTATTTAGAATGAATGAACAGAGTACAGAAATGTAGTAGGATAATCTCGACCATATTTGATATTGATATCAATTTGTACATAACATTGGTCAAGCACAGTTTTCTAAGAATGATTTGCACAAAAAGATCACAAGCCTTAATAAAACTCTCTCTCTCTCTCTCTCTCTCTCTCTCTCTCTCTCTCTCTCTCTCTCTCTCTCTCTCTCTCTCTCTCTCTCTCTCTCTCTCTCTCTCTCTCTCTCTCTCTCTCTCTCTCTCTCTCTCTCTCTCTCTCTCTCTCTCTCTCTCTCTCTCTCTCTCTCTCTCAATTCAATTTCAATTTCAATTTAAGGGCTTTATTGGCATGGGAAACGTGTGTTAACATTGCCAAAGCAAGTGAAGTAGATAGTAAACAAAAGTGAAATAAACAATAAATATTAACAGTAAACATTACACTCAGAAGTTTCAAAAGAATAAAGACATTTCAAATGTCATATTATGTATATATACAGTGTTTGTAACAATGTGCAAATAGTTTAAAGTACAAATGGGAAAATAAATAAACATAAATATGGGTTGTATTTACAATGGTGTTTGTTCTTCACTGGTTGCCCTTTTCTTGTGGCAACAGGTCACAAATATTGCAGCTGTGATGGCACACTGTGGTATTTCACCCAGTAGATAAGGGAGTTTATCAAAATTGGGTTTGTTTTTTAGTTCTTTGTGGGTCTGTGTAATCTGAGGGAAATATGTGTCTCTAATATGGTCATACATTTGGCAGGAGGTTAGGAAGTGCAGCTCAGTTTCCACCTCTCTCTCTCTCTCTCTCTCTCTCTCTGCCTCTCTCTCTCTCTCTCTGTCTCTCTCTCTCTTTCTGTCTCTCTCTCTCTCTCTCTCTCTCTCTCTCTCTCTCTCTCTCTCTCTCTCTCTCTCTCTCTCTCTCTCTCTCTCTCTGCCTCTCTCTCTCTCTCATTCAAAGGGGCTTTATATCTATCTACATTATACAGTGCATTCGGAAAGTATTCAGACCCCTAGACATTTTCCACATTTTGTTACGTAACAGCCTTATTCTATAATTGATTACATTGTTATTTCCCTCATCAATCTACACACAATACCCCATAATGACAAAACAAAAACAGTTTGATTTTTTTTGGTGCTAACTTATAAAAAATTAAATAGCTGTAATATCACATTTACATAAATATTCAGACCCTTTGTAGTGAGGACCAGCCAATGAGAGCGTACAGGTCACAATGGTGGGTAGTATATGGGGCTTTGGTGACAAAACGGATGGCACTGTGATAGACTACATCCAATTTGCTGAGTAGAGTGTTGGAGGCTATTTTGTAAATGACATCGCCGAAGTCAAGGATCGGTAGGATAGTCAGTTTTACAAGGGCATGTTTGGCAGCATGAGTGAAGGAGGCTTTGTTGCGAAACAGGAAGCCGATTCTAGATTTAACTTTGGATTGGAGATGCTTAATGTGAGTCTGGAAGGAGAGTTTACGGTCTAACCAGACACCTAGGTATTCATATTCTAAGTCCGACCCGCCGAGAGTAGTGATTCCAGTCGGGAAGGCGGGTGCAAGCAGCGTTCGATTGAAGAGCATGCATTTAGTTTTACTTGTGTTTAAGAGCAGTTGGAGGCCACGGAAGGAGTGTTGTATGGCATTGAAGCTCGTTTGGAGGTTTGTTAACACAGTGTCCAATGAAGGGCCAGGTGTATACAAAAGGGTGTCGTCTGCGTAGAGGTGGATCTGAGAGTCACCGGCCTGAGCCCTGCATGCTGTCAACAGCTCCAAGAAAGCCTACGACAAAATCCTGCCATGGGAACGTGGACTCTCACTCAACAGCCGGGCCGGACAAGCTAGCACCAACTGAGACAAGGTCCTCGAATTCACTTCTGATAGCAGTGTAATGAAACTGGTAAATCACCAATCAATCATTACGTTTTACATTTTCGTCATTTAGCAGATCCTCTTATCCAGAGCGACTTACAGTTAGTGCATTCATTTTTTAGGTAGCTAGGTGGGACAACCACATATCAAAGTGATAGTATGTACATTTTCCTCAATAAAGTAGCTATCAGCAAAATCAGAGCTGTTAACGGGGGGGAAAGTCAAGTGCGAGTGTTAATTCACGAAAGTTCACGAGGAGGGGGTGCTGTGGGATTATTTAAGATACTCTTTGAAGAGGTAGGGTTTCAGATGTTTTCGGAAGATGGGCAGGGACTCTGCTGTCCTCGCTTCAGGGGGGAAGAAGGTTGTTCCACCATTGGGGTGCCAGGACAGAGAAGAGCTTGGACTGGGCTGAGGGGGAGCTGCCCTCCCATTGGGGTGCCAGGACAGAGAGAGAAGTTCCTCTTGCTGCTCCAGAAAGCATGTTAAAACAATTACCAATTCTAAAATGCATATTCAACATTTGCCTCTTCTGTATTGATACAGTAGCCTGGTTCTCCTCCGCTGCTCGTCGGCATTTCCCCAAGCTGTGCTCCAACTGAAATTTAGCTCACAGGTTTCCAACGTCTTAACTAATTTGAGTCTGAAATCAAATATGGCACGGTTTGATGCACCGCATTCTGTTTAATGACACTGTGGCAGACGGGAGGTCAAACATGATTAAAATGACTGTAAAAAAAAAAAACTCAGTTGGCGGTGCAGTTTGTAGCTTAATGCTATAAAAATGGTTCATGGCTCTTCAGAACATGAATATGAGAATCTGTGGTAGGTCTCCCTGAGGTAATGAAATCAATAAGAGAAGCAAAACAATGAGGATACTCTATCATTTCAGTTTCATTAAGGACAGATATGGAATACCATATGAATAATTTAGAATGAATCAACACAGTACAGATATGGAATACCATATGGACTATTTAGAATGAATGAACAGAGTACAGATATGGAATACCATATGGACTATTTAGAATGAATCAACACAGTACAGATATGGAATACCATATGGATTATTTAGAATGAATGAACAGAGTACAGATATGGAATACCATATCGATTATTTAGAATGAAAGAACAGAGTACAGATATGGAATACCATATGGATTATTTAGAATGAATGAACAGAGTACAGAAATGTAGTAGGATAATCTCGACCTGGGATATTGATATCAATTTGTACATAACATTGGTCAAGCACAGTTTTCTAAGAATGATTTGCACAAAAATCTCACAAGCCTTCATAAAACACTTGAGTGATGAAGATGACAGGCGTTTGGGTTTCCACATTATTGTTATGTTTCTCAGTGCTCTCTCTCTCTCTCTCTCTCTCTCTCTCTCTCTCTCTCTCTCTCTCTCTCTCTCTCTCTCTCTCTCTCTCTCTCTCTCTCTCTCTCTCTCTCTCTCTCTCTCTCTCTCTCTCTCTCTCTCTCTCTCTCTCTCTCTCTCTCTCTCTCTCTCTCTCTCTCTCTCTCTCTCTCTCTCTCTCTCTCTCATTCAAAGGGGCTTTATATCTATCTACATCAGGGGTGTCAAACTCATTTTAGCTCAGGGGCCACATGGAGGAAAATCTATTCCCAAGTGGGCCGGACCGGAAAAATCATGGTATATATAACTTAAAAACAACAACTTCAGATTGTTTTCTTTGTTTTAATACGATCAACATACAACATAAAGCTGGAGCCTGAGGACAGTGTGTCCAAAATAGTACAAGCACAACATCACTATTAATCATAAAACACGTCAAGTTTATTTGAAAATTCTAAAGAAAAAGAACACACAAACACACAATGCCTCAGTGATTAACAGAACTGTTTCACAGATCACAGAACTATATCAGGGTGTCATTTCTCAGGCAGAAATGTAGATAAAAATAATGAAATCCTGTTCCCCAAACAAGTGCAAGAACCACAGAGTCAAGAATAGGTTAAATATACAAATAAAATAAAATCAATTAAAAACAATAGCACATCAACATAAAAACATATAAACATAAAGCTGGAGCCTGAGGACAGTGTCCAAAAGCACAACATCACTATTAATCATAAAACACCTCAAGTTATTTGAAAGTTCTGAGGACAAAGAACACACAAACACACAATGCCTCAGTGATTCACAGAAGTATATCACAGATCAGGTAAAATATAGATAAGTAAAAAATAAAAAATAATCAAAGAGCAGCAGTAAAATAAAATAACAATAGGGAGGCTATATACAGGGGGTACCGGTACAGAGTCAATGTGTTAGTGGAGGTAATAACAGTAGGGAGGCTATATACAGGGGGGTACCGGTACAGAGTCAATGTGTTAGTGGAGGTAATAACAGTAGGGAGGCTATATACAGGGGGTACCGGTACAGAGTCAATGTTGTTAGTGGAGGTAATAACAGTAGGGAGGCTATATACAGGGGGTACCGGTACAGAGTCAATGTGTTAGTAGAGGTAATAACAGTAGGGAGGCTATATACAGGGGTACCGGTACAGAGTCAATGTGTTAGTGGAGGTAATAACAGTAGGGAGGCTATATACATATTATATACAGGGGGTACCAGTACAGAGTCAATGTGTTAGTGGAGGTAATAACAGTAGGGAGGCTATATACAGGGGGTACCGGTACAGAGTCAATGTGTTAGTGGAGGTAATAACAGTAGGGAGGCTATATACAGGGGGTACCGGTACAGAGTCAATGTGTTAGTGGAGGTAATAACAGTAGGGAGGCTATATACAGGGGGTACCGGTACAGAGTCAATGTGTTAGTGGAGGTAATAACAGTAGGGAGGCTATATACATATTATATACAGGGGGGTACCGGTACAGAGTCAATGTGTTAGTGGAGGTAATAACAGTAGGGAGGCTATATACAGGGGGTACCGGTACAGAGTCAATGTGTTAGTGGAGGTAATAACAGTAGGGAGGCTATATACAGGGGGTACCGGTACAGAGTCAATGTGTTAGTGGAGGTAATAACAGTAGGGAGGCTATATACAGGGGGTACCGGTACAGAGTCAATGTGTTAGTGGAGGTAATAACAGTAGGGAGGCTATATACAGGGGGGTACCGGTATAGAGTCAATGTGCGGGGGCATCGATTAGTTGAGGTAATTGAGGTAATATGTACATGTGGGTAGAGTTAAAGTGACTATGCATAGATAATAAACAGAGAGTAGCAGCAGCGTAAAAGAGGGGTTGGTGTGGGGTGCGATTGGGGGGGACAATGCAAATAGTCCCGGTAGCCATGATCAGCTGTTCAGGAGTCTTATGGCTTGGGGGTAGAAGCTGTTAAGAAGCCTTTTGGACCTAGACTTGGCGCTCCGGTACCGCTTGCCGTGCGGTAGCAGAGAGAACAGTCTATGACTGGGGTGGCTGGAATCTCTGACAATTTTTAGGGCCTTCCTCTGACACCACCTGGTATAGAGGTCCAGGATGGCAGGAAGCTTGGCCCCAGTGATGTACTGGGCCGTACGCACTACCCTCTGTAGTGCCTTGCGGTCGGAGGCCAAGCAGTTGCCATACCAGGCGGTGATGCAACCAGTCAGGATGCTCTCGATGGTGCAGCTGTAGAATTTTTGTAGGATCTGAGGACCAATGCCAAATCTTTTCAGTCTCCTGAGGGGGAATAGGCTTTGTCATGCCCTCTTCACGACTGTCTTCGTGTGTTTGGACCATGATAGTTTGTTGGTGATGTGGACACCAAGGAACTTGAAGCTCTCAACCTGTTCCACTACAGCCCCGTCGAAATGTGGGAAAAGTCAAGGGGTCTGAATACTTTCCAAAGGCACTGTATCTCTCTCTATCTCACACACAGTTTGTTATTCAAACACATCAAAGACGTTCCATAGCGGTTGGGGGGGTCACACGTATCTCTATGTACTACTAGCAGACATTTATCACATTAAATTAATATGCTAAATAACTGAACCTCTGTTGTGGTGTTTTCATAGGGCCAATTGTTTTACATGCTCATCATAAAACTGTCAATCCCTTTAGCCCTGTGATAAGAAAACAATCACTGTTCTGAATCAGACGGCTGTGAGGTAAATGATAAAATGGATCAGTTGGAGGTACACCAGATGGTAACGTTATAGAGGTTAATACGTCTGGGTGACAGGTGGATACACCAGATGGTAACGTTATAGAGGTTAATACGTCTGGGTGACAGGTGGATACACCAGATGGTAACGTTATAGAGGTTAATACGTCTGGGTGACAGGTGGATACACCAGATGGTAACGTTACAGAGGTTAATACGTCTGGGTGACAGGTGGATACACCAGATGGTAACGTTACAGAGGTTAATACGTCTGGGTGACAGGTGGATACACCAGATGGTAACGTTATAGAGGTTAATACGTCTGGGTGACAGGTGGATACACCAGATGGTAACGTTATAGAGGTTAATACGTCTGGGTGACAGGTGGATACACCAGATGGTAACGTTATAGAGGTTAATACGTCTGGGTGACAGGTGGATACACCAGATGGTAACGTTATAGAGGTTAATACGAGACCAGATGGTAACGTTATAGAGGTTAATACATCTGGGTGACAGGTGGATAGACTCGATGGTAACGTTTTAGGAAGGGGAATGCCAATAGATGAAACCTAATCACGTTTGATAATGGAGGATGACATTCAAATGAGTGTAGGCCTATGTAGGAGAATAACCTCTAGAATAGATTGAGGTTACTCCTGACCAAACACAGCTTTTTGGACTGTGACTACAGACCACAAGGCACTTCATTTGTTTTAAATGTTTTCATTACAGTTGCATGACGCAGCCTCACTGCACCTGTTTCTAATAGGTCAATATCATCCAATGATCTCATATGTAATGCCAATTAAATCATTAGGTCAGTAGATAAACACCATGTGAGCAATTCAGTAGCATCCACTGTTGAGCCAGAAGAGTTTGAGGGTACCTGCAGCACAGTAAATGCAGAATCATCACTGCAACACAGGAAATGCAGAATCATCACTGCAGCACAGGAAATGCAGAATCATCACTGCAACACAGGAAATGCAGAATCATCACTGCAACACAGGAAATGCAGAATCATCACTGCAGCACAGGAAATGCAGAATCATCACTGCAACACAGGAAATGCAGAATCATCACTGCAGCACAGGAAATGCAGAATAATCACTGCAACACAGTAAATGCAGAATCATCACTGCAACACAGTAAATGCAGAATCATCACTGCAACACAGGAAATGCAGAATCATCACTGCAACACAGGAAATGCAGAATCATCACTGCAACACAGTAAATGCAGAATCATCACTGCAACACAGGAAATGCAGAATCATCACTGCAACACAGGAAATGCAGAATCATCACTGCAACACAGGAAATGCAGAATCATCACTGCAACACAGGAAATGCAGAATCATCACTGCAACACAGGAAATGCAGAATCATCACTGCAACACAGGAAATGCAGAATCATCACTGCAACACAGGAAATGCAGAATCATCACTGCAACACAGGAAATGCAGAATCATCACTGCAACACAGGAAATGCAGAATCATCACTGCAACACAGGAAATGCAGAATCATCACTGCAACACAGGAAATGCAGAATCATCACTGCAACACAGAAATGCAGAATCATCACTGCAACACAGGAAATGCAGAATCATCACTGCAACACAGGAAATGCAGAATCATCACATCAACACAGGAAATGCAGAATCATCACTGCAACACAGGAAATGCAGAATCATCACTGCAACACAGGAAATGCAGAATCATCACTGCAACACAGCAAGTCTCCAGTAGTTGTCAGTAAGGAGGGAAGGTGTAATATTTGAGAAAAAGAGAGAGGGAGAGAGAAACAAAGACATATAAAGAGCAAGAGAGAGAGAGAGAGACAGAGACAGAGACAGAGACAGAGACAGAGACAGAGAGAGAGAGAGAGAGAAGAGAGAGAGAGAGAGAGAGAGAGAGAGAGAGAGAGAGAGAGAGAGAGAGAGAGAGAGAGAGAGAGAGAGAGAGAGAGAGAGAGAGAGAGAGAGAGAGAGAGAGAGAGAGAGGCAGAGAGAGAGAGAGAGAGAGAGAGAGAGAGAGAGAGAGAGAGAGAGAGAGAGAGAGAGAGAGAGAGAGAGAGAGAGAGAGAGAGAGAGAGAGAGAGAGAGAGAGAGAGAGAGAGAGAGAGAGAGAGAGAGAAATAATGGTGTTCCAAAAAAGGTCCAGTTGCCAGGACCACAAATACAAATTCCATCTAGACACCGTTGCCCTAGAGCACACAAAAAACTATACATACCTCGGCCTAAACATCAGCGCCACAGGTAACTTCCACAAAGCTGTGAACGATCTGAGAGACAAGGCAAGAAGGGCCTTCTATGCCATCAAAAGGAACATAAAATTTGACATACCAATTAGGATCTGGCTAAAAATACTTGAATCAGTTATAGAACCCATTGCCCTTTATGGTTCTGAGGTCTGGGGTCCGCTCACCAACCAAGAATTCACAAAATGGGACAAACACCAAATTGAGACTCTGCATGCAGAATTCTGCAAAAACATCCTCCGTGTACAACGTAAAACACCAAATAATGCATGCAGAGCAGAATTAGGCCAATACCCGCTAATTATCAAAATCCAGAAAAGAGCCGTTAAATTCTATAACCACTTAAAAGGAAGCGATTCCCAAACCTTCCATAACAAAGCCATCACCTACAGAGAGATGAACTTGGAGAAGAGTCCCCTAAGTAAGCTTGTCTGGGCCTCTGTTCACAAACACAAACAGACCCCACACAGCCCCAGGACAACAACAACAACAACACAACAACACACAATTAGACCCAACCAAATCATGAGAAAACAAAAAGAGAATTACTTGACACATTGGAAAGAACAAAACAAAAAAACAGAGCAAACTAGAATGCTATTTGGCCCTAAACAGAGAGTACACAGTGGCAGAATACCTGACCACTGTGACTGACCCAAACTTAAGGAAAGCTTTGACTATGTACAGACTCAGTGACCATAGCCTTGCTATTGAGAAAGGCCGCCGTAGGCAGACCTGGCTCTCAAGAGAAGACAGGCTATGTGCACACTGCCCACAAAATGAGGTGGAAACTGAGCTGCACTTCCTAACCTCCTGCCAAATGTATGACCATATTAGAGACACATATTTCCCTCAGATTACAGCGATCCACAAAGAATTCGAAAACAAACCCAATTTTGATAAACTCCCTTATCTACTAGGTGAAAAACCACAGTGTGCCATCACAGCTGCAAGATTTGTGACCTGTTGCCACAAGAAAAGGGCAACCAGTGAAGAACAAACACCATTGTAAATACAACCCATATTTATGTTTATTTATTTTCCCATTTGTACTTTAACTATTTGCACATTGTTACAACACTGTATATATACATAATATGACATTTGAAATGTCTTTATTCTTTTGAAACTTCTGAGTGTAATGTTTACTGTTAATATTTATTGTTTATTTCACTTTTGTTTACTATCTACTTCCCTTGCTTTGGCAATGTTAACACACATTTCCCATGCCAATAAAGCCCTTAAATTGAATTGAATTGAGAGAGAGAGAGAGAGAGAGAGAGAGAGAGAGAGAGAGAGAGAGAGAGAGAGAGAGAGAGAGAGAGAGAGAGAGAGAGAGAGAGAGAGAGAGAGAGAGAGAGAGAGAGAGAGAGAGAGAGAGAGAGAGACAGAGAGTGAGACTGAGAGAGAGAGAGAGAGAGAGAGAGAGAGAGAGAGAGAGAGAGAGAGAGAGAGAGAGAGAGAGAGAGAGAGAGAGAGAGAGAGAGAGAGAGAGAGAGAGAGAGAGAGAGAGAGAGAGAGAGAGAGAGAGAGAGAGAGAGAGAGAGAGAGAGAGCAGAGAGAGAGCTACAGGCAGAGAGAGAGCTAGACAGAGAGAGAGAGAGAGAGAGAGAGAGCAGAGGACCGGATGCCCATCCCCAGCTCTAAGATAGATCATTATTTTTGACCCCATAGTATCGCCCAGGATCATCTCAGCCATTTTCAGCCAATCACGCACATGGCATCCCAAATGGCACCCTATTCCCCTGGAATTCTGGTCAAAAATAGTGCACTATGTAGGGAACAGGGTGCCATTTGGGACGCACACAGGGACCAATTACGTTACCTTGCAGGGGCAGTGGTGTGTGATGGGAGAGATAGAGAAGCGTGCCCGTAGCACTGAACCAGTGGCACGCCTCCTTCTGTTGGCCAAATGGTCAGTCTCAGCAAACAGGACAGAGAGAGGAGAGAGAGAGAGAGAGAGAGAGAGAGAAAGACTGATGAGAGACCTGGCCTCATTTCAGATTAGGGCTTGTTTTGTCATTGCCGTGACATTGTCATAGTAATGCCTGATTTTTTGATGGAAATAATATGGTTCTGATTGGGGCAGGAAGTCGTTATGTAAGGTACTGTTTGTATGACTGAGAGTGAGAGGTGGGAGGGAGGAGAGAGAGAGAGAGAGAGAGAGAGAGAGAGAGAGAGAGAGAGAGAGAGAGAGAGAGAGAGAGAGAGAGAGAGAGAGAGAGAGAGAGAGAGAGAGAGAGAGAGAGAGAGAGAGAGCAGAGGACCGGATGCCCATCCCCAGCTCTAAGATAGATCTTTATTTTTGACCCCATAGTATCGCCCAGGATCATCTCAGCCATTTTCAGCCAATCACGCACATGGCATCCCAAATGGCACCCTATTCCCCTGGAATTCTGGTCAAAAATAGTGCACTATGTAGGGAACAGGGTGCCATTTGGGACGCACACAGGGACCAATTACGTTACCTTGCAGGGGCAGTGGTGTGTGATGGGAGAGATAGAGAAGCGTGCCCGTAGCCCTGAACCAGTGGCACGCCTCCTTCTGTTGGCCAAATGGTCAGTCTCAGCAAACAGGGACAGGGAGAGAGAGAGAGAGAGAAAGACTGATGAGAGACCTGGCCTCATTTCAGATTAGGGCTTGTTTTGTCATTGCCGTGACATTGTCATAGTAATGCCTGATTTTTTTGTTGGAAATAATATGGTTCTGATTGGGGCAGGCAGTCGTTATGTAAGGTACTGTTTGTATGACTGAGAGTGAGAGGTGGAGAGGGAGAGAGAGAGAGAGAGAGAGAGATATAGAGATTTTGTACCATATATCCTGCCCTTCTAATGTATGTTGAATGTTTTTATGTTGTTGGCTTTGGAGGCAAGAGCACCATAGAGTTGACTGACTATGAGGATCACTCACTCTCAGGCTCTGGTCAAATGTAGTGCACTATATAGGGAACAGGGTGCCATTTGGGACGTGACCTCATTCTCTACAGATCCAAAAAAGGGCTGTGACACACATCTATCTCTCTGGCCTCATGGTAGTTGTCTAAATGGATCATCACAGGTAATTTGTCTATGTTGAAAACGGAGCCTGCACTTTAGATGCTCTGTGGACATCACGTGTGTGTGTGTGTGTGTGTGTGTGTGTGTGTGTGTGTGTGTGTGTGTGTGTGTGTGTGTGTGTGTGTGTGTGTGTGTGTGTGTGTGTGTGTGTGTGTGTGTGTGTGTGTGTGTGTGTGTGTGTGTGTGTGTGTGTGTGTGTGTGTGTGTGCGCGCTGGGATAGATTGGTTTTTCTGTAGTGTACTGTCTAATACAAAATCTATCATGCCATATTACGTCTGTGAGTAATTTCACCACTGCAGCAGACGCCAGAGCAGTTGTAGGTCAAGACCTGTCCTTATATATAAACACTGAATTATGTATGAGTCACAAACATGTTACTGTATGAAACCAAAACAATGTTCACATTCATACAAGCACCTGTTATTGACTGCAGAGAGCTTTACAGAACCATTCTGTTGGAACACTGTTCCACCTGCTGCCTTTTCCTCCAGCCTCAGAGACCTTTGACCCCTAGTGGCCTATATCTCTAGCCTCAGAGACCTTTGACCCCTAGTAGCCTATATCTCTAGCCTCAGAGACCTTTGACCCCTAGTAGCCTATATCTCTAGCCTCAGAGACCTTTGACCCCTAGTAGCCTATATCTCTAGCCTCAGAGACCTTTGACCCCTAGTAGCCTATATCTTCAGCCTCAGAGACCTTTGACCCCAGTAGCCTATATCTCTATCCTCAGAGACCTTTGACCCCTATTAGCCTATATCTCTAGCCTCAGAGACCTTTGACCCCTAGTAGCCTATATCTTCAGCCTCAGAGACCTTTGACCCCAGTAGCCTATATCTCTATCCTCAGAGACCTTTGACCCCTATTAGCCTATATCTCTAGCCTCAGAGACCTTTGACCCCTAGTAGCCTATATCTCTAGCCTCAGAGACCTTTGACCCCAGTAGCCTATATCTCTATCCTCAGAGACCTTTGACCCCTATTAGCCTATATCTCTAGCCTCAGAGACCTTTGACCCCTAGTAGCCTATATCTTCAGCCTCAGAGACCTTTGACCCCAGTAGCCTATATCTCTAGCCTCAGAGACCTTTGACCCCTAGTAGCCTATATCTCTAGCCTCAGAGACCTTTGACCCCTAGTAGCCTATATCTCTACATTCTTTCTATACCTTCACACATCTACTGTATTCACACTATCTATTTATTGGCCAGCTGGGTCTAACCATCTAACCATGAGTTACTACCCCAGATCACACAAGATACTGTACAGTGCAGTAAGACCTCCAGCGTGGAACAGGAGTAGAGTGTGTATATATATATATACAGTGGGGAAAAAAAGTATTTAGTCAGCCACCAATTGTGCAAGTTCTCCAACTTAAAAAGATGAGAGAGGCCTGTAATTTTCATCATAGGTACACATCAACTATGACAGACAAAATGAGAAAGAACATTCTAGAAAATCACATTGTAGGATTTTTTATGAATTTGCAAATTATGGTGGAAAATAAGTATTTGGTCAATAACAAAAGTTTCTCAATACTTTGTTATATACCCTTTGTTGGCAATGACACAGGTCAAACGTTTTCTGTAAGTCTTCACAAGGTTTTCACACACTGTTGCTGGTATTTTGGCCCATTCCTCCATGCAGATCTCCTCTAGAGCAGTGATGTTTTGGGGCTGTCGCTGGGCAACACGGACTTTCAACTCCCTCCAAAGATTTTCTATGGGGTTGAGATCTGGAGACTGGCTAGGCCACTCCAGGACCTTGAAATGCTTCTTACGAAGCCACTCCTTCGTTGCCCGGGCAGTGTGTTTGGGATCATTGTCATGCTGAAAGACCCAGCCACGTTTCATCTCCAATGCCCTTGCTGATGGAAGGAGGTTTTCACTCAAAATCTCACGATACATGGCCCCATTCATTCTTTCCTTTACACGGATCAGTCGTCCTGGTCCCTTTGCAGGAAAACAGCCCCAAAGCATGATGTTTCCACCCCCATGCTTCACAGTAGGTATGGTGTTCTTTGGATGCAACTCAGCATTCTTTGTCCTCCAAACACGACAAGTTGAGTTTTTACCAAAAAGTTATATTTTGGTTTCATCTGACCATATGACATTCTCCCAATCCTCTTCTGGATCATCCAAATGCACTCTAGCAAACTTCAGACGGGCCTGGACATGTACTGGCTTAAGCAGGGGGACACGTCTGGCACTGCAGGATTTGAGTCCCTGGCGGCGTAGTGTGTTACTGATGGTAGGCTTTGTTACTTTGGTCCCAGCTCTCTGCAGGTCATTCACTAGGTCCCCCCGTGTGGTTCTGGGATTTTTGCTCACCGTTCTTGTGATCATTTTGACCCCACGGGGTGAGATCTTGCGTGGAGCCCCAGATCGAGGGAGATTATCAGTGGTCTTGTATGTCTTCCATTTCCTAATAATTGCTCCCAGAGTTGATTTCTTCAAACCAAGCTGCTTACCTATTGCAGATTCAGTCTTCCCAGCCTGGTGCAGGTCTACAATTTTGTTTCTGGTGTCCTTTGACAGCTCTTTGGTCTTGGCCATAGTGGAGTTTGGAGTGTGACTTTTTGAGGTTGTGGACAGGTGTCTTTTATACTGATAACAAGTTCAAACAGGTGCCATTAATACAGGTAACGAGTGGAGGACAGAGGAGCCTCTTAAAGAAGAAGTTACAGTTCTGTGAGAGCCAGAAATCTTGCTTGTTTGTAGGTGACCAAATACTTATTTTCCACCATAATTTGCAAATAAATTCATTAAAAATCCTACAATGTGATTTTCCTGATTTTTTTTTTCAATTTGTCTGTCATAGTTGACGTGTGCCTATGATGAAAATTACAGGCCTCTCTCATCTTTTTAAGTGGGAGAACTTGCACAATTGGTGGCTGACTAAATACTTTTTCCCCCCACTGTATATATATATATATATATATATATATATATATATATATACAGTTGATGTCGGAGTTTACATCCACTTAGGTTGGAGTCATTAGAACTTGTTTTTCAACCACTCCACAAATGTCTTGTTAACAAACTATAGTTTTGGCAAGTTTGTGCATGACACAAGTATTTTTCCCAACAATTGTTTACAGACAGATTATTTCACTTATAATTCACTGTATCACAATTCCAGTGGGTCAGAAGTTTACATACACTAAGTTGACTGTGCCTTTAAACAGCTTGGAAAATTCCAGAAAATGATGTCATGGCTTTAGAAGCTTCTAATAGGCTAATTGACATCATTTGAGTCCATTGGAGGTGTGCCTGTGGATGTATTTCAAGGCCTACCTTCAAACTAAGTGCCTCTTTGCTTGACATCATGGGAAAATCAAAAGAAATCAGCCAAGACCTCAGAAAAAAAAGTGTAGACCTCCACAAGTCTGGTTCATCCTTGGGAGCAATTTCCAAACGTCTGAAGGTACCACGTTCATCTGTACAAACAATAGTACGCAAGTATAAACACCATGGGACCACGCAGCCGTTATACCGCTCAGGAAGGAGACGCGTTCTGTCTCCTAGAGATGAACATACTTTGGTGCGAAAAGTGCAAATCAATCCCAGAACAACAGCAAAGGACCTTGTGAAGATGCTGGAGGAAACGGGTACAAAAGTATCTATATCCACAGTAAAACGAGTCCTATATCGACATAATCTGAAAGGCCGCTCAGCAAGGAAGAAGCCACTGCTCCAAAACCGCCATAAAAAAGTCAGACTACGGTTTGCAACTGCACATGGGGACAAATATCTTACTTTTTGGAGAAATGTCCTCTGGTCTGATGAAACAAAAATATAACTGTTTGGCCATAATGACCATCGTTATGTTTGGAGGAAAAAGGAGGATGCTTGCAAGCCGAAGAACACCATCCCAACCGTGAAGCACGGGGGTGGCAGCATCATGCTGTGGGGGTGCTTTGCTGCAGGAGGGACTGGTGCACTTCACAAAATAGATGGCATCATGAGGAAGGAAAATTATGTGGATATATTCAAGCAACATCTCAAGACATCAGTCAGGAAGTTAAAGCTTGGTCGCAAATGGGTCTTCCAAATGGGTCTTCCAATGACCCCAAGCATACTTCCAAAGTTGTGGCAAAATGGCTTAAGGACAACAAAGTCAAGGTGTTGGAGTGGCCATCACAAAGCCCTGACCTCAATCCTATAGAACATGTGTGGGCAGAACTGAAAAAGCGCGTGCGAGCAAGGAGGCCTACAAACCTGATTCAGTTACACCAGCTCTGTCAGGAGGAATGGGCCAAAATTCACCCAATTTATTGTGGCTACCCAAAACGAATTAATGAGGATAACAGCGGACGATATTGCCACTCCTATTTGCAATATTGTGGGAGCTGTCTTGTTAGACTTCAGTGCTGCTTTTGACATTATCGATCATAGTCTGCTGCTGCTGGAAAAACATACGTGTCATGGCTTTACACCCCCTTGCTATATTGTGGATAAAGAGTTACCGGTCTAACAGAACACAGAGTGTGTTCTTTAATGGAAGCCACTCCAGCGTAATCAGGAATTCCCCAGGGCGGATAAAAACAGCGGGGACTGTGAAGAGACACAACACTCACAATGTACAGACACACGCATACGCACACACACGCTAGCACACGCACTCTACACACACATACATTGTAATGTTGTTGTATGGTGGTATCATACATTTTGTATTGTAGATAGGTAGTGGTGTAATATTGTTATATGATGAAACTGTTTTATATTTTGTTTTACATGTAATGTAAGCGCCTTAATGTGTTTGGACCCCAGGAAGAGTAGCTGCTGCCTTGGCAACAGCTAATGGGGATCCCTAATGAATACAAATACTATCTAATCAGTGTCTATGTGTCACGAATTCAGCCGAAGCTGCCCCTCCTCCTTGCTCGGGCAGGTTTCGGGCGTTCGTCGTCACCGGCTTACTAGCCACTACCGCTCCATTTATCATCACTCCATTTGTCTTGTCTTGTCAATCACACACACCTGGTAGTCATTCCCTCATTAGTCTGTGTATAAGTGTTCCCTCTGCCCCCTTGTCCTTTGTGAGTGATTGTTTCGTTGTGAGAGTAGTGTAGCTCGGTTGAGCTACTCTTTACTTGTGTGCAGCCGAGGTTGATTTTCCCTTGTGCTAGTTTCGTTCTGCCGCTATATGAGCTACGTTATTGGACACTGAATAAACTCTGGATTTCTGGGTTTTACCTCCTGCGCCTGACTCCGTCATTCACACCTCATCACACTATGTCCCAAATGGCACCAGAACCTAATGCATCCCAATTGGCACCTTATGCCCTATATAGTGCACTACTTTTCTTTTACCAGGGCCTGTATAGGTAGTGTGCTAAGGGTGCCATTTGGGATGCATCCAGAGACCCTCTGTTGGCCAGCCCACTCTCATTCGCAACACACATTTCACTAATTATCCAACATGAATTAATTCGCATTTTTATTATAATCAGAGAGAACACAGCAGCCTCAGTGTTCCGCATCTCAAATGGCACCCTATCCCCTATATAGTGCACTAACTTTAATGGTCTGTGGGTCAAAAGTAGTGCACTATATAGGGGATAGGGGGCCATTTGAGACGCGCCCAGGGTTGCCGGTTCTGCCCCGGAGAATAGTGTGTTACTGCCGATGTAATTCTAGAGAAGACCCTACAGGCCTGGATCCAACCCTCCAATCTATTTACATCACACAATACAATTATTGCCTGACTGTCGTTTAACCTGCTGGCAAATTCTTTGTCAAGTTTTTTTTCTCTCGCACATCATTAGAGGAATTTGAGGTGTGTGTGTGTGTGTGTGTGTGTGTGTGTGTGTGAGCGCGTGTATGTGTGTGAATCCTAACTGATAAGTAGATCATACAGAAACAGATGCTTGTGGAGGCAGAATAAGGTCTAGTTTCTAGTGGAGGCAGAATAAGGTCTAGTTTCTAGTGGAGGCAGAATAAGGTCTAGTTTCTAGTGGAGGCAGAATAAGGTCTAGTTTCTAGTGGAGGTTTAGTTTCTAGTGGAGGTAGAATAAGGTCTAATTTTCTAGTCAGGCAGAATAAAGTCTAGTTTCTATTGGAGGCAGAATAAGGTCTATTGGTCTATGGAGGCAGAATAAGGTCTAGTTTCTAGTGGAGGCAGAATAAGGTTTAGTTTCTAGTGGAGGCAGAATAAGGTCTAGTTTCTAGTGGAGGCAGAATAAGGTCTAGTTTCTAGTGGAAGCAGAATAAGGTCTAGTTTCTAGTGGAGGCAGAATAAGGTCTATTTCTAGTGGAGGCAGAATAAGGTCTAGTTTCTAGTGGAGGCAGAATAAGGTCTAGTTTCTAGTGGAGGCAGAATAAGGTCTAGTTTCTAGTGGAGGCAGAATAAGGTCTAGTTTCTAGTGGAGGCGGAATAAGGTCTAGTTTCTAGTGGAGGCAGAATAAGGTCTAGTTTCTAGTGGAGGCAGAATAAGGTCTAGTTTCTAGTGGAGGCAGAATAAGGTATATTTTCTAGTGGAGGTTTAGTTTCTAGTGGAGGTAGAATAAGGTCTAGTTTCTAGTGGAGGCAGAATAAGGTCTAGTTTCTAGTGGAGGCAGAATAAGGTCTAGTTTCTAGTGGAGGCAGAATAAGGTTTGGTTTCTAGTGGAGGCAGAATAAGGTCTAGTTTCTAGTAGAGGCAGAATAAGGTCTAGTTTCTAGTGGAGGCAGAATAAGGTCTAGTTTCTAGTGGAGGTTTAGTTTCTAGTGGAGGTAGAATAAGGTCTAGTTTCTAGTGGAGGTAGAATAAGGTCTAGTTTCTAGTGGAGGCAGAATAAGGTCTAGTTTCTAGTGGAGGCAGAATAAGGTGGAGGTCTAGTTTCTAGTGCAGAATAAGTTTAGTTTTCTAGTGGAGGTAGGAACTAAGGTCTAGTTTCTAGTGGAGGCAGAATAAGGTCTAGTTTCTAGTGGAGGCAGCCAAGGTCTAGTTTCTAGTGGAGGCTAAGGTCTAGTTTCTAGTGGAGGCAGAATAAGGTCTAGTTCTAGTTTTCTAGTTGTCATCACAATAAGGTCTATTTTCTAGTGGAGGCAGAATAAGGTCTAGTTTCTAGTTTCTAGTTTCTAGTGGAGGCAGAATAAGGTCTAGTTTCTAGTGGAGGTTTAGTTTCTAGTGGAGGCAGAATAAGGTCTAGTTTCTAGTGGAAGCAGAATAAGGTCTAGTTTCTAGTGGAGGCAGAATAAGGTCTAGTTTCTAGTGGAGGCAGAATAAGGTCTAGTTTCTAGTGGAGGCAGAATAAGGTCTAGTTTCTAGTGGAGGCAGAATAAGGTCTAGTTTCTTGGGTGGGCAGATTTTTTGAATGATTTTAATTGTTTGTCAGCCAAAGATAATGTTGCTATACTGTATTGGTTATCAGCCAAATATAATGTTGCTATACTGTATTGGTGCCCCTTCATAGTGTAAACATATCCCCCCAGTGTCCCTCCATAGTGTAAACATATCCCCCCAGTGCCCCTTCATAGTGTAAACATATCCCCCCAGTGCCCCTTCATAGTGTAAACATATCCCCCCAGTGCCCCTTCATAGTGTAAACATATCCCCCCAGTGCCCCTTCATAGTGTAAACATATCCCCCCCAGTGTCCCTTCATAGTGTAAACATATCCCCCCAGTGCCCCTTCATAGTGTAAACATATCCCCCCAGTGTCCCTCCATAGTGTAAACATATCCCCCAGTGCCCCTTCATAGTGTAAACATATCCCCCAGTGTCCCTCCATAGTGTAAACATATACCCCCAGTGTCCCTCCATAGTGTAAACATATCCCCCCAGTGTCCCTTCATAGTGTAAACATATCCCCCCAGTGTCCCTTCATAGTGTAAACATATCCCCCCAGTGCTCCTTCATAGTGTAAACATATCCCCCCAGTGTCCCTTCATAGTGTAAACATATCCCCCCAGTGCCCCTTCGTAGTGTAAATATATCCCCCAGTGCCCCTTCATAGTGTAAACATATCCCCCCAGTGCCCCTTCATAGTGTAAACATATCCCCCCAGTGCCCCTTCATAGTGTAAACATATCCCCCCAGTGCCCCTTCATAGTGTAAACATATCCCCCCAGTGCCCCGTCATAGTGTAAACATATCCCCCCAGTGCCCCTTCATAGTGTAAACATATCCCCCCCAGTGCCCCTTCATAGTGTAAACATATCCCCCCAGTGTCCCTTCATAGTGTAAACATATCCCCCCCAGTGCCCCTTCATAGTGTAAACATATCCCCCCAGTGTCCCTTCATAGTGTAAACATATCCCCCAGTGTCCCTTCATAGTGTAAATATATACCCCCAGTGCCCCTTCATAGTGTAAACATCCCCCCAGTGCCCCTTCATAGTGTAAACATAACCCCCCCCAGTGCCCTTCATAGTGTAAACATATCCCCCCAGTGCCCCTTCATAGTGTAAACATATCCCCCAGTGCCCCTTCATAGTGTAAACATATCCCCCCAGTGCCCCTTCATAGTGTAAACATATCCCCCCAGTGCCCCTTCATAGTGTAAACATATCCCCCAGTGCCCCTTCATAGTGTAAACATATCCCCCAGTGCCCCTTCATAGTGTAAACATATCCCCCCAGTGCCCCTTCATAGTGTAAACATATCCCCCCCAGTGCCCCTTCATAGTGTAAACATATCCCCCAGTGTCCCTTCATAGTGTAAACATATCCCCCCAGTGTCCCTTCATAGTGTAAACATATCCCCCCAGTGCCCCTTCATAGTGTAAACATATCCCCCCAGTGCCCCTTCATAGTGTAAACATATCCCCCCAGTGTCCCTTCATAGTGTAAAACATATCCCCCCAGTGTCCCCTTCATAGTGTAAACATATCCCCCAGTGTCCCTTCCATAGTGTAAACATATCCCCCCCCAGTGTCCCTTCATAGTGTAAACATATCCCCCAGTGTCCCTTCATAGTGTAAACATATCCCCCCAGTGCCCCTTCATAGTGTAAACATATCCCCCCCAGTGTCCCTTCATAGTGTAAACATATCCCCCCAGTGCCCCTTCATAGTGTAAACATATCCCCCCAGTGTCCCTTCATAGTGTAAACATATCCCCCCAGTGCCCCTTCATAGTGTAAACATATCCCCCAGTGCCCCTTCATAGTGTAAACATATCCCCCCAGTGTCCCTCCATAGTGTAAACATATCCCCCAGTGTCCCTTCATAGTGTAAACATATCCCCCCAGTGCCCCTTCATAGTGTAAACATATCCCCCCAGTGCCCCTTCATAGTGTAAACATATCCCCCCAGTGTCCCTTCATAGTGTAAACATATCCCCCAGTGTGCCCCTTCATAGTGTAAACATATCCCCCAGTGCCCCTTCATAGTGTAAACATATCCCCCCAGTGCCCCTTCATAGTGTAAACATATCCCCCCAGTGTCCCTCCATAGTGTAAACATATCCCCCTCAGGCCCAGCTTCTTGATGTTCCATCCCAAACACACAACCATCCATCCATCCCCAAATTACATCTCAGGGAAAGTCATTCTAAACAAGAAAGAGTTTGATAATGATTGACATTATCTTTCTTTCCCTGACAAAGATATGTGGTTTTCATTTTCACAAGTCGTTACAGTTTCTGAGTGTGCAACTCGGGTTATACAATGCGCCTGGACGTATAATCAATTTAATTGTTACTTCTCAATCTCAGTCCAATTGTGGTAGCAACCAGGTAATTGTACCTTCTTCTTAACCACCATGAAGCATGTGGGCAACAAAGCCTTAGGCTCCATCCCAAATGGCACCATATTCCACTTAGTGTCACTACGGGCCCTGGTCAAAAGTAGTGCACTATGTAAGGGAACAGGGTTGCATTTGGGCTGCATCCTTACTGAGTGGCAGTGATTGTTTCAAACAAAAGCACTCCAATGTAGAGCCTCCCCCAGCTAGCACAGGAGCTGTGTGTGTGTGTGTGTGTGTGTGTGTGTGGCAGTGTGTGTGTGTGTGTGTGTGTGTGTGTGTGTGTGTGTGTGTGTGTGTGTGTGTGTGTGTGTGTGTGTGTGTGTGTGTGTGTGTGTGTGTGTGTGTGTGTGTGTGTGTGTGTGTGTGTGTGTGTGTGTGTGTGTGTGTGTGTGTGTGTGTGTGTGTGTGTGTGTGTGTTGTGTGTGTGTGTGTGTGTGTGTGTGTGTGTGTGTGTGTGTGTGTGTGTTACTCTACGTGGGGATACTGTGAGGTTTATTGATCCCTTAACAAGAGGTCTTTCCACTGACACAAAGGGCCTTTATACTGCGGGCATTCACAGGATGCATCCCAAATTGTACCCTATTCCCTATATAGTGCACTACTTTTGACCAGGGCCCATAGGCCTCTTGTCAAAAGGAGTGCACTATGTAGGTAATATAATGCCATTTTGGACTTAGAATTCACTATTTGACACCACACTGAATAGCTACTGTAGCAGAAATACATCACCTTTATGTCCACATGGATTTGAGTTTATTTGACTTTATTCAGGGTGCTTTTAAGGGATTTTAAAGTATATCCTTTTGTTAAGTAAATCAGGTGTGGACATAAATGAGATAGTAAGGAGACTGTAGTGCCACTTTAAGGCTTCATTGTTGAGGTTTTGAAATTCAAACATCAAACAATCCAAATCAAACATTCAGGTGTTGAGAGGAGGTAGACAATAGAAGAGACTAGCGGTGTATAGAAGAGACTAGAGGTGTATAGAAGAGACTAGAGGTGTATAGAAGAGACTATAGGTATATAGAAGAGACAAGAGGTGTATAGAAGAGACTAGAGGTGTATAGAAGAGAGTAGAGGTATATAGAAGAGACAAGAGGTATATAGAAGAGACAAGAAGTGTATAGAAGAGACTAGAGGTATATAGAAGAGACAAGAGGTATATAGAAGAGACTAGAGGTGTATAGAAGAGACTAGAGGTGTATAGAAGAGACTAGAGGTGTATAGAAGAGACTAGAGGTGTATAGAAGAGACAAGATGTGTATAGAAGAGACTAGGGATGTATAGAAGAGACTAGAGGTGTATAGAAGAGACAAGAGGTATATAGAAGTTGCTATTAGACCACAATTAAACTGCCATCCTGTCAAACAACTAGAATAGAAAACGTGGCGTGCTCCTCCATGCGTTTCGGTAGACATATCATGCATGTGTTCCACCGGTAGATGACATCAGGCTGGCATACACAACTGCCACACACACACACACACACACACACACACACACACACAGCCAAAGCACAACACTTGTCACAGGTCCTCAGCCGACACCGGCAGTCATTTTGATTCACGGAGAATGGAGCCATGTAGAAGAGAGACAGATAAAGACAACGTCTACGTCGGGCGTACATAGCTGACACGCCGGAGGGACAAGTGACTATTGCTGTGTGTCGGCCCGTCTCCTGTAGGGACAGCTGTGTAGGTGCTAGCCATGCCCAGACTGATGAAATAGAAAGCCTGTCAGAGGCTCTCCTGTGTTGTTTAAAAATATACACAGGTGGACTCTAATCAAGTTGTAGCGACGTCTCAAGGATGATCAAAGGAAATTGGATGCAGCTGAGCTCAATTCGGAGTGTCCTAGCAAAAGGGGTGTGAATACTAATTAGCAACTTTGCAACTACTTAGCGTGTTAGCTAACCCTTCCCCTAACCCTTTAACCTAACTCCTAACCCTAACCTTAACCCTAACTTTAACCCCTAACCCCTAAACCCTAACCCCTAGCTAGCCACCTGTTTAACGTTTGCCACAACAAATTGGAATTCGTAACATATATCATATACGTTTTTGTAAATTCGTAACATATTTTACAAATTGTAATTCGTAACATGTCATATGAAATGGATGATGTACATCCACAAATGAATACATAGTATACGAAACGTAACATACCGTATCATACTAATTGGAGTGTTGCGGATTTACATTCACTATGTTACGTCTACCCCTGTATTTTTTTTGTGGAATGCTTTTCTAAATCATGTCCAAACAATTGAATTGGCCTCCAATCAAGTTGTAGCGACGTCTCAAGGATGATCAGAGGAAATTGGATGCACCTGAGCTCAATTTGGAGTGTCATAGCAAAGGGGAATACTAATGTAAATGAGATATTTATATTTTATTTTGCTTTTTATTTCACCCCCTTTTGTATTTTGTATTTGTATTTATTTTCAATCTTGTCTCATCGCTGCAACTCCCCAAGGGGCTCGGGAGGCGAAGGTCGAGTCATGCGTCCTCCGAAACATGACCCGCCAAACCGCGCTTCTTAACACCCGCCAGCTTAACCCGGAAGCCAGCCGCACCAATGTGTCGGAGGAAACACCGTTCACCTGACAACCGAGGTCAGCCTGCAGGGGCCCGGCCCCGCCACAAGGAGTCGCTAGAGCGCGATGAGCGGCCGGTTGTGACACAGCCCGGGATCGAACCCGGGTCTGTAGTGACACCGCTAGCGCTGCGATGCAGTGCCTTAGACCGCTGCCCCGTAAATGAGATATTTCTGTATTTCATTTTCAATAAATCTGCAAACATGTTTTCACTTTTGTCATTATGGGGTGTTGTGTGTAGATGGGGTGAGAAAAATGCAGGCTGTAACGCAACAAAATGTGGAATTAAGTCAAGGGGTATGAATACTTTCTGAAGGCGCTGCAATAAATCAGCATTTTTGCCTCTTGTGGAAAAACTGTTACTGCTTTATGACCAACAAACCTCTTGAGAATACCCAGCAAACTGGGGACATTCCCAGAACATTACAGGCAGGCACCACATTACTACAAGACAAAACAGCTCACTCAATCCAGCCTGATGGGGGGTTGTAAGTCGAAAAGCAAAGCTTTAAAAAAATGATTAGTGTTGGGGTGGGAAGAATGCAATACTTTACCTTATATCCAGTGCAAATCACACTATTGTGGAAACACCTTCCACTAAGAGCATTAATTAGGCTGTTTGAGAAGGTGCTCATGTGTACTTTAGTTTAAATACATTCTATTGGTAGTTATCCTGTCTGTATAGGAAATCCCTGTCTTCCTATGTAACAACCTCCATTGAGAATAGACGTTTCTATTATATTACCTGGTGATACATAAGCTCAATGGTGAAATACGATGTGCAACATCTTCTGTGATGTTTTGAATAGAATATTTTTATATTGTACACAATCCTGTCCAATGCTCTCCAGTGAACGTGCCTCTCTCTCAGTGGTAATGAATACGATTTAAAATAAACCTAATATTATGCACCACCATTTGCATAAGGCAGGTGCAAGGTTTGGAAGACGTTCTCCAGACTTTCTGTGGCTCAAATGGCAACTGTCAGATCCCATAAGGGCTCTGGTCTAAAGTAGTGCACTACATATGGAATAGGGTGCCAATTTGGGAACGCATCCTGTGTCTTTTGTTCCACCGACAGCGCCAGTCTTCAAAGAGCCAAGCGACTTGTACCAGAAACCCATTTGGGGACACGACACAACGTCAACAAATCCCAATAACTTCCTCTGCCTCGCTTTCTGTCTCCTGATGAGCGTCAGAGTTGTTGCTAAGACACTCGTCCTTGTCGTGTTTTCCCCCTCCTCTGTTTCCTCCTCCTTTTCTTTCCCCCGGCCACCTCTGCCTTTTCCTCTGTGGTTCGCTGGCTGGCTGCTGGCTGAGAAGGGAAGGGAAGCCGATTGACACTCTGCGAGTCCCAAACGGAACCCTATTCCCTATATAGTGCCCTACTTTTGACCAAGGCCCCTGGTCTAAAGTAGTACAGTATCAAGGGAATAGGGTGCCATTTGGGATGGACGCACACGACCAGTTGTTTTTCTTATATTCGGCCTCCTGAACAACAAGTGGGTCTGCGGTGTAATGGCCACTAAAAAGTGCTCTGATTGAAGCAGAAATCATATTGCTCTGATTACCCCAGGAGAGCAGTGCCGACTGGCCCATGAATCAAATCGTGGCAGGCACAGGGAACAGGCACGGTTCAGGCAGCTCTCCCTCTCGGTCGCTGCTGCTGCTGCGTTGGGATCCAGGGCCTCCGTTCAGAGTCAAGTCTGAATTTAACCGTGAAATGATATCTGCTCAGACCTGCTTAGTAGGACCTGGCAAACAAGCATTTCACTACACCCACAATAACATATGCTAAATACAGTTGAAGTCGGAGGTTTACATACACCTTAGCCAAATACATTTAAACTCAGTTTTTCACAATTCCTGACATTTAATCCTAGTAAAAATGCCCTGTCTTAGGTCAGTTAGGATCACCACTTTATTTTAAGAATGTGAAATGTCAGAATAATAATCGAGATAATTATTTATTTCATCTTTTATTTCTTTCATCACATTCCCAGTGGGTCAGAAGTTTACATGCACTCAATTAGTATTTGGTAGTATTGCCTTTAAATTGTTTAACTTGGGTCAAACGTTTTGGGTAGCCTTCCACATGCTTCCCACAATAAGTTGGGTGAATTTTGGCCCATTCCTCCTGACAGAGCTGGTGTAACTGAGTCAGGTTTGTAGGCCTCCTTGCTCGCACACGCTTTTTCAGTTCTGCCCACAAATCTTCTATAGGATTGAGGTCAGAGCTTTGTGATGGCCACTCCAATACCTTGGAAGTATGCTTGGGGTCATTGTCCATTTGGAAGACCCATTTGCGACCAAGCTTTAACTTCCTGACTGATGTCTTGAGATGTTGCTTGAATATATCCACATCATTTTCCTTCCTCATGATGCCATCTATTTTGTGAAGTGCACCAGTCCCTCCTGCAGCAAAGCACCCCCACAGCATGATGCTGCCACCCCCGTGCATCACGGTTCTGATGGTGTTCTTCGGCTTGCAAGCTCATCCCCTTTTTCCTCCAAACATAACGATGGTCATTATGGCCAAACAGTTCTATTTTTGTTTAATCAGACCAGAGGACATTTCTCCAAAAAGTACGATATTTGTCCCCATGTGCAGTTGCAAACCGTAGTCTGGCTTTTTTATTGCGGTTTTGGAGCAGTGGCTTCTTCCTTGCTGAGCGGCCTTTCAGGTTATGTCGATATAGGACTTGTTTTACTGTGGATATAGATGCTTTTGTACCTGTTTCCTCCAGCATCTTCACAAGGTCCTTTGCTGTTGTTCTGGGATTGATTTGCACTTTTCGAACCAGGAGTACGTTCATCTCTAGGAGACAGAACGCGTCTCCTTCCTGAGCGGTATGACGGCTGCGTGGTCCCATGGTGTTTATACTTGCGTACTATTGTTTGTACAGATGAACATGGTACCTTCAGGCGTTTGGAAATTGCTCCCAAGGATGAACCAGACTTGTGGAGGCACTGAGTTTGAAGGTAGGCCTTGAAATACATCCACAGGTACACCTCCAATTGACTCAAATGATGTCAATTAGCCTATCAGAAGCTTCTAAAGCCATAACATCATTTTCTGGAATTTTTCAAGCTGTTTAAAGGCACAGTCAACTTAGTGCATGTAAACTTCTGACCCACTGGAATTGTGATACAGTGAATTATAAGTGAAATAATCTGTCTGTAAACAATTGTTGGAAAAATTCACAAAGTAGATGGCCTAACCGACTTGCCAAAACTATAGTTTGTTAACAAGAAATTTGTGGAGTGGTTGAAAAACGAGTTTTAATGACTCCAACCTAAGTGTATGCAAACTTCCGACTTCAACTGTATGTGTATGTGACCAATACAATTGGATTTGATTTGAAATTATGATTCTGTCTCTTTCTCTCTTCATTATGATTTCTGTCTCTCTCTCTCTTTTCATTATGATTCTGTCTCTTTCTCTCTCTCTCTTCATTATGATTCTGTCTCTCTCTCTTTTCATTATGATTCTGTCTCTCTCTCTCTTTTCATTATGATTCTGTCTCTCTCTCTCTTTTCATTATGATTCTGTCTCTTTCTCTCTCTTTTCATTATGATTCTGTCTCTCTTTTCATTATGATTCTGTCTCTCTCTCTCTTTTCATTATGATTCTGTCTCTCTCTCTCTTTTCATTATGATTCTGTCTCTCTCTCTCTTTTCATTATGATTCTGTCTCTCTCTCTCTTTTTTCATTCTGTCTCTTTCTCTCTCTTTTCATTATGATTCTGTCTCTCTCTCTCTTTTCATTATGATTCTGTCTCTCTCTCTCTTTTCATTATGATTCTGTCTCTCTCTCTTTTTCATTATGATTCTGTCTCTCTCTCTCTCTCTCTCTTTTCATTATGATTCTCTCTTCTCTCTCTTTTCATTATGATTCTGTCTCTCTCTCTTTTCATTATGATTCTGTCTCTCTCTCTCTTTTCATTATGATTCTCTCTCTCTCTCTCTCATTATTTTCATTCTGATTATGATTCTGTCTCTCTTTTCATTATGATTCTGTCTCTCTCTCTCTTTTCATTATGATTCTGTCTCTCTCTTTTCATTATGATTCTCTCTCTCTCTCTCTTTTCATTATGATTCTGTCTCTCTCTCTCTTTTCATTGATTCTTCTCTCTCTCTCTCTCTCTTTTCATTATGATTCTCTCTCTCTCTCTTTTCATTCTCTTTTCATTATGATTCTGTCTCTCTCTCTCTTTTCATTATGATTCTGTCTCTCTCTCTTTTCATTATGATTCTGTCTCTCTCTCTCTTTTCATTATGATTCTGTCTCTCTCTCTCTCATTATGATTTCATTCTTTTCATTATGATTCTGTCTCTCTCTCTCTCTTTCATTCTCTCTCATTATTATGATTCTGTCTCTCTCTCTTTTCATTATGATTCTGTCTCTCTCTCTCTTTTCATTATGATTCTGTCTCTCTCTCTCTCTTTTCATTATGATTCTGTCTCTCTCTTTTCATTATGATTCTGTCTCTCTTTTCATTATGATTCTGTCTCTCTCTCTCTTTTCATTATGATTCTGTCTCTCTCTCTCTTTTCATTATGATTCTGTCTCTCTCTCTTTTCATTATGATTCTGTCTCTCTCTTTTCATTATGATTCTGTCTCTCTCTCTCTTTTCATTATGATTCTGTCTCTCTCTCTCTCTTTTCATTATGATTCTGTCTCTCTCTCTCTTTTCATTATGATTCTGTCTCTCTCTCTGATTCTGTCTCTTTTCATTATGATTCTGTCTCTCTCTCTCTTTTCATTATGATTCTGTCTCTCTCTCTTTTCATTATGATTCTGTCTCTCTCTCTCTTTTCATTATGATTCTGTCTCTCTCTCTCTTTTCATTATGATTCTGTCTCTCTCTCTCTTTTCATTATGATTCTGTCTCTCTCTCTCTTTTCATTATTATGATTCTGTCTCTCTCTCTCTCTTTTCATTATGATTCTGTCTCTCTCTCTCTTTTCATTATGATTCTGTCTCTCTCTCTCTTTTCATTATGATTCTCTCTCTCTCTCTTTTCATTATGATTCTCTCTCTCTCTCTCTTTTCATTATGATGTCTCTCTCTCTCTCTCTCTCTCTGTCTCTTTCTTTTCATTATGATTCTGTCTCTCTCTCTCTCATTATGATTCTTCTCTCTCTCTCTCTTTTCATTATGATTCTGTCTCTCTCTCTCTTTTCTCTCTCTCTCTTCATTATGATTCTGTCTCTCTCTCTCTTTTCATTATGATTCTGTCTCTCTCTCTTTTCATTATGATTCTGTCTCTCTCTCTCTTTTCATTTATGATTCTCTCTCTCTCTCTCTCTTTTCATTATGATTCTGTCTCTCTCTTTTCATTATGATTCTGTCTCTCTCTCTCTTTTCATTATGATTCTGTCTCTCTCTCTTTTCATTATGATGATTCTGTCTCTCTCTCTTTTCATTATGATTCTTTCTGTCTCTCTCTCTCTTTTTATTATGATTCTGTCTCTCTCTCTCTTTTCATTATGATTCTGTCTGTCTCTCTCTTTTCTCTCTCTTTTTCATTATGATTCTGTCTCTCTCTTTTCATTATGATTCTGTCTCTCTCTCTCTTTTCATTATGATTCTGTCTCTTCTCTCTCTCTCTTTTCATTATGATTCTCTCTCTCTCTCTCTCTCTCTCTTTTCATTATGATTCTGTCTCTCTCTCTCTCTTTTCATTATGATTCTGTCTCTCTCTCTCTTTTCATTATGATTCTGTCTCTCTCTCTCTTTTCATTATGATTCTGTCTCTCTCTCTCTTTTCATTATGATTCTCTCTCTCTCTTTTCATTATGATTTCTGTCTCTCTCTCTCTTTTCATTATGATTCTGTCTCTCTCTCTCTTTCATTATGATTCTGTCTCTCTCTTTTCATTATGATTCTCTCTCTCTCTCTTTTCATTATGATTCTGTCTCTCTCTCTCTTTTCATTATGATTCTGTCTCTCTCTCTCTTTTTCATTATGATTCTGTCTCTCTCTCTCTTTTCATTATGATTCTGTCTCTCTCTCTTTTCATTATGATTCTGTCTCTCTCTCTTTTCATTATGATTCTGTCTTTTCATTATGATTCTCTCTCTTTTCATTATGATTCTGTCTCTCTCTCTCTTTTCATTATGATTCTGTCTCTCTCTCTCTCTTTTCATTATGATTCTGTCTCTCTCTCTCTTTTCATTATGATTCTGTCTCTCTCTCTCTTTTCATTATGATTCTGTCTCTCTCTCTCTTTTCATTATGATTCTGTCTCTCTCTCTCTTTTTCATTATGATTCTCTCTCTCTCTTTTCATTATGATTCTGTCTCTCTCTCTCTCTTCTCTTTTCATTATGATTCTGTCTCTCTCTCTCATTATGATTCTGTCTCTCTCTTTTCATTATTATGATTCTGTGTCTCTCTCTCTCTCTCTTTCATTATGATTCTGTCTCTCTCTCTCTTTTCATTATGATTATGTGTCTCTCTCTCTCTTTTCATTATGATTCTGTCTCTTTTCTCTCTCTCTTTTCATTATGATTCTGTCTCTCTCTCTTTCATTATGATTCTGTCTCTCTCTCTCTTTTCATTATGATTCTGTCTCTCTCTCTCTTTCATTATGATTCTGTCTCTCTCTCTCTTTTCATTATGATTCTGTGTCTCTCTCTCTCTTTTCTCTCTCTCTTTCTTTTCATTATGATTCTGTCTCTCTCTCTCTTTTCATTATGATTCTGTCTCTCTCTCTCTCTCTCTCTCTCTCTTTTCATTATGATTCTGTCTCTCTCTCTCTTTTCATTATGATTCTGTCTCTCTCTCTCTCTCTTTTCATTATGATTCTGTCTCTCTCTCTCTTTTCATTATGATTCTGTCTCTCTCTCTCTCTTTTCATTATGATTCTGTCTCTTTCTCTCTTTTCATTATGATTCTGTCTCTCTCTCTCTTTTCATTATGTCTCTCTCTCTTCTTTCATTATGATTCTGTCTCTCTCTTTTCATTATGATTCTATGTCTCTCTTCTCTTTTCATTATGATTCTGTCTCTCTCTTTTCATTATGATTCTGTCTCTCTCTCTTTTCATTATGATTCTGTCTCTCTTTTCATTATGATTCTGTCTCTCTCTCTCTTTTCATTATGATTCTGTCTCTCTCTCTCTTTTCATTATGATTCTGTCTCCTCTTTCTCTTTTCATTATGATTCTGTCTCTCTCTCTCTTCTCTTTTCATTATGATTCTGTTCTGTTTCTCTGTCTCTCTCTCTCTTTTCATTATGATTCTCTCTCTCTCTCTCTTTTCATTATGATTCTGTCTCTCTCTCTCTTTTCATTATGATTCTGTCTCTCTCTCTCTTTTCATTATGATTCTGATTCTTTTCATTATGATTCTGTCTCTCTCTCTCTCTTTTCATTATGATTCTGTCTCTCTTTTCATTATGATTCTGTCTCTCTCTTTTCATTATGATTCTGTCTCTCTCTCTTTTCATTATGATTCTGTCTCTCTCTCTCTTTTCATTATGATTCTGTCTCTCTCTCTCTCTTTTCATTATGATTCTGTCTCTCTCTCTTTTCATTATGATTCTGTCTCTCTCTCTCTTTTCATTATGATTCTGTCTCTCTCTCTTTTCATTATGATTCTGTCTCTCTCTTTTCATTATGATTCTGTCTCTCTCTCTTTTCATTATGATTATGATTCTCATTATGATTCTGTCTCTCTCTCTTTCATTATGATTCTGTCTCTCTCTCTTTTCATTATGATTCTCTCTCTCTCTCTCTTTTCATTATGATTCTGTCTCTCTCTCTCTCTCTTTTCATTATGATTCTGTCTCTCTCTCTCTCTCTCTTTTCATTATGATTCTGTCTCTCTCTCTCTCTTTTCATTATGATTCTGTCTCTCTCTCTCTCTTTTCATTATGATTCTCTCTCTCTCTCTTTTCATTATGATTCTGTCTCTCTCTCTCTCTTTTCATTATGATTCTGTCTCTCTCTCTCTTTTCATTATGATTCTGATCTCTCTCTCTCTGTCTCTCTCTCTCTTTTCATTATGATTCTGTCTCTCTCTCTCTTTTCATTATGATTCTCTCTCTCTCTCTCTCTCTTTTCATTATGATTCTGTCTCTTTTCTCTCTCTCTTTTCATTATGATTCTGTCTCTTTTCTTCATTCATTGATGATTCTGTCTCTCTCTCTCTCTTTTCATTATGATTCTGTCTCTCTCTCTCTCTTTTCATTATGATTCTGTCTCTCTCTCTCTTTTCATTATGATTCTGTCTCTCTCTCTCATTCTTTTTCATTATGATTCTGTCTCTCTCTCATTATGATTCTTCTCTCTCTTTTCATTATGATTCTGTCTCTCTCTCTTTTCATTATGATTCTCTCTCTCTCTCTCTTTTCATTATGATTCTGTCTCTCTCTTTTCATTATGATTCTGTCTCTCTCTCTTTCATTATGATTCTGTCTCTCTCTTTTCATTATGATTCTCTCTCTTTTCATTATGATTCTCTCTCTCTTTTCATTATGATTCTGTCTCTCTCTCTCTTTTCATTATGATTCTGTCTCTTTTCTCTCTCTCTTTTCATTATGATCTCTCTCTCTCTTTTCTCTCTCTCTTTTCATTATTATTATTCTGTCTCTCTCTCTTTTTTTCATTATGATTCTGTCTCTCTCTCTTTTCATTATGATTCTCTCTCTCTCTTTTCATTATGATTCTGTCTCTCTCTCTCTTTTCATTATGATTCTTCTGTCTCTCTCTTTTCATTATGATTCTGTCTCTCTCTCTCTTTTCATTATGATTCTGTCTCTCTTTTCATTATGATTCTGTCTCTCTCTCTCTTTTCATTATGATTCTGTCTCTCTCTCTCTTATTATGATTCTGTCTCTCTCTTTTCATTATGATTCTGTCTCTCTCTCTCTCTTTTCATTATGATTCTGTCTCTCTCTCTCTTTTCATTATGATTCTGTCTCTCTCTTTTCATTATGATTCTGTCTCTCTCTCTCTTTTCATTATGATTCTGTCTCTCTCTCTCTTTTCATTATGATGATTCTCTCTCTCTCTCTTTTCTCTCTCTTTTCATTATGATTCTGTCTCTCTCTCTTCATTATGATTCTGTCTCTCTCTCTCTCTTTTCATTATGATTCTGTCTCTCTCTCTTTTCATTATGATTCTGTCTCTCTCTCTTTTCATTATGATTCTGTCTCTCTCTCTTTTCATTATGATTCTGTCTCTTTCTCTCTTTTCATTATGATTCTGTCTCTCTCTCTCTTTTCATTATGATTCTGTCTCTCTCTCTCTTTTCATTATGATTCTGTCTCTCTCTCTCTTTTCATTATGATTCTGTCTCTCTCTCTCTCTCTCTCTTCATTATGATTCTGTCTATCTCTCTCTCTCTTTTCATTATGATTCTGTTTCATTATCTTTTCATTATGATTCTCTCTCTCTCTTTTCATTATGATTCTGTCTCTCTCTCTCTTTTCATTATGATTCTGTCTCTTCTCTCTCTCTCTTCTTTTCATTATGATTCTGTCTCTCTCTTTTCTCTCTTTCTCTCTCTTTGATTATGTCTCTCTCTCTCTCTTTTCATTATGATTCTGTCTCTCTCTCTCTTTTCATTATGATTCTTCTCTCTCTCTCTTTCATTATGATTCTCTCTCTCTTTTCATTATGATTCTGTGTCTCTCTCTCTGATTCTGTCATTATGATTCTGTCTCTCTCTCTCTCTTTTCATTATGATTCTGTCTCTCTCTCTCTCTCTTTTCTTTCTCTCTCTTCTGTCTTTTCATTATGATTCTCTCTTCTCCTCTCCACCTTTATCTTCCGCCGTTCTCTCAGTCCTTTATCTCTCTCTCCTTTTCTTCCCCCCTCTCTGTCCTCTATTTCTGCCCTTTCTAATTCCCTCACCTCTCGTTTCTCCTCTCTTTCTCTGATGTCTCTCTCTCTCTCTGTGTCTCTCTCTCTCTCTCTCTGTGTCTCTCTCTCTCTCTTTCTCTGTCTCTGTCTCTGTCTCTCTGTCTCTCTGTCTCTCTCTCTCTCTCTCTCTCTCTCCTCTCTCTCTCTCTCTCTCTCTCTCTCTCTGTGTCTCTCTCTCTCTCTCTGTGTCTCTCTCTCTCTCTCTCTCTCTCTCCTTCTCTCTCTCTCTCTCTCTCTCTCTCTCTCTCTCTCTCTCTCTCTCTCTCTCTCTCTCTCTCTCTCTCTCTCTCTCTCTCTCTCTCTCCTCTCTCCTACCCCATCATTCCCTCACCTCTCCTCTCTCTCTGACCTCTCTCAGGGGAGTGAGGACATAAACAGTCTCTCCCTGGGAAACCCTGTGGGAAACCCTGTACCCTCGCCAGCTGTCTGTCTCTGACCTCTGACCTGAGGTATCTCTACAGCAGAACAGACCAATGTGGGATGCATAAACAGTACAGAAGTGCCAGTAACACCTTTCCACAGCCTAACGGTATAGTCCTTTATGGGCCCTAGGGCCTGTCATAGTCCTTTATGGGCCCTAGGGCCTGTCATCATAGATGTGTAGGTTTAAAAAGACGTGGTCACAGTGTAGGATTTCTTTGATTAATAATGCATTTTCAGACCAAAGAGGAATACCTTATGCAGGACATGTAACAGATAAATCGAAGAAACTGTGCTCTTTAGTTTGAGTAAATCTGCTGCTAAGCTTTGAAGAAGACTGTCCAAGATAAGACTGATAAAGTTGTAGATAAAAGGTCACGTCACCAGTGAATGAGACTAAATGACTTTGTGAGCTTGGTGTCTTTGCCCAGCGGAGATAAATACGAGGGATTCATCCATGTCAAATAAAACCCGACTGCCAAGGCTTAGAAAATGAGAAAACGACAACTGAATAGACAACAGTCTCCTCAAAATTACCCCCTTACTCTCCCTGCTCACACATCATCTCTGTCTGCTTGGCTTCCTTCGTCTCCTGCACGGTGGAGGTGACAGCCTCCCAAATACACCCTACCCCCCATAGTGCATGGGCCCATAGGCTCAAAAGTAGTGCACTATGTAGGGAATAGGAGACATCTATGTAGGGAATAGGAGACATCTATGTAGGGAATAGGAGACATCTATGTAGGGAATAGGAGACATCTATGTAGGGAATAGAGAGACATCTATGTAGGGAATAGAGAGACATCTATGTAGGAATAGGAGACATCTATGTAGGGAATGGAGACATCTATGTAGGGAATAGAGAGACATCTATGTAGGGAATAGGAGACATCTATGTAGGGTAGGGAATAGGAGACATCTATGTAGGGAATAGGAGACATCTATGTAGGGAATAGGAGACATCTATGTAGGGGAATAGAGAGACATCTATGTAGGGAATAGAGGAGACATCTATGTAGGGAATAGGAGACATCTATGTAGGGAATAGGAGACATCTATGTAGGGAATAGGAGAATCTATGTAGGAATAGGAGACATCTATGTAGGGAATAGAGAGACATCTATGTAGGGAATAGGAGACATCTATGTAGGGAATAGGAGACATCTATGTAGGGAATAGGAGACATCTATGTAGGGAATAGGAGACATCTATGTAGGGAATAGGAGACATCTATGTAGGGAATAGGAGACATCTATGTAGGGAATAGGAGACATCTATGTAGGGAATAGGAGACATCTATGTAGGGAATAGGAGACATCTATGTAGGGAATAGAGACATCTATGTAGGGAATAGAGAGACATCTATGTAGGGAATAGAGAGACATCTATGTAGGGAATAGGAGACATCTATGTAGGGAATAGGAGACATCTATGTAGGGAATAGGAGACATCTATGTAGGGAATAGGAGACATCTATGTAGGGAATAGGAGACATCTATGTAGGGAATAGGAGACATCTATGTAGGGAATAGGAGACATCTATGTAGGGAATAGGAGACATCTATGTAGGGAATAGGAGACATCTATGTAGGGAATAGAGAGACATCTATGTAGGGAATAGGAGACATCTATGTAGGGAATAGGAGACATCTATGTAGGGAATAGGAGACATCTATGTAGGGAATAGGAGACATCTATGTAGGGAATAGAGAGACATCTATGTAGGGAATAGGAGACATCTATGTAGGGAATAGGAGACATCTATGTAGGGAATAGGAGACATCTATGTAGGGAATAGGAGACATCTATGTAGGGAATATGAGACATCTATGTAGGGAATAGGAGACATCTATGTAGGGAATAGGAGACATCTATGTAGGGAATAGGAGACATCTATGTAGGGAATAGAGAGACATCTATGTAGGGAATAGGAGACATCTATGTAGGGAATAGAGAGACATCTATGTAGGGAATAGGAGACATCTATGTAGGGAATAGGAGACATCTATGTAGGGAATAGGAGACATCTATGTAGGGAATAGGAGACATCTATGTAGGGAATAGGAGACATCTATGTAGGGAATAGGAGACATCTATGTAGGGAATAGGAGACATCTATGTAGGGAATAGAGAGACATCTATGTAGGGAATAGAGAGACATCTATGTAGGGAATATGTAGGAGACATCTATGTAGGGAATAGGAGACATCTATGTAGGGAATAGGAGACATCTATGTAGGGAATAGGAGACATCTATGTAGGGAATAGGAGACATCTATGTAGGGAATAGGAGACATCTATGTAGGGAATAGAGAGACATCTATGTAGGGAATAGAGGACATCTATGTAGGGAATAGGAGACATCTATGTAGGGAATAGAGAGACATCTATGTAGGGAATAGGAGACATCTATGTAGGGAATAGGAGACATCTATGTAGGGAATAGGAGACATCTATGTAGGGAATAGAGAGACATCTATGTAGGGAATAGAGAGACATCTATGTAGGGAATAGGAGACATCTATGTAGGGAATAGAGAGACATCTATGTAGGGAATAGGAGACATCTATGTAGGGAATAGGAGACATCTATGTAGGGAACATTTACATCTATGTAGTCATTTAGCAGACGCTATGTAGGGAATAGGAGACATCTATGTAGTGATATACATATGTAGGAATACAGACATATATGTAGGGAATCGAACCCCACAACCCTAGGAATAGGAGACGCCATGTAGGGAACTGGCTACATCTATGTAGGCCATTCCCTCCCCTACCCTGGACGACGCTGGGCCAATTGTGCTATGCCGCCCATGATCACATCTATGTAGGGAATAGGAGACAGAGCCTGGATTCGAAACCAGGATCTCTATGTAGGGAATAGTTAGACATCTGCGATGCAGTGCCTTAGACCACTGACCACTATGAGTAGGGAATAGGAGACATCTATGTAGGGAATAGAGAGACATCTATGTAGGGAATAGGAGACATCTATGTAGGGAATAGGAGACATCTATGTAGGGAATAGGAGACATCTATGTAGGGAATAGAGAGACATCTATGTAGGGAATAGGAGACATCTATGTAGGGAATAGGAGACATCTATGTAGGGAATAGGAGACATCTATGTAGGGAATAGGAGACATCTATGTAGGGAATAGGAGACATCTATGTAGGGAATAGGAGACATCTATGTAGGGAATAGGAGACATCTATGTAGGGAATAGGAGACATCTATGTAGGGAATAGGAGACATCTATGTAGGGAATAGGAGACATCTATGTAGGGAATAGGAGACATCTATGTAGGGAATAGGAGACATCTATGTAGGGAATAGGAGACATCTATGTAGGGAATAGGAGACATCTATGTAGGGAATAGGGACATCTATGTAGGGAATAGGAGACATCTATGTAGGGAATAGGAGACATCTATGTAGGGAATAGGAGACATCTATGTAGGGAATAGGAGACATCTATGTAGGGAATAGAGAGACATCTATGTAGGGAATAGGAGACATCTATGTAGGGAATAGGAGACATCTATGTAGGGAATAGAGAGACATCTATGTAGGGAATAGGAGACATCTATGTAGGGAATAGGAGACATCTATGTAGGGAATAGGAGACATCTATGTAGGGAATAGAGAGACATTTGGGACGCAGTGGCAGTAAAACGCTTCACAGTGATTTATCGCGGCCAGGGCGTCTGGGGGGGGGGGGGGGGGGGGAACAACAGGTTTATCATTAATATCCATCAGAGAGTGACTGTAATCACCCCTACTATCAGCCACAGCAGTCAAGGAGACAGGAGTGACCTGCCATACCTGCTGCCTGCTGCCTGGGCTGAGCTTCAAGGTAGATGGCTGGTAGATGACAAGCTCAATTATCTCAGAAGGTAAATGTGTGCTTTTGGAATGCAGGGTTGCGTCCCAAATGTCCCCCTATTTCCTGTATAGGGCGCTACCTTTAGACCAGGGGTCCATAGGGAGCTCCAGCTGCTCCCCATAGGGCTGGGGTCAAAGGTCAAAGGGACGCAGACTAGGACGAAAGGCCCCTAGACTTTCACTAGACTATAATGTCTGGTTTGTGTGGTTTGTGACAGCCAAACACTCCACCGAAGCTTTATATTTAAAAAAAAATGTTCAGCCTGGCTAACACCTTCCCCTAAGCTTTAACCTAACTCCTAACCCTAACGTTAACCCCTAACCCCATAACCCCTAGCCTAGCTAACGTTAGCGTTAGCCACCTAGCTAATGTTAGGCACAACAAATTGTAATTTTGTAGTAACATATCATGCGAAATGGATGATGGACATCCACAAATGAATACATACCGTAGGAAACGTAACATATCATACTAAATGGAGTGTTACGGATTTACATTTACTATGCTACGTCTACCCCTGGATCGCTTTATGATGCCTCACAGTTATCAGTTAAAGAGAGGATCATTATTCAGAGGGAGCTCTGCTGTGTGTGTGTGTGCGTGTGTCTGTGTGTGTGTGTGTGTCTGCGTGTGCGTGTGTCTGCGTGTGTGTGTGCGTGTGTGAGTGTGCGTGTTAGTGTGCTTGTGTGCGTGTGCGTGTGTGTGTGTGTGTGGGTGCGTGTGCTTGTGTGTGTGTGTGTGTGTGTGTGTGTGTGTGTGTGTGTGTGTGTGTGTGTGTGTGATGGTGCTGGTTTATAAGTTCTAACCACAGCGACCATCCATCTCTCAGAGCTCAGTCTCATTCTACTAATGACATGGTTCATTGTTATTGTTCCCGGTTTTGGGGCTAAATTGAAAACGGAGTGCGTTGAGAGGAATTTTAAGAAAAATATGTTTCTGTCAAAATGATAATGAAGGACTATGCAGATTCCCAGAACAGGACATCCCTGCCAATATCAGTCACCTTTATATCTCTTGAGTTGGGAATCATTGTGAGTTGGGGAATGCAATCATGCCAATTGAACAATGTTGTAAGACCCTAAGCCATTATTACAGTAAGTAATGGCCAGTGTTATCCCCAAGCTTTGGCTATCAGCCACCATCCTGTTTGCAGAGAGAGAGAGAGAGAGAGAGAGAGAGAGAGAGAGAGAGAGAGAGAGAGAGAGAGAGAGAGAGAGAGAGAGAGAGAGAGAGAGAGAGAGAGAGAGAGAGAGAGAGAGAGAGAGAGAGAGAGAGAGAGAGAGAGAGAGAGAGAGAGAGAGAGAGAGAGAGAAAGAGAAAGAGAAAGAGAGAGAAGAGAGGTATGAGCTCTGGACCGATGAGGTGGTGGGATCAATATCTTTCTGATAACAATGGGTCTCCATCAGTCCTCTCTGTGGCCTTTAGTGAGTCTAGCACAGTAACTCCCCAGCAGCACAGATCGTTCACCTCCCCCTAAACTTCACCGTCTCTCAGGTTATTGATGTGGTGGAGGAGAGTGGCGGAGAGGATTTATTAAAGCCTGGTTTTGGTCCTGTTTAGTAAAAGAATCATTGTGAAAATCAGACCACTACATTCAAGCAGTACAGTTTAGGTGAGACTGTCACCCTTTTACCTGCAATAACACCATATATTCTACTGTACTATGACCTTGTCCTTGATGAATTGCTAACAGAGAGCGCAAGAGAGAGAGAGAGAGAGAGAGAGAGAGAGAGAGAGAGAGAGAGAGAGAGAGAGAGAGAGAGAGAGAGAGAGAGGGGGGGGGGGAGAGAGAGAGAGAGAGAGAGAGAGAGAGAGAGACCAAATCATGAGAAAACAAAAAGATAATTACTTGACACATTGGAAAGAACAAACAAAAAAACAGAGCAAACTAGAATGCTATTTGGCCCTAAACAGAGAGTACACAGTGGCAGAATACCTGACCACTGTGACTGACCCAAACTTAAGGAAAGCTTTGGACTATGTACAGACTCAGTGAGCATAGCCTTGCTATTGAGAGAGGCCGCCGTCGGCAGACCTGGCTCTCAAGAGAAGACAGGCTATGTGCACACTGCCCACAAAATGAGGTGGAAACTGAGCTGCACTTCCTAACCTCCTGCCAAATGTATGACCATATTAGAGACACATATTTCCCTCAGATTACAGCGATCCACAAAGAATTCGAAAACAAACCCAATTTTGATAAACTCCCTTATCTACTGGGTGAATTACCACAGTGTGCCATCACAGCTGCAAGATGTGTGACCTGTTGCCACAAGAAAAGGGCAACCAGTGAAGAACAAACACCATTGTAAATACAACCCATATTTATGTTTATTTATTTTCCCATTTGTACTTTAACTATTTGCACATTGTTACAACACTGTATATATACATAATATGACATTTGAAATGTCTTTATTCTTTTGAAACTTCTGAGTGTAATGTTTACTGTTAATATTTTATTGTTTATTTCACTTTTGTTTACTATCTACTTCACTTGCTTTGGCAATGTTAACACACGTTTCCCATGCCAATAAAGCCCCTTAAATTGAAAAATTGAAATTGAGAGAGAGAGAGAGAGAGAGAGAGAGAGAGAGAGAGAGAGAGAGAGAGAGAGAGAGAGAGAGAGACAGAGAGAGAGAGAGAGAGAGAGAGAGAGAGAGAGAGAGAGAGAGGGGAGAGAGAGAGCGAGAGAGAGAGAGAGAGAGAGAGAGAGAGAGAGAGAGAGAGAGAGAGAGAGAGAGAGAGAGAGAGAGAGAGAGAGAGAGAGAGAGAGAGAGAGAGAGAGAGAGAGAGAGAGAGAGAGAGAGAGAGAGAGAGAGAGAGAGAGAGCGGGGGGAGAGAGAGAGAGAGAGAGAGAGAGAGAGAGAGAGAGAGAGAGAGAGAGAGAGAGAGAGAGAGAGAGAGAGAGAGAGAGAGAGAGAGAGAGAGAGAGAGAGAGAGAGAGAGAGAGAGAGAGAGCCGGCTGGTGAACAAGTCTACAAGTAACAACATTCTGTTTACACTCATAGAAATGTTGCATAGGAAAATGCTTCATTCCCAGCAGTGATGTAGAGGAGGGTAATTGCAAGTAACACAGTTTCCCACCTTTTGCATTGAAAGAATAGGACGAGTTACTTTTTTCACCGTGACCGGCGATCAAAGTTTACCCCCCATGTCTTGACCACTACATCACTGATTCCCAGTGAGTGTACCATTACATACACATCTATTGGCCCTTAATACCAACAACACCATTGTTCCGCTACTACGGCAGGTTTTATTCAGGTCAGTCTACATCTTGTGTCTGTCCTCCTCTGTGTTCCCATAGCCTGGAGTGGTTGATGTTTACAGTCTAAGGGTGTCCCATGCTGAAAGACCTTTTCATTGGTCCAGTAGTAGACTAACGGGCTGGAGGACAAGACATTACGGACAAGACATTACGGACAAGACATTACGGACAAGACATTACGGACAAGACATTACGGACAAGACATTACGGACAAGACATTACGGACAAGACATTACGGACAAGACATTACTGACAAGACATTACTGACAAGACATTAGTGACAAGACATTACGGACAAGACATTACGGACAAGACATTACGGACAAGACATTACTGACAAGACATTACGGACAAGACATTACGGACAAGACATTAGTGACAAGACATTACGGACAAGACATTAGTGACAAGACATTAGTGACAAGACATTACGGACAAGACATTACTGACAAGACATTACGGACAAGACATTAGTGACATTAGTGACAAGACATTAGTGACAAGACATTACTGACAAGACATTACTGACAAGACATTACTGACAAGACATTACTGACAAGACATTACTGACAAGACATTAGTGACAAGACATTACTGACAAGACATTACTGACAAGACATTAGTGACAAGACATTAGTGACAAGACATTAGTGACAAGACATTAGTGACAAGACATTACTGACAAGACATTAGTGACAAGACATTAGTGACAATACTATAAGTGACAAGACATTAGTGACAAGACATTAGTGACAAGACATTAGTGACAAAACATTAGTGACAAGACATTACTGACAAGACATTACTGACAAGACATTAGTGACAAGACATTACTGACAAGACATTACTGACAAGACATTAGTGACAAGACATTACTGACAAGACATTAGTGACAAGACATTACTGACAAGACATTAGTGACAAGACATTAGTGACAAGACATTAGTGACAAGACATTACTGACAAGACATTACGGACAAGACATTACGGACAAGACATTAGTGACAAGACATTACGGACAAGACATTAGTGACAAGACATTACTGACAAGACATTACTGACAAGACATTACTGACAAGACATTACTGACAAGACATTACTGACAAGACATTACTGACAAGACATTACTGACAAGACATTACGGACAAGACATTAGTGACAAGACATTACTGACAAGACATTAGTGACAAGACATTAGTGACAAGACATTAGTGACAAGACATTAGTGACAAGACATTAGTGACAAGACATTACTGACAAGACATTACTGACAAGACATTACTGACAAGACATTAGTGACAAGACATTACGGACAAGACATTACGGACAAGACATTACTGACAAGACATTAGTGACAAGACATTACTGACAAGACATTACTGACAAGACATTACTGACAAGACATTACGGACAAGACATTAGTGACAAGACATTAGTGACAAGACATTAGTGACAAGACATTACTGACAAGACATTAGTGACAAGACATTAGTGACAAGACATTAGTGACAAGACATTCCTGACAAGACATTAGTGACAAGACATTAGTGACAAGACATTAGTGACACATTTACTGACAAGACATTAGTGACAAGACATTAGTGAGTGACAAGACATTGACAAGACATTAGTGACACAAGACATTACTGACAAGACATTACGGACAAGACATTACTGACAAGACATTAGTGACAAGACATTGACAAGACATGACATTAGTGACAAGACATTAGTGACAAGACATTAGTGACAAGACATTACTGACAAGACATTAGTGACAAGACATTAGTGACAAGACATTAGTGACAAGACATTAGTGACAAGACATTAGTGACAAGACATTAGTGACAAGACATTAGTGACAAGACATTACTGACAAGACATTACTGACAAGACATTAGTGACAAGACATTAGTGACAAGACATTAGTGACTAGTGATGAGAATCAGCAGAAGGGAGGGATCTAGTGAGGAATTCCAGGTTAGAGTAGGAGGGATTGGTGTAAATGTTTTAAGATTTGTCAGAGGTTAAGTCTCTCCAGGCTCACAAATGGTTCATGAGTTCATTCCATTTCCATTCTAACATTCTTCAATTTCTCTCCCCCCTAAAGACTCTAGAATGGGGAAGTAGAGTAAGGGGGTTGGGGGTTGGTGGTTGAGGAGAAGGGCCTGAGGGTGGGAGTGGTGGTGGGTTCACCTCCCATTGATGTCAATCCCTGGGGGTCAATGTATTACCAAGGGTAGAAGGGGGGATGGGGGGTGCTGCTCTAGAGAGATGTGCTATGTACTGAACTGTATTGCTGCTGACCAAAGGCCTAGTTATTCTTTCCCCACAGACTTCAGGATGAAAGCCTGAGTGCTGTGTTGTGTTGTGTTGCCCCCATTTTGATGCATAGTATGGCAAGCTGAGGTCCACTCACATCGACTGGCAGAATTCTGTATGTACAGCGGTAGTTATATGGGATGAGCTGTGTGGAGAATACTGCATGTACAGCGGTAGTTATATGGGATGAGCTGTGTGGAGAATACTGCATGTACAGCGGTAGTTATATAGGATGAGCTGTGTGGAGAATACTGCATGTACAGCGGTAGTTATATAGGATGAGCTGTGTGGAGAATACTGCATGTACAAGGGGTGGTAGGTAGCCTGACATACTGAGCCAGAGGGGTGGTAGGTAGCCTGACATACTGAACCAGAGGGGTGGTAGGTAGCCTGACATACTGGACCAGAGGGGTGGTAGGTAGCCTGACATACTGAGCCAGAGGGGTAGTAGGTAGCCTGACATACTGAGCCAGAGGGGTGGTAGGTAGCCTGACATACTGAGCCAGAGGGGTGGTAGGTAGCCTGACATACTGAACCAGAGGGGTGGTAGGTAGCCTGACATACTGAACCAGAGGGGTGGTAGGTAGCCTGACATACTGAGCCAGAGGGGTGGTAGGTAGCCTGACATACGCTGAGCCAGAGGGGTGGTAGGTAGCATGACACAAGGAGAAAGAACACATGCTGTGACTACCACCTCTGAAGAATGCCATTGGATTATCCACACAGAACATCATTAACCCATAGCACAAGTATGGTCGACTGCTACAGACACACCAGCATCACAGTCGACTAGGCCAGTGTTTCCCAAACCTCTCCTCAACTACCCTCAGACACACCAGCATCACAGTCGACTAGGCCAGTGTTTCCCAAACCTCACCTCAACTACCCTCAGACACACCAGCATCACAGTCGTCGACTAGGCCAGTGTTTCCCAAAACCTCTCCTCAACTACCCTCAGACACACCAGCATCACAGTCGACTAGGCCAGTGTTTCCCAAACCTCACCTCAACTACCCTCAGACACACCAGCATCACAGTCGACTAGGCCAGTGTTTCCCAAACCTCACCTCAACTACCCTCAGACACACCAGCATCACAGTCGACTAGGCCAGTGTTTCCCAAACCTCTCCTCAACTACCCTCAGACACACCAGCATCACAGTCGACTAGGCCAGTGTTTCCCAAACCTCTCCTCAAACTACCCTCAGACACACCAGCATCACAGTCGACTAGGCCAGTGTTTCCCAAACCTCTCCTCAACTACCCTCAGACACACCAGCATCACAGTCGACTAGGCCAGTGTTTCCCAAACCTCTCCTCAACTACCCTCAGACACACCAGCATCACAGTCGACTAGGCCAGTGTTTCCCAAACCTCTCCTCAACTACCCTCAGACACACCAGCATCACAGTCGACTAGGCCAGTGTTTCCCAAACCTCTCCTCAACTACACTCAGACACACCAGCATCACAGTCGACTAGGCCAGTGTTTCCCAAACCTCTCCTCAACTACCCTCAGACACACCAGCATCACAGTCGACTAGGCCAGTGTGTTTCCCAAACCTCACCTCAACTACCCCTCAGACAGACACACCAGCATCACAGTCGACTAGGCCAGTGTTTCCCAAACCTCTCCTCAACTACCCTCAGACACACCAGCATCACAGTCGACTAGGCCAGTGTTTCCCAAACCTCTCCTCAACTACCCTCAAGTCAGTTCCACTTATGTTTTAAATCTATTCCTGAACTACCAGCTAGACTAGCTGAAGGCCCTCGATTAGTTGAATCAGGTGTGCTGAGTCCCGTGTAGCTCAGTTGGTAGAGCATGGCGTTTGCAACGCCAGGGTTGTGGGTTCGTTTCCCACGGGGGACCAGTATGAAAAAAAAAAAATATATATTCACTCACTAACTGTAAATCGCTCTGGATAAGAGCGTCTTCTAAATGACTTAAATGTAACGCTAGCAGCAATGGAACAGGCTGGGGTAGTTTACTGGAGGAGAGATCTTGGGAAACGCTATGCCACTAGGCTCTAACTTATTAATAAAACATCTCCGCTGAATGTGTTAGCAGTGTTATGGATGACATCATACTATGTAGTCCGCCGGGAGAATAGCCTTGTTGTAAACCTCGAGGGCTCAGCCGATGCACGGAAATAAACAAAGGATCTAAGATGACCGTCCACTATACTGCCAACCAAGCTACTATTTACTGGCGTTTCTTCTGCTAGATGTGTGTTACTAGAACTCTATAGATGCTCCTGTGTCCCGTAGAAAATGTCATGCACACCCCTTATTGAAGTTAGTGAATTAAACCGGGCAGGGCTCCCTGCCTTTACCGCGTGGTCCAGACTAGACCATTTCTCAAACCCCATCCCTGCACCCTCCGATAAAATAATATCATAGAAAAATATGATGAATTACCGGTCATTCCGTTTTTGGTTGCCTTTCTGGCCACCTCACCTATGTTATATCTAGCAGGATTCGCATATCTCGAGGTTGAATAGGGCACACTGCTTCAGTTTTTTTTTTGGGCGATAGGCCATTATATATAGGTTATTCTCTCTCGCAGAGCCCTGCGCTCACCACAACGAGGCTGAGCGGTGGTGGGAGACACAGCGTTGAATTACACCGGCCACGGAAAAACAAGAAGACTCCGAGACTGTGTGTGGGGATATGTTCGCAAAGGAAACCTGTAGGCTACTCCTGAGATTGAAATGCGCCTGAGATTTATCTTTGAGACTTTCTGAATGCTCATACCGCGAAAAAGATGCCGGGTTGGAAGAAGAATATCCCCGCCTGTCTTCAGGCTGACCAAGAAGGAGGTAGGAACCTGCCTTCGCTTTTTTAAATTTAGGCTGGCTCGGTAGCCCCTGCTTTCAACCGCACAGATTCTCCAATTATTGCTGAGCCTTCAGCGGTGTCGGTGTGTAAACGCCGCGACCAGGCAATGCACAATAAATGAAAGTTCCGGCGGGGAATTTGCTTGTTGTTTTACGCGTTAATGTTTCTTCCCCGGAACAAGCTCGGTTGTTACGTTGTTGCAGTACGAGGCTACAGTAGAAGCGGCGTGCACGACGCGGTGCTGGATTCATTCACAAACATGCAGCTAGCGAGTGTCAACTTTTCTTTTTAGTTCATGCTTCGTTTTTCTCAGCCAGTGGAGGTCTCGCCCTCGGTGCTCGAGGCTCCGGTCTTTAGCGGTAATGTCGGTTGGTGGGCTTCCGTCCCTAGATTGGCTGCACTTGTTCGCCCAGATCCCGTAGCCCGACACATGGACACCCTACTCCATTCCTATTGTTTTGTCCGTGGAATTAGCCTATGTAGGCTATTTGTTTCCTTGCTGTAGTCTAGACTATGTGTGCTATTTGCCAGTTTATTCCGACGCATATCGATGTAATGACCATCGGTAATAAGACGTTTATAGCCCGGTAGAGAACAGTGTAGGGCTGTAGCCTTGAGCTTTCTGATCGCAATGTTTGTGTAATGAATGGCGGAGAATGATCACGTTTCAGACAGTGTTTCAAATCCTCTGCTATCCTTCCCTCAGACTCAATAGTAGCCTATTCCCTAGCCCATGTGTCCAGTCCACTAAGGGACCTTCCGATAAATCCCGATGACCAACAGCAGATTTCATTCGAACATCAGAGAACAAGCTCTCTCTCTCTCTCTCTCTCCGGCACCGTATGCACGCATCTCTCTGCAAATGTGAAACGAGCATAAACCTGTCATTGGCAGCACGTGTATTCCTTGCACCATGTCATACGGAATATATTAGGAACTCTATGTTTGCATTACGATCATTATAGCCGGAGGATAGGCATATTGTACAGCGCAGTTTCCCATTACCATCATCATTTAACACCAGGGGCACCTCAGGGCTGTCTCATGAATATGGCTATGAAATTATGATTAATTCTCTGTTTATTTAGTGAGATGTCACCAGGGATGTATTGTATTGGGATATGATTGGTGGAATATCATGGGCAATATAGGCTTTTCTATATGCATAGTCACACACACAAACACACACACACACACACACACACACACACACACACACACACACACACACAAAGATACGATTGGCGAAATATCGTGTGCCAGCCCAGTACAATATACTTTATTGCCACCAACCAAGGTTGGTGGTTTGTGTTTAGGATACAGCATGGTAGCTCTGACATGATGATTATACTAATACCCCAGCCTCTTCATGTCAGAGCTACCATGCTGTGTCACAAACCACCAACCTTGGTTGGTGGCAATAAAGTATATTGTACTGGGCTGGCACACGATATTTCGCCAATCGTATCCTTGTGTGTGTGTGTGTGTGTGTGTGTTTGTTTGTGTGACTATGCATATAGAAAAGCCTATATTGCCCATGATATTCCACCAATCATATCCCAATACAACACATCCCTGGTGACATCTCACTAAATAAACCGAGAATTAATCATAATTTCATAGCCATATTCATGAGATAGCCCTGAGGTGCCCCTGGTGTTAAATGATGATGGTCATGGGAAACTGCGCTCTATAATATACCTATCCTCCGGCTATAATGATCGTAATGCAAACATAGAGTTCCTAATATATTCCGTATGACATGGTGCAAGGAATACACGTGCTGCCAATGACAGGTTCATGCTCGTTTCACATTTGCAGAGAGATGCGTGCATACGGTGCCGGAGAGAGAGAGAGAGAGAGAGAGAGCTTGTTCTCTGATGTTCGAATGAATCTGCTGTTGGTCATCGGGATTTATCGGAAGGTCCCTTAGTGGACTGGACACATGGGCTCCGCCATTCATTACACAAACATTGCGATCAGAAAGCTCAAGGCTACCGCCTACATTCACACACATTCATTTAACACACACAGGGTTTTTACATTCATAGAGTTAGTGCCAAGCAGCTAGAATAGCATCACCACGAGTCATCAAACGAGTCATATCAACAATCCCATAAAGTCCAAATAATTCATAGTTACACTTGTATGGTTTACAGTAGGAACCGCTGGGGTTCCATAGCCTTCGGCTGTAGCCTGTCACTGTAGGATGATGATCACTGCATGTTACAACCACACGCTACAGTCTAATGGTTCTAGAATCTCATCCTAATACATTTGTCAACATGTTTTCAGCAGACTAAGGTTGCCTCCCAAATGGCACCCTATTTCCTATACTATTTCCTATAGTAGTGCACTGTAAGGGCTCCCGAGTTGGCGCAGCGGTCTAAGGCACTGCATCTCAGCGGTCTAAGGCACTGCATCTCAGTGCTTGAGGCGTCACTACAGACCCCCCCCTGTTTCGATTCCAGGCTGTATCACAACCGCGCCGTGATTGGGAGTCCCATAGGGCGGCGCACAATTGGCCCAGCGTCGTCCGGGTTTGGCCGGTGTAGGCCGTCATTGTAAATAAGAACTTTGTTCTTAACTGACTTGCCTAGTTAAATAAAAATAAATAATAAATAAAATAGAGGGAAGGGTCCCATTTGGTCGCACCCTAATATTTGTCACCTGCATGGTGGATGAGGACCATGTAAAACCCGGTAGCTATTTCAGCTCTGTGGGGCTAATATTCAGAAAACACAAGCTAAAGCATAACGTTGTAGTTAATAAACTGTCTGTCTTTGACAAATAAGTCTCCCATCAGAATTCCCAACACCTGGTACAACAATGAGAGAGGGATCTCTTCACAGTGGCTGGCATAGGAAACCTAGCATGCTTTATCGTAAACGGCATGAGTCCATAGCGTTATACTTGCATGGGGTGTGTTTCTTAGAAAAATCACGGGTTCCCCAAGGCCCCGTGGGCGATTTCCCCCAAGTTTTCAGAGATTTTTTAATAATGTTATTATTATTTTATGTATTTATTGTTGACATAAAAGGCGGTAAAAACACCAGCAAATCAGCTCCCAAGTGATTTTAATTTTGTACAAATCTGTTCCAAAGTATTCCCACGCATAACAGAGAGATATATGTGTGATCGTATAGGCCTACAAATGCAAGGTTTGAAATTATTATGTTTTAGTCAAATATTATATCTGTTTGGGCTTCTTGCGGTTCATTTGCAGTCTACAAATTATTTGTAATTAAGTTCTGTCCCCCCCCCTGACCATCCACTCAAGAAACAAATCGTCCTGCGGCTGAATCTAGTTGATGATCCCTGCCATAGACTGTACTCAACTAGGGTCTTCATTCATTTCTTATTAGTCAGATACATTGATTATGTGGTTTGTAGTATTGATGGAACATTTCATGTAGGTCTGTGTGATACAGATATACCAGTATGGATTTTTACAATACCGGCTATAACAATATTTTTTATACATTGCTAAATGAAAAACACACACACACACACACACACACACACACACACACACACACACACACACACACACACACACACACACACACACACACACACACACACACACACACACTCTGAGAGTTCATCATTCGCTGTGACTTTTCCCTGTGCTTGACTTAAGCTTGGCTCATTCCACACCATTGTACAGTGCTGCTGAAAGATCAATGTGATGGGTTTCAGAGATATTCCTCCTCTGAGAACCCCCCCCCCCCCCCGAATATGCATAGTGTGCCAGTCAGGTGGCATATCTATTCATTCACACACTCTTTCATGTGGAGGATGCAATAGAAGTCGAAATCAAAGCCCAGCTGTATCTTAGCCTATTCAACCACTGTGTCAAGGTAACTGTTGGTGGATAACCAGGGATGAGAGTAGACCCAGTCTGCATCCCAAATTGCACCCTATTCCCTATTTAGTGCATAACTTTCGACCAGAGCCCATAGGGCTAAGAAGGAGACTTACAGCTGCGTGGGAGTAGTGCTGTGTTTGTGTGTGTCCTTACAATATCTGGCCTAAGAGTGACAGTTGTACACATCATTACATTTACATTTACGTCATTTAGCAGACGCTCTTATCCAGAGCGACTTACAAATTGGTGCATTCACCTTATGATAGCCAGTGGGACAACCACAATATTTTCGAAAAAAAAATTTTTTATGGGTAAGGGGGGTAGAAGGATTACTTTATCCTATCCCAGGTATTCCTTAAAGAGGTGGGGTTTCAAGTGTCTCCGGAAGGTGGTGAGTGATTCCGCTGTCCTGGCGTCGTGAGGGAGCTTGTTCCACCATTGGGGTGCCAGAACAGCGAACTGTTTTGACTGGGCTGAGCGGGAACTGTGCTTCCGCAGAGGTAGGGGGGCCAGCAGGCCAGAGGTGGATGAACGCAATGCCCTCGTTTGGGTTTTGGGACTGATCAGAGCCTGAAGGTACGGAGGTGCCATTCCCCTCACAGCTCCGTAGGCAAGCACCATGGTCTTGTAGCAGATGCGAGCTTCAACTGGAAGCCAGTGGAGTGTGCGGAGGAGGGGGGTGACGTGAGAGAACTTGGGAAGGTTGAACACCAGACGGGCTGCGGCATTCTGGATGAGTTGTAGGGGTTTAATGGCACAGGCAGGGAGCCCAGCCAACAGCGAGTTGCAGTAATCCAGACGGGAGATGACAAGTGCCTGGATTAGGACATGTGCCGCTTCCTGTGTAAGGCAGGGTCGTACTCTGCGAATGTTGTAGAGCATGAACCTACAGGATCGGGTCACCGCCTTGATGTTAGCGGAGAACGACAGGGAGTTGTCCAGGGTCACGCCAAGACTCTTTGCACTCTGGGAGGAGGACACAACGGAGTTGTCAACCATGATGGCGAGATCATGGAACGGGCAGTCCTTCCCCGGGAGGAAGAGCAGCTCCGTCTTGCCGAGGTTCAGCTTGGGGTGGTGATCCGTCATCCACACTGATATGTCTGCCAGACATGCAGAGATGCGATTCGCCACCTGGTTATCAGAAGGGGGAAAGGAGAAGATTAATTGTGTGTCGTCTGCGTAGCAATGATAGGAGAGGCCATGTGAGGATATGACAGAGCCAAGTGACTTGGTGTATAGGGAGAATAGGAGAGGGCCTAGAACTGAGCCCTGGGGGACACCAGTGGTGAGAGCACGTGGTGCGGAGACAGATTCTTGCCACGCCACCTGGTAGGAGCGACCTGTCAGGTAGGACGCAATCCAAGAGATGCCCAACTCGGAGAGGGTGGAGAGGAGGTTCTGATGGTTCACAGTATCAAAGGCAGCAGATAGGTCTAGAAGGACGAGAGCAGAGGAGAGAGAGTTAGCTTTAGCAGTGCGGAGAGCCTCCGTGACACAGAGAAGAGCAGTCTCAGTTGAATGACCAGTCTTGAAACCTGACTGGTTTGGATCAAGAAGGTCATTCTGAGAGAGATAGCAAGAGAGTTGGCTAAAGACGGCACGCTCAAGAGTTTTGGAGAGAAAAGAAAGAAGGGATACTGGTCTGTAGTTGTTGACATCGGAGGGATCGAGTGTAGGTTTTTTGAGAAGGGGTGCAACTCTCGCTCTCTTGAAGACGGAAAGGACATAGCCAGAGGTCAAGGATGAGTTGATCAGCGAGGTGAGGTAAGGGAGAAGGTCTCCGGAAATGGTCTGGAGAAGAGAGGAGGGGATAGGGTCAAGCGGGCAGGTTGTTGGGCGGCCGGCCGTCACAAGTCACAAGATTTCATCTGGAGAGAGAGGAGAGAAAGAAGTCAAAGTATAGGGTAGGGCAGTGTGAGCAGGACCAGCGGTGTCATTTGACTTAACAAACGAGGATCGGATGTCGTCAACCTTCTTTTCAAAATGGTTGACGAAGTCATCCACAGAGAGGGAGGAGGGGGGAGGGGGAGGAGGATTCAGTAGGGAGGAGAAGGTGGCAAAGAGCTTCCTAGGGTTAGAGGCAGATGCTTGGAATTTAGAGTGGTAGAAAGTGAAAAGATGCCAGGTCCGCAGGGAGTCTAGTTTTCCTCCATTTCCGCTCGGCTGCCCGGAGCCCTGTTCTGTGAGCTCGCAATGAGTCGTCAAGCCATGGAGCAGGAGGGGAGGACCGAGCCGGCCGGGAGGATAGGGGACATAGAGAGTCAAAGGATGCAGAAAGGGAGGAGAGGAGGGTTGAGGAGGCAGAATCAGGAGATTGGAGGGAGAAGGATTGAGCAGAGGGAAGAGATTATATGATGGAAGAGGAGAGAGTAGCGGGAGAGAGAGAGCGAAGGTTGTGACGGCGCATTACCATCTGAGTAGGGGCAGAGTGAGTAGTGTTGGAGGAAAGCGAGAGAGAAAAGGATACAAAGTAGTGGTCGGAGACTTGGAGGGGAGTTGCAGTGAGATTAGTAGAAGAACAGCATCTAGTAAAGATGAGGTCAAGCGTATTGCCTGCCTTGTGAGTAGGGGGGGACGGTGAGAGGGTGAGGTCAAAAGAGGAGAGGAGTGGAAAGAAGGAGGCAGAGAGAAATTAGTCAAAGGTAGACGTAGGGAGGTTAAAGTCACCCAGAACTGTGAGGGGTGAGCCATCCTCAGGAAAGGAACTTATCAAGGCGTCAAGCTCATTGATGAACTCTCCAAGGGAACCTGGAGGGCGATAAATGACAAGGATGTTAAGCTTGAATGGGCTAGTGACTGTGACAGCATGGAATTCAAATGAGGAGATGGGTCAGGGTAAAAAGAGAGAATGTCCACTTGGGAGAGATGAGGATTCCTGTGCCACCGCCCGGCTGACCAGATGCTCTCGGGGTATGCGAGAACACATGGTCAGACGAGGAGAGAGCAGTAGGAGTAGCAGAGTTTTCAGTGGTAATCCATGTTTCCGTCAGCGCCAAGAAGTCGAGGGACTGGAGGGTAGCATAGGCTGAGATGAACTCTGCCTTGTTGGCCGCAGAACGGCAGTTCCAGAGGCTGCCGGAGACCTGGAACTCCACGTGGGTCGTGCGCGCAGGGACCACCAGGTTAGAGAGGCAGCAGCCACGCGGTGTGAGGCGTTTGTATGGCCTGTGCAGAGAGGAGAGAACAGGGATAGACAGACACATAGTTGACAGGCTACAGAAAATGGCTACAATAATGCAAAGGAGATCGGAATGAAATGAACTAAACATCTGGGAAAGCGAGAGAGCGGAGCCTCAAACACTCAAATATAACTCTCCCAACTTCCACTTTATAAATTATAATTGTTGTAAACTACAGCGGTTCAATGTTTTCTAGGAATAGACTAACTGAGTTTACTCAGGAAGCTAACTTGGTCCAGTATTCTTCCGTGAAAACCGTCCAGGGCACCGAATCCTATGACGCCATAGCCAACTAGCATGCCAGGCTCCAATAACACACGGTTTAGCCTCACCCGACGACCTTCAGCACTCCAACATCAAGGATGGTTCTATGATTGAATAAAGTAACATCACACAGGCTCCTGTGAATGTGGCATGGACAACACTACTACTGTCACTCTCAAGAACATGTATTGATACAAACTGACTTACAAGGTTACTGCTGAGCCAACCACTGAATAGAGTGTGTTGACCCATTTAGAGGTAGATTGTTGAAGTCAAGGATTCTTGTTTTGCCAAGGACAGGCATAGTTTGGGTATTGGCTCTGGCTAAAGCTCTGTGAACACATTGGTTGGTCATAGACTCACTCACTCAGTGTAGAGAATTTTGTTGGCTGTGAGTTCACTCTGGGTAGACTTTGGTTGGCCCTGGCTGTGAGTTCACTCTGAGTAGACTTTGGTGGGCCCTGGCTGTGAGTTCACTCTGGGTAGACTTTGGTTGGCCCTGGCTGTGAGTTCACTCTGGGTAGACTTTGGTGGGCCCTGGCTGTGAGTTAGACTTTGGTTGGCCCTCACTCTGAGTAGACTTTGGTTGGCCATGGCTGTGAGTTCCTGGTCCTGGCTGTGAGTTCACTCTGAGTAGACTTTGGTGGGCCCTGGCTGTGAGTTCACTCTGAGTAGACTTTGGTTGGTCCTGGCTGTGAGTTCACTCTGGGTAGACTTTGGTTGGTCCTGGCTGTGAGTTCACTCTGAGTAGACTTTGGTGGGCCCTGGCTGTGAGTTCACTCTGGGTAGACTTTGGTTGGTCCTGGCTGTGAGTTCACTCTGAGTAGACTTTTCACTCTGGCTGTGAGTTCACTCTGGGTAGACTTTGGTTGGCCCTGGCTGTGAGTTCACTCTGGGTAGACTTTGTGAGTGGCTGTGAGTTCACTCTGGGTAGACTTTGGTGGGTCCTGGCTGTGGTCACCTGGTAGACTGAGTTCACTGTGAGTTCTCTGGGTAGACTTTGGTTGGTCCTGGCTGTGAGTTCACTCTGAGTAGACTTTGGTGGGCCATGGCTGTGAGTTCACTCTGAGTAGACTTCGATTGGCCCTGTCTATAAGCCGTTGTCAGATGCTTCCCTGCCTCCCTCCAGCCAGCCTGCCAGTCAGTCTTCCTGATCCTCTGCAGTGCAGCTCTGCAATGAGATGTGTGTGTGTGTGTGTGTGTGCAGCTCTGCGATGTGGCATGTAATCGGGTTGAGGGGAGCCCTGGGTGTGGGCGGTCGCAGCTCGCTCTGCGGTAACAAAGCACAGGATTGTGGGAAGAAGATTCAGAGTATAGAATCTAGGGTGCATCTGTTTAGGGCTAGATAGCGTTCCTATTTGCTCTGTTTTTTTTGTTGATTCTTTCCAGTGTGTCAAATAGTTCTCTTTTAGCTTTCTAGTGATTTGGTTGGGTCTAATTGTGTTGCTGTCCTGGGGCTCTGTGGGGTCTGTTTGTGTTTGTGAACAGAGCCCCAGGACCAGCTTACTTAGGGGACTCTTCTCTAGGTTCATCTCTCTGTAGGTGAGGGCTTTGTGATGGAATGTGTGTGCATCACTTCCTTTTAGGTGGTTGTAGAATTTAACAGCTCTTTTCTGGATTTTGATAACTTGCGGGTATAGTCCTAATTCTGCTCTGCATGCATTGTTTGGGCTTTTGCATTGTACACTAAGTATATTTTTTGCAGAATTCTGCATGCAGAGTCTCAATTGGGTGTTTGTCCCTTTTTGTGAATTGTTGGTTGGTGAGCGGACCACAGACCTCGCAACCATAAAGGGGGGCAATGGGTTCTATAACTGATTCAAGTATTTTTTGCCAGATCCTAATTGGTATGTCGAGTTTCATGTTCCTTTTGATGGCGTAGAAGGCCTTCTTACCTTGTCTCTTAGATATTTCATAGCCTTGTGGAGGGGAAGTTGCCTGTGGTGTTGATGTTTAGGATGTATCTCTCTCTCTCTCTCTCTCTCTCTCTCTCTCTCTCTCTCTCTCTCTCTCTCTCTCTCTCTCTCTCTCTCTCTCTCTCTCTCTCTCTCTCTCTCTCTCTCTCTGTCTCTCTCTCTCTCTCTCTCTCTCTCTGAGCAGATCAAATCTTGGCCGCGTTTTAAAAAAACAGATTTCAGTCTGAATTGGTTTAAAATAACCCCGTTACAGCAATGAATACACCATGAGGCCGAACACTTGAGATAAGAGGGATTTAGAGAGTGAGTTCCAAATAGCACCAGGCTCATAGGGCTGTGGTCCAAAGTAGTGTACTATGTAGGGTAGGGTTGCCATGGTACCAGTATCGCGACACTGTGAAGTATTGTGGCAAGGAAACCAAACATGAAGCGGATTTCATTTCTTGAGGAGAAAACTGTCCTAAACAGCATTATGTTGTCGCCTAGAGTCACTTTTGTTTATTTTGCACAATTGACATAAAGTAAGGTTTTTATAGGACCATACAGTTTAGTCTAATTTGTGCCATGGAAAATCTGGTATGGTAGTATCGTGGTGCTGGTATCGTGACAACCCTACTAATATAGGGAATAGGTTGCTATTTGGGACTCTACCTAATGGTACCCTATAGTCTTTTCTTTAAACTTGCTCGGTTATTGAAAAACGAATTGACTGAAATCATTCATGAGAGAAATCAATTCAAGGACTATGTGGTGCGCTGGGCTAAAGGGACTTGTAGTTTCCATTAAGCAAATATTCAACCTAGTTCAGCACTGAAACATGGTCATTAACTACAATGACCATAATCCATTGCGCCTGTTTTTTCCGGCTCAGGCAGAGATGGGATACACTTTTACGTTAGGTTAGATACACACAGAGCACATCGACCGCATGAGAGAGGAATGTACACAACACAAAGATGAGAGAGAGAGGGATGGAGACAGTTGGTGAAAGGATGTCTTATCTACTTTGAAGAACTAGTAAAATGATTTAGTCAGACAGCTCTGCAGCATGTTTAGGCAGGGTAGCCTAGCTAAATAGGATGACTAAAGACAGTACCGTATGGGGAGCAGAGAGACCGTTGGCTGGGAGCAGAGAGAACGTTGGCTGGGAGCAGAGAGAACGTTGTCTGGGAGCAGAGAGAACGTTGGCTGGGAGCAGAGAGAACGTTGGCTGGGAGCAGAGAGACCGTTGGCTGGGAGCAGAGAGACCGTTGGCTGGGAGCAGAGAGAACGTTGGCTGGGAGCAGAGAGACCGTATGGGGAGCAGAGAGACCGTTGGCTGGGAGCAGAGAGAACGTTGGCTGGGAGCAGAGAGAACGTTGGCTGGGAGCAGAGAGAACGTTGGCTGGGAGCAGAGAGAACGTTGGCTGGGAGCAGAGAGAACGTTGGCTGGGAGCAGAGAGAACGTTGGCTGGGAGCAGAGAGACCGTATGGGGAGCAGAGAGAACGTTGGCTGGGAGCAGAGAGACCGTATGGGGAGCAGAGAGACCGTTGGCTGGGAGCAGAGAGAACGTTGGCTGGGAGCAGAGAGACCGTTGGCTGGGAGCAGAGAGACCGTTGGCTGGGAGCAGAGAGACCGTTGGCTGGGAGCAGAGAGACTGTTGGCTGGGAGCAGAGAGAACGTTGGCTGGGAGCAGAGAGAACGTTGGCTGGGAGCAGAGAGACCGTTGGCTGGGAGCAGAGAGAACGTTGGCTGGGAGCAGAGAGAACGTTGGCTGGGAGCAGAGAGACCGTTGGCTGGGAGCAGAGAGAACGTTGGCTGGGAGCAGAGAGACCGTTGGCTGGGAGCAGAGAGACCGTTGGCTGGGAGCAGAGAGAACGTTGGCTGGGAGCAGAGAGACCGTTGGCTGGGAGCAGAGAGAACGTTGGCTGGGAGCAGAGAGACCGTTGGCTGGGAGCAGAGAGACCGTTGGCTGGGAGCAGAGTGGCTGGCTGGCTGCTATTGCCTGAGCAGAGATGAGATTATGACTTTTAAGGAATAAAGTAATCAAATAAAAACTAAGTAATATTCACAACTGAATATTTTATTATTTAGTAATTTAGTGTTGTTCTATTGATGTCAACCCAATGTGGATCTGACAGAAAAAATTGAATATTTTCAATGTTTTGGGAATTGAATGTTCGCTATTTTTGGCTTTGGAATTTCCATTAGGAAGCTCTAAAATAATTGTAATGTCGTTTCATAATGCGCTTAAAGCTGCAATATGTAACCTTTTGGGGCGACCCGACCAAATTCACATAGAAATCTGAGTTATAGATCTGTCGTTCTCATTGAAAGCAAGTCTAAGAAGCGGTAGATCTGTTCTGTGTGTGATATTTCTATGCTTCCCCGTTCTTCAGTTTCATTTTTGCATCTTTTACTTTCGTTTTTTTTTGTACACCTGCTTCAAACACACTATTTTTGGTTATTGAAAATATATTTCACAGCGGTTTAGATGGTGCAATGATTCTCTACACCATACATTGCTTTTTAAAATAATGGAACCGAAACCCAACCCGACCTAGAAAAGCACAAATTGCTCAGCACTACTCTCGATCAGCCACAGACAGAGCAAAGCAGCCCTATCGACTGTAACGTTGACGTTGCACTCTGCGCTCTGTCACTCTCGCCTGAGGTCCTATTCTTTGGGACTTTCAACTTCAGTCAACAATTATTTTTCTCTCTCCACTTCTTTCTCTCATAATCACAATGTTTCAGATGGATGACAATAGTTGGTCTCCAGGGGGTCAGATATGATCATGTATAACACCATCAGATATGATCATGTATAACACCATCAGATATTATCATGTATAACACCATCAGATATTATAATGTATAACACCATCAGATATGATCATGTATAACACCATCAGATATGATCATATATAACACCATCAGATATTATCATGTATAACACCATCAGATATTATCATGTATAACACCATCAGATATTATCATGTATAACACCATCAGATATTATCATGTATAACACCATCAGATATTATCATGTATAACACCATCAGATATTATCATGTATAACTCCATCAGATATTATCATGTATAACACCATCAGATATGATCATATATAACACCATCAGATATTATCATGTATAACACCATCAGATATTATCATGTATAACTCCATCAGATATTATCATGTATAACACCATCAGATATGATCATATATAACACCATCAGATATTATCATGTATAACACCATCAGATATTATCATGTATAACACCATCAGATATGATCATGTATAACACCATCAGATATGATCATGTATAACACCATCAGATATGATCATGTATAACCCCATCAGATATTATCATGTATAACACCATCAGATATTATCATGTATAACACCATCAGATATTATCATGTATAACACCATCAGATATGATCATGTATAGCCCCATCAGATATTATCATGTATAACACCATCAGATATTATCATGTATAACACCATCAGATATTATCATGTATAACACCATCAGATATTATCATGTATAACACCATCAGATATTATCATGTATAACACCATCAGATATTATCATGTATAACACCATCAGATATTATCATGTATAACACCATCAGATATGATCATGTATAACACCATCAGATATGATCATGTATAACACCATCAGATATGATCATGTATAACACCATCAGATATTATCATGTATAACACCATCAGATATGATCATGTATAACACCATCAGATATTATCATGTATAACACCATCAGATATGATCATGTATAACACCATCAGATATGATCATGTATAACACCATCAGATATTATCATGTATAACACCATCAGATATGATCATGTATAACTCCATCAGCTATGATCATGTATAACACCATCAGATATTATCATGTATAACTCCATCAGATATGATCATGTATAACACCATCAGATATTATCATGTATAACACCATCAGATATTATCATGTATAACACCATCATATATGATCATGTATAACACCATCATATATGATCATGTATAACACCATCAGATATTATCATGTACTGTATAACACCATCAGATATTATCATGTACTGTATAACACCATCAGATATTATCATGTATAATAACACCATCAGATATGATCATGTATAACTCCATCAGATATTATCATGTATAACACCATCAGATATTATCATGTATAACACCAGCAGATATGATCATGTATAACACCATCAGATATGATCATATATAACACCATCAGATATGATCATGTATAACACCATCAGATATTATCATGTATAACACCATCAGATATTATCATGTATAACACCATCAGATATTATCATGTATAACACCATCAGATATGATCATGTATAACACCATCAGATATTATCATGTATAACACCATCGGATATGATCATGTATAACACCATCAGATATGATCATGTATAACACCATCAGATATTATCATGTATAACACCATCAGATATTATAATGTATAACACCATCAGATATGATCATGTATAACACCATCAGATATGATCATGTATAACACCATCAGATATGATCATGTATAACACCATCAGATATGATCATGTATAACACCATCAGATTTTATCATGTATAACACCATCAGATATTATAATGTATAACACCATCAGATATGATCATGTATAACACCATTAGATAGTATCATGTATAACACCATCAGATATTATCATGTATAACACCATCAGATATGATCATGTATAACACCATCAGATATGATCATGTATAACACCATCAGATATGATCATGTATAACTCCATCAGATATGATCATGTATAACACCATCAGATATGATCATGTATAACACCATCAGATATTATCATGTATAACACCATCATATATGATCATGTATAACACCATCATATATGATCATGTATAACACCATCAGATATTATCATGTACTGTATAACACCATCAGATATTATCATGTACTGTATAACACCATCAGATATTATCATGTATAATAACACCATCAGATATGATCATGTATAACTCCATCAGATATTATCATGTATAACACCATCAGATATTATCATGTATAACACCATCATATATGATCATGTATAACACCATCATATATGATCATGTATAACACCATCAGATATTATCATGTACTGTATAACACCATCAGATATTATCATGTACTGTATAACACCATCAGATATTATCATGTATAATAACACCATCAGATATGATCATGTATAACTCCATCAGATATTATCATGTATAACACCATCAGATATGATCATGTATAACACCATCAGATATGATCATGTATAACACCATCAGATATGATCATGTATAACACCATCATATATGATCATATATAACACCATCAGATATGATCATGTATAACACCATCAGATATTATCATGTATAACACCATCAGATATGATCATGTATAACACCATCAGATATGATCATGTATAACTCCATCAGATATGATCATGTATAACACCATCAGATATGATCATGTATAACACCATCAGATATGATCATGTATAACACCATCAGATATTATCATGTATAACACCATCAGATATGATCATGTATAACCCCATCAGATATGATCATGTATAACACCATCAGATATGATCATGTATAACACCATCAGATATGATCATGTATAACCCCATCAGATATTATCATGTATAACACCATCAGATATTATCATGTATAACACCATCAGATATTATCATGTATAACACCATCAGATATTATCATGTATAACACCATCAGATATTATCATGTATAACACCATCAGATATTATCATGTATAACACCATCAGATATGATCATGTATAACACCATCAGATATGATCATGTATAACACCATCAGATATGATCATGTATAACACCATCAGATATGATCATGTATAACACCATCAGATATGATCATGTATAACACCATCAGATATGATCATGTATAACACCATCAGATATTATCATGTATAACACCATCAGATATGATCATGTATAACACCATCAGATATTATCATGTATAACACCATCAGATATTATCATGTATAACACCATCAGATATGATCATGTATAACACCATCAGATATGATCATGTATAACACCATCAGCTATGATCATGTATAACACCATCAGATATGATCATGTATAACACCATCAGATATTATCATGTATAACACCATCAGATATTATCATGTATAACACCATCATATATGATCATGTATAACACCATCATATATGATCATGTATAACACCATCAGATATTATCATGTACTGTATAACACCATCAGATATTATCATGTACTGTATAACACCATCAGATATTATCATGTATAATAACACCATCAGATATGATCATGTATAACTCCATCAGATATTATCATGTATAACACCATCAGATATTATCATGTATAACACCAGCAGATATGATCATGTATAACACCATCAGATATGATCATATATAACACCATCAGATATGATCATGTATAACACCATCCGATATTATCATGTATAACACCATCAGATATTATCATGTATAACACCATCAGATATTATCATGTATAACACCATCAGATATGATCATGTATAACACCATCAGATATTATCATGTATAACACCATCGGATATGATCATGTATAACACCATCAGATATGATCATGTATAACACCATCAGATATTATCATGTATAACACCATCAGATATTATAATGTATAACACCATCAGATATGATCATGTATAACACCATCAGATATGATCATGTATAACACCATCAGATATGATCATGTATAACACCATCAGATATTATCATGTATAACACCATCAGATATTATAATGTATAACACCATCAGATATGATCATGTATAACACCATTAGATAGTATCATGTATAACACCATCAGATATTATCATGTATAACACCATCAGATATGATCATGTATAACACCATCAGATATGATCATGTATAACACCATCAGATATGATCATGTATAACTCCATCAGATATGATCATGTATAACACCATCAGATATGATCATGTATAACACCATCAGATATTATCATGTATAACACCATCATATATGATCATGTATAACACCATCATATATGATCATGTATAACACCATCAGATATTATCATGTACTGTATAACACCATCAGATATTATCATGTACTGTATAACACCATCAGATATTATCATGTATAATAACACCATCAGATATGATCATGTATAACTCCATCAGATATTATCATGTATAACACCATCAGATATTATCATGTATAACACCATCATATATGATCATGTATAACACCATCATATATGATCATGTATAACACCATCAGATATTATCATGTACTGTATAACACCATCAGATATTATCATGTACTGTATAACACCATCAGATATTATCATGTATAATAACACCATCAGATATGATCATGTATAACTCCATCAGATATTATCATGTATAACACCATCAGATATGATCATGTATAACACCATCAGATATGATCATGTATAACACCATCAGATATGATCATGTATAACACCATCATATATGATCATATATAACACCATCAGATATGATCATGTATAACACCATCAGATATTATCATGTATAACACCATCAGATATTATCATGTATAACACCATCAGATATTATCATGTATAACACCATCAGATATGATCATGTATAACACCATCAGATATTATCATGTATAACACCATCGGATATGATCATGTATAACACCATCGGATATTATAATGTATAACACCATCAGATATGATCATGTATAACACCATCAGATATGATCATATATAACACCATCAGATATGATCATGTATAACACCATCAGATATTATCATGTATAACACCATCAGATATTATCATGTATAACACCATCATATATTATCATGTATAACACCATCAGATATGATCATGTATAACACCATCAGATATTATCATGTATAACACCATCGGATATGATCATGTATAACACCATCAGATATGATCATGTATAACACCATCAGATATTATAATGTATAACACCATCAGATATTATAATGTATAACACCATTAGATATGATCATGTATAACACCATCAGATATGATCATGTATAACACCATCAGATATTATCATGTATAACACCATCAGATATGATCATGTATAACACCATCAGATATTATCATGTAAAACACGTAAATCAGTCAATTTTAAATAAATAAATTAGGCCCTAATCTATGGATTTCACATGACTGGGCAGGGGCTCAGCCATGGGTGGGCCTGGGAGGGCATAGGCCCACCCACTGGGCAGCCAGGCCCAGCCAATCAGAATGAGTTTTTCCCCACTAAAGGGCTTTATTACAGACAGAAATACTCCTCAGCACTAAGCTAAGCTGTACTGTACATTATCCAGACAATGTGAATCTACCTTTATCTCTCTTCAAAGGATGTGGGAAAACAATTTAGGGAGGGAATGTGATGAGGGGGTGTGGCTGGAGATCTATAATAAGATCCACGACCCACTTACTGGTCCAAATATTAAGGAGACTCCTGTTAAATTATGTTGTATGTTCCCAGACACAAAATTTAGGACAGAGAAGGGAACTTTCTGACACTGCAATAAGCTAATGGACTTGTGACTGCACCTATTCTGGCACTGCAATAAGCTAATGGACTTCTGACTGCACCTATTCTGACACTGCAATAAGCTAATGGACTTGTGACTGCACCTATTCTAGCACTGCAATAAGCTAATGGACTTGTGACTGCACCTATTCTGGCACTGCAATAAGCTAATGGACTTGTGACTGCACCTATTCTGGCACTGCAATCAGCTAATGGACTTGTGACTGCACCTATTCTGGCACTGCAATAAGCTAATGGACTTGTGACTCTTTATCAGACAGCCGCTCAGATAATTTTAGATATAGAGTTGGTACAACCCCCAAGCCTTTACCTCCTTAATCACATGCCACACACTAGACAAGACACGGTGTGTGTTGCAATTGTGGTTAAAACACACGTTTTTTTGCCATTCGAAAAATTAACAATGGACTTACAGAATTGCAGACCCACATAGGACTGTTACGGTGACCATAATCATGACGGCAGTCAAATTCCACACGACCGTTTAGTCACGGTAACTAGGCTTCTCCAAGCTCTGATGCTGCTGCTGGTCATTAGTAGCCTACCAAACTTGCTAACTGCCTGGTACTCAGCACTCTATTGTCCCTCTAAATCACTTTGACATTAATGCAAATCTAAATCGAAAATCTAATCAAACACTTCATGAGAGCCCATCAGCTCATGTTGCGCAACATTTCTACAGGCTGTGCAATTGCGTGAGAAAACAGAGTGATGGCCTCTATTAAAAAGAGGAGGATCTCATCAGCTTTCTATAGGCTAGGCCTACTATATTTATTTATCTACTTTCCTAATATTAAGCACACTGCTTCGCTTTACAACAGGAGTATAGCCTACCTGGCTGGCATGAAAATGAACCACGGGAAAAGCGTATTCTGTTTTTCCACTGCCCCTGTTTCAATACAGGTGCATTATATAATGGTCCATTATAAATCAAAACAAATTTCACACACATATTATTTAGTATATATAAAGACAAGATTAAATCAAGAATAGTGTGATGGGTGACAATATTTGCCTATCACTTGCATGCTTAAAAAAAAAAAAAACGTTTTAAAATCATAGTGGCACACCTCATGTAGCCTAGCCCATAGACCTATATGTTTTGATAAGGTTTGGTCAGGGTGTGGGTTGGTCAGGGTGTGAATTTCTATGTGTAGATCTAGTTATTGTAGTTCTATGTTGGCCGGGAGTGGTTCCCAATCAGAGGCAGCTGTCGATCGTTGTCTCTGATTGGGGATCATACTTAGGCAGCCATGTTGCCTATCTATGTTGTGGGATCTTGTTTCTGTGTGTTTTGGCTTGTTTGATGTTATCCTTTAGAACTTCATGTCACGTTGCTGTTGTTGTTTTGTTCGGTGTTTATTTAATAAACGAACATGTACGCATACCACGCTGCACCTTGGTCCAATCCTGTACTCAACGAACGTGACAGTGAGTAGTATCAAGTTTGGGGATAATTTTCACCAAAAGAATGCACCTTTATAATTAAAGCATTACATGCATAATCACATTTGTGGTCACTTTTGAGAATGGTGTTTTCCCGCTAATGGAACATTTGCGCTTATAGCCTACTGCCGTGTGCGCATTGCTGCACTTATAATGTGAAGAAATAGCCTAATAGTTTATCAACATTTTAAGCTAAACGTTCTCATCTGTTGCGTCAGCCTCATTGCTTAAAACAGGTTAGTGGTTGTATTAATTTGGGATCTGTCGCATCTCACAACTGTCCCAGACTATGTTTGGAATATTTATTTCTCGCACAGAATAGAATAGGTCAACTTTTGTACTATGGGGGATAGTAGATTGACATAGGCTAGTGCTTTTGCTGTTTGTTAGGCCTAATCATCTTGTTGGCTGAAGTAAATGTGGACATTTCTTCAATATGCGCCTCGGAAATGGATAAGGACGTGCTCAGTTGCGTCCCTGATGTGACTGTCTTCACTTGTAGCCTGTGAGAAAGACCCGATCGCGTGACAGAGAGCCATGTGAGTGAGAGGTGCTTCAGCACGCAGCCGGGAGAAGGGAATTATAATTATTATATTCAGCCCAAGGGCACAATGGCCACTGGCCGCAAAAGGCATGGATTTTTTTAAGGGGGCATTGCGGCCGGACAAAGGGGATGCAGCCGGGAAATTCAAGGCATTATCAAGTAAAGTAGGTATGTCCAAACTTTTGACTGGGACTGTATATTACTAGGCTTTATGTAAAGACCATATTAAATTGAGAATAGTCCTATGGGTGAGAATATTATCAAGCGCTTGTCAAATTGTGAATGAGAGACTGATGAAGTGTGTGCAGCCTGCATAAGAAACAGAGCAGAGCTCATGCCTTTCATGAGACTTTATTCAAATCATCATTAGAGTCGCATCACGCAGCCTTAGAATGTATTAGAAATCAAAACATACAGCCCAACGTTTGTATCGCAACTGAAGTTACATAACTAAATTAAGCATATAGGTGGACCCTTTTCTTTGTTAACCGCTCAACACAGAATAGCCGCATGTGCGCACTCCCTCAAATCGTTTGGAGAAAATATCTGTTCTATTTTATTCAGCTTTGTTAAATTGTATTCTTCATACTATAAAATAATATAAAATAATGCCACGGATTTCTAAGCAGATCTTGTCTGCTAAATGAACTAGTGTAGCCCACAGCCGTACGGCATAGCCAGATCAGGGCCTAACATAAGGACAACTCAGAGTATGCTATTCTGTTCTTCTGAAATAGACTACATTTTCTTCATATCATGTTTCTGTAGACCTGTCTAAAATAAAGAATGGATTTATTGTGAAGGTGAAGGCTATATTACATGGATTTATTATACTTTTTAAAATGTAGACGTTCCAAAGGTCTGCATCAGTGGCTTGTAGGCTATGCGTCGAAGCCAGGAGATGCTCAATGTGTTTATGTTAATTTCCGGTCAAGTACCGTGAGACCGGCAGTTATTTGCTTGACAATCACCGGCTGACACAATTTCATGACAGCCCTAGACCCCACATTCATCACCGGCTGACACAATTTCATGACAGCCCTAGACCCATATTCATCACCGGCTGACACAATTTCATGACAGCCCTAGACCCACATTCATCACCGGCTGACACAATTTCATGACAGCCCTAGACCCACATTCATCACCGGCTGACACAATTTCATGACAGCCCTAGACCCACATTCATCACCGGCTGACACAATTTCATGACAGCCCTAGACCCACATTCATCACCGGCTGACACAATTTCATGACAGCCCTAGACCCACATTCATCACCGGCTGACACAATTTCATGACAGCCCTAGACCCACATTCATCACCGGCTGACACAATTTCATGACAGCCCTAGACCCATGTTCCTGAAAGTATGCTCTCCTTTACTGTCCTTTTATTGAAAAATGCTCTTAAAAAGTGTTCAGACGTCCTGAGACACAGAGAGTAATGATGTCATGTGGATGTTTTTATTCCCCCCTCAGAATGCCACTGTGTTAGTGTCTGACATTAAGTCTTACTACTGTAGTAGTACTGTAGTAGTACTGTAGTAGTACTGTAGTAGAGTAGTAGTTACTAGTACTGTAGTACTGTAGTAGTACTGTAGTAGTACTGTAGTACTGTAGTAGTACTGTAGTAGCACTGTAGTAGTACTGTAGTAGTACTGTAGTAGAGTAGTAGTACTGTAGTAGTACTGTAGTAGAGTAGTAGTTACTAGTACTGTAGTACTGTAGTAGTACTGTAGTAGTACTGTAGTAGTACTGTAGTAGAGTAGTAGTTACTACTACTGTAGTAGTACTGTAGAGGGAGTCAAATGTCAATATTCTGTGGAATATATGATGAATATACTGACTTTATGCAGTGTCCTCATTTTCAGCTGGCTTCCTCTCCTTCACCCTGTATAGCTCCTAAGACCCCCTCCTCTCCTCTCCTCTCTCCTCTCCTCTCCTCTCCTCCTCTCCTCTCCTCTCCTCTCCTCTCCTCTCCTCTCCTCCTCTCTCTCTCCTCTCCTCTCCTCTCCTCTCCTCTCCTCTCCTCTCCTCTCCTCTCCTCTCCTCTCCTCTCCTTCACCCTGTATAGCTCCTAACACCTCTCCTATCCTCTCCTCTCCTATCCTCTCCTCCTCTCCTTCACCCTGTATATCTCCTCTCCTCTCCTCTCCTCTCCTCTCCTCTCCTCTCCTCTCCTCTCCTCTCCTCTCCTCTCCTCTCCTCTCCTCTCCTCTCCTCTCCTCTCCTCTCCTCTCCTCTCCTCTCCTCTCCTTCACCCTGTATAGCTCCTAACACCTCTCCTCTCCTCTCCTCTCCTCTCCTCTCCTCTCCTCTCCTCTCCTCTCCTCTCCTCTCCTCTCCTCTCCTCTCCTCTCCTCTCCTCTCCTCTCCTCTCCTCTCCTCTCCTCTCCTCTCCCTCTCCTCTCCTCTCCTCTCCTCTCCTCTCCTCTCCTCTCCTCTCCTTCACCCTGTATAGCCCCTAAGGCCTGTCCTGTCCTCTCCTCTTCTCTCCTCCTCTCCTCTTCTCTCCTCCTCTCAACCATGTGATTAAAGAGGACACCTGTGACCAGGTCCTATAGTGTAGCATTAATTAGTTTAGAACCTGCAGAGTTCTCTAGTTGTCCTGTTCAAACACACAGGGAGCTCTGTTTGATGTGGAAAGTGGGGTAATGTCTGTGACAGCAAAAAATAAAGTGTTTCAGTGCAGTTAGAAACATGAAGGATATATGAAGGTGGCAGTGGTCTAAGGCCACTAGAGATTCTGGTTCGAATCCAGGCTCTGTCGTAGCCGGCTGCGAACGGGAGACCCATGGGGCGGCGCACAATTGGCTCAGCGTCGTCCAGGGTAGGGGAGGGAATGGCCGGCTGGGATGTAGCTCAGTTGGTAGAACATGGCGTTTGCAACGCCAGGGTTGTGGGTTCAATTCCCACGGGGGGCCAGTATGAAAAATTAAAAAAATTATGTATGCACTCACTAACTGTAAGTCGCTCTGGATAAGAGCGTCTGCTAAAATGACTAAAATGTAAATGTAGGTAGCCTAGCGGTTTAGAGCGTTGGCCCAGTAACCGAAAGGTCTCTGGTTCAAATCCCCGAGCTGACTAGGTGAAACATCTGTTGATGTGCCCTTGAGCAAAGCACTTAACCCCAATGGCTCCATGGTTGCTTTCAATAATGGCTGATCCCTGGCTGTGACCCCACTCTCCGAGGGCGTCTCAGGGGGAGGGGGATTTCCAATTCACACGTGAATAAGACATGCTTGTATATGTGTGACGTAGGACAAATGTAAGCACACACTTAATTATTATACATAAAGATGTGTTGTATTGTGTACATAGCTGATTTCGGCACACTATTAAACATCAATAGAACTGTCAAGAACGGAGAATCCTAACATGAAATGGTATTTCTTTGCCTCTGAAGGACGTTTCATTATTGTTGTATGAAGAAAGGAAAGAAGGATATTACATTTTTTTGTCAAACACAAATGTTATTTTATCGTCTTTTCCATTTCAAACTGATTCATCCTCTGGGTCTACAAATAGTATTTATTTGAGACTAACTTCTAAAAAAAGTCTGATCAGAAATACTCAATTATTACGTTCTTCTTTACCACGTCTTACAGTCAAGATTTTATCTCACTGGCTCAACAATTAATACAAAACTTTCCCTGCTTGATGTCTTTGAAACGTGACCACCCACAAAGTAGCAAAGTAACAGAATGTAGCTTTGTAAGTTGCAGTTTGTAACTATAGTAACAAAATATAACAAGAACAAGAAACCGCCTTTGCTGAAAAGTTGTAGGAAGCCCTTTAGGGGTTGAAAAAGAGCTGGTTGGTATTTTTATTTATTAAATTTTTTTTATTTCACCTTTATTTAACCAGGTAAGCCAGTTGAGAACAAGTTCTCATTTACAACTGCGACCTGGCCAAGATAAAGCAAAGCAGTGCGATAAAAAAACAACACAGAGTTACATATGGGGTAAAACAAAACATAAAGTCAAAAAATACAACAGAAAAATATATATATACAGTGTGTGCAAATGTAGCAAGTTATGGAGGTAAGGCAATAAATAGGCTATAGTGCAAAATAATTACAATTAGTATTAACACTGGAATGCTAGATGTGCAAGAGATTATGTGCAAATAGAGATACTGGGGTGCAAAAGAGCTGGTTGGTATTGGGATGTTTCATTTTCTAAAGGGACGTTCTCTCCAGTTGTGACAGTCAGTAGCTGCCTAAAAGGCCCTTCAGGCCATAGCTACCAAGAGTAACAATATACATTCACTCCTACTCTGATGAAAACCTTGGTTGTCCAAGTCAGGTGTTTGAATGATTTGCTTTTTGGAAAAAAGAAAAGAAAAAAAGCTTTGTGTTTTTCGCTCCTTCCAGTCAGAACTGCGCTGCGGCTCGACTCATTCACGGCTGGAGCGAGTGCCAACATGTCTCAATCCACAAAGACGATACGGGAAGTTGCATTCGGGGCTTGTCTCGCTGGAGGCAGTGAAAAAGGTCTGCGTGTTTTTCCCCCTTTCCCTGTCTGTACCGCTTGAAACACATGAGAGGGAAAATGGGAGAGGAGAGGGGAACCATTTAAAAAAATGTAATTTAATGCTGGAATGCCATGATGTTCCATCAAATACAGTGGGGAAAAAAAGTATTTAGTCAGCCACCAATTGTGCAAGTTCTCCCACTTAAAAAGATGAGAGAGGCCTGTAATTTTCATCATAGGTACACGTCAACTATGACAGACAAAATGAGATTTTTTTTCTCCAGAAAATCACATTGTAGGATTTTTTATGAATTTATTTGCAAATTATGGTGGAAAATAAGTATTTGGTCAATAACAAAAGTTTCTCAATACTTTGTTATATACCCTTTGTTGGCAATGACACAGGTCAAACGTTTTCTGTAAGTCTTCACAAGGTTTTCACACACTGTTGCTGGTATTTTGGCCCATTCCTCCATGCAGATCTCCTCTAGAGCAGTGATGTTTTGGGGCTGTCGCTGGGCAACACGGACTTTCAACTCCCTCCAAAGATTTTCTATGGGGTTGAGATCTGGAGACTGGCTAGGCCACTCCAGGACCTTCGTTGCCCGGGCGGTGTGTTTGGGATCAATGTCATGCTGAAAGACCCAGCCACGTTTCATCTTCAATGCCCTTGCTGATGGAAGGAGGTTTTTCACTCAAAATCTCACGATACATGGCCCCATTCATTCTTTCCTTTACACGGATCAGTCGTCCCGGTCCCTTTGCAGAAAAACAGCCCCAAAGCATGATGTTTCCACCCCCCCATGCTTCACAGTAGGTATGGTGTTCTTTGGATGCAACTCAGCATTCTTTGTCCTCCAAACACGACGAGTTGAGTTTTTACCAAAAAGTTATATTTTGGTTTCATCTGACCGTATGACATTCTCCCAATCCTCTTCTGGATCATCCAAGTGCACTCTAGCAAACTTCAGACGGGCCTGGACATGTACTGGCTTAAGCAGGGGGACACATCTGGCACTGCAGGATTTGAGTCCCTGGCGGCGTAGTGTGTTACTGATGGTAGGCTTTGTTACTTTGGTCCCAGCTCTCTGCAGGTCATTCACTATGTCCCCCCGTGTGGTTCTGGGATTTTTGCTCACCGTTCTTGTGATCATTTTGACCCCACGGGGTGAGATCTTGCGTGGAGCCCCAGATCGAGGGAGATTATCAGTGGTCTTGTCTTCCATTTCCTAATAATTGCTCCCACAGTTGATTTCTTCAAACCAAGCTGCTTACCTATTGCAGATTGCAGTCTTCTCAGCCTGGTGCAGGTCTACAATTTTGTTTCTGGTGTCCTTTGACAGCTCTTTGGTCTTGGCCATAGTGGAGTTTGGAGTGTGACTGTTTGAGGTTGTGGACAGGTGTCTTTTATACTGATAACAAGTTCAAACAGGTGCCATTAATACAGGTAACGAGTGGAGGACAGAGGAGCCTCTTAAAGAAGAAGTTACAGGTCTGTGAGGGCCAGAAATCTTGCTTGTTTGTAGGTGACCAAATACTTATTTTCCACCATAATTTGCAAATAAATTCATTAAAAATCCTACAATGTGATTTTCTGGAAAAAAAATTCTCAATTTGTCTGTCATAGTTGACGTGTACCTATGATGAAAATTACAGGCCTCTCTCATCTTTTTAAGTGGGAGAACTTGCACAATTGGTGGCTGACTAAATACTTTTTTTCCCCACTGTAGGACAGAATCATCCAATACTGAGGGAGATGGAGGCTGCTCCCATAGGGGTCAAAGCTAGTGCACTACATAGCATTGTTGGGGTCAATTCCATTTAAATTCCAGTCAATTCAGGAAGTACACTCTCTCCCCTTGTGGAGGTCACAGCGAACATTACTTAGACCATATCGGACTGGGATCTCTGAATATAACGAGTGTCCCGGTCGTAGTGAGCCGTAGACAACACAGCCGAAGCCATGGTAACAACACAGACAATAACCTTGAGAGCAGCAAGCCAGCATGCCTCAAGGCTGCGCGTCACAAATGGCACTCCATTCCCTATGGGCCCTGGTCAAAAGTAGTGCACTACATAGGGATTAGGGTGTCATTTGGGACCCCAACCTCCCCCCTACTCCCCCAGACTGTTCAGTAACGTATCAGGGATTTGCTGAACGTGCTCCTCGACAGCTCGCTGGTGGAACCACTCGACCTCGTGACATTTGGGGTCGTCTGGGTCGCCGAGCAGGGAATAAGCTTCCTGATTGGAACACTGCTGATATTGTTCCCCTGGGGGGGATTCTGGGGGTTTTAGATTCCTGTACGACCTGGGGTCAACCTGGTGGTGTGTTTCTGTGTTGCTCAACGGCCCTCTGGTCCAAGACGTAGAGGCACAAACATGTCCGCTACTCAAATCTGAAATCTGTTCAAAGAGAAGGTGCTCCCTGTGATTAGAAATAGGATGCTTTAGGCAGTGTGTGTGTGTGTGTGTGTGTGTCCGGGTAACGGCCCTTCAGCATCACTGTCACCGTGGTGATGAGTTAAAAGGCCTCAGCATCACTGTCACCGTGGTGATGAGTTAAAAGGCCTCAGCATCACTGTCACCGTGGTGATGAGTTATAAGGCCTCAGCATCACTAATCAGTGCCCAGCGTCTCCCTAGTGATTTCGGATCAAGGAGGTGTGAGAGAGTAATGACTCCATGTGCTGCCTGCGACACAGGGACAGATAGAGAGACACCCCACCTCGTCTCTGGGTAAAGAGGAACAGAGGAACTCATAAATCACTGTTTATCTTCAGTTCAGATAACTCATAAATCACATAGATGTCCTCTCTGATGTTCCCTAGCCCCAATTATAGCCCCTAATTAATGTTTTATAAAAAAAAAACTAATGAATCAACGTGATAGCAAAGCCTTCATGTAGCTGACTGAGCAGGCCCACACACTGGCTGTGTCCCAAATGGCACCCTATTCCCTACATAGTGCACTACTTTTGAAAATGACACATAGGGTCTGGTCAAAAGTAGTGCACTATGTAGGGAATAGGGTGCCATTTGGGACACAGACAGTGTGTGGGCCTGCTCAGTCAGCTACATGAAGGCTTTGCTATCACGTTGATTCGTTAGTTTTTTTTTATAAAACATTAATTAGGGGCTATAATTGGGGTTAGGGAACATCAGAGAGGACATCTAGCAATCAGAAAATAAATACCAATGTGATTTATGAGTTATCTGAACTGAATATAAACAGTGATTTATGCGTTATCTGAACTGAATATAAACAGTGATTTATGCGTTATCTGAACTGAATATAAACAGTGATTTATGAGTTAGTTGAACTGAATATAAACAGTTATCTATGATTTTGTTGAACTGAATTTAAACAGATATCTGAACTGAATATAAACAGTGAGATGGTGGCAGTCAATATTAACTCATCATGATAAACATACTGATCTCTATAGAAATAAAATATAATTCTGCATCCATACTGAACACTATAGAAATAAAACATAATTATATGTCCATACTGATCACTATAGAAATAAAACATAATTCTATGTCCATTCTGATCACCCGTGTGACCATACTAGAATCATAGTTAATCACATTATTTGACCAATAGCTTTTGTACATAGGGAATAGGGTGCCATTTGGGACAATTTGCCAGAAGTATGAAGCCAGTGATGGTTGTTGTTGAGAGTGTTTGTTACGTAGAATGTGAGTATGAAAGACGATGCAGGACGACCTTGGCTGTAACTCCGTAGTCAGTAGAGGAACACCAGGCCGACCCAGGTACATTATGTAACTCTGTAGAGGAACACCAGGCCGACCCAGGTACATTATGTAACTCTGTAGTCAGTAGAGGAACACCAGGCCAACCCAGGTACATTATGTAACTCTGTAGTCAGTAGAGGAACACCAGGCCGACCCAGGTACATTATGTAACTCTGTAGTCAGTAGAGGAACACCAGGCCGACCCAGGTACATTATGTAACTCTGTAGTCAGTAGAGGAACACCAGGCCGACCCAGGTACATTATGTAACTCTGTAGTCAGTAGAGGAACACCAGGCCGACCCAGGTACATTATGTAACTCTGTAGTCAGTAGAGGAACACCAGGCCGACCCAGGTACATTATGTAACTCTGTAGTCAGTAGAGGAACACCAGGCCGACCCAGGTACATTATGTAACTCTGTAGTCAGTAGAGGAACACCAGGCCAACCCAGGTACATTATGTATCTCTGTAGTCTGTAGAGGAACACCAGGCCGACCCAGGTACATTATGTAACTCTGTAGAGGAACACCAGGCCGACCCAGGTACATTATGTAACTCTGTAGTCAGTAGAGGAACACCAGGCCAACCCAGGTACATTATGTAACTCTGTAGTCAGTAGAGGAACACCAGGCCAACCCAGGTACATTATGTACCTCTGTAGTCAGTAGAGGAACACCAGGCCGACCCAGGTACATTATGTAACTCTGTAGTCAGTAGAGGAACACCAGGCCAACCCAGGTACATTATGTAACTCTGTAGTCAGTAGAGGAACACCAGGCCAACCCAGGTACATTATGTAACTCTGTAGTCAGTAGAGGAACACCAGGCCGACCCAGGTACATTATGTAACTCTGTAGTCAGTAGAGGAACACCAGGCCGACCCAGGTACATTATGTACCTCTGTAGTCAGTAGAGGAACACCAGGCCAACCCAGGTACATTATGTAACTCTGTAGAGGAACACCAGGCCGACCCAGGTACATTATGTAACTCTGTAGTCAGTAGAGGAACACCAGGCCGACCCAGGTACATTATGTAACTCTGTAGTCAGTAGAGGAACACCAGGCCAACCCAGGTACATTATGTAACTCTGTAGTCAGTAGAGGAACACCAGGCAACCCAGGTACATTATGTACCTCTGTAGTCAGTAGAGGAACACCAGGCCAACCCAGGTACATTATGTAACTCTGTAGAGGAACACCAGGCCGACCCAGGTACATTATGTAACTCTGTAGAGGAACACCAGGCCGACCCAGGTACATTATGTAACTCTGTAGTCAGTAGAGGAACACCAGGCCGACCCAGGTACATTATGTAACTCTGTAGTCAGTAGAGGAACACCAGGCCGACCCAGGTACATTATGTAACTCTGTAGTCAGTAGAGGAACACCACCCCGACCCAGGTACATTATGTAACTCTGTAGTCAGTAGAGGAACACCAGGCCGACCCAGGTACATTATGTAACTCTGTAGTCAGTAGAGGAACACCAGGCCGACCCAGGTACACATGTAACCTGTAGTCAGTAGAGGACACCAGGCCGACCCAGGTACATTATGTAACTCTGTAGTCAGTAGAGGAACACCAGGCCGACCCAGGTACATTATGTAACTCTGTAGTCAGTAGAGGAACACCAGGCCGACCCAGGTACATTATGTAACTCTGTAGTCAGTAGAGGAACACCAGGCCGACCCAGGTACATTATGTAACTCTGTAGTCAGTAGAGGAACACCAGGCCGACCCAGGTACATTATGTAACTCTGTAGTCAGTAGAGGAACACCAGGCCGACCCAGGTACATTATGTAACTCTGTAGTCAGTAGAGGAACACCAGGCCGACCCAGGTACATTATGTAACTCTGTAGTCAGTAGAGGAACACCAGGCCGACCAGGTACATTATGTAACTCTGTAGTCAGTAGAGGAACACCAGGCCGACCCAGGTACATTATGTAACTCTGTAGTCAGTAGAGGAACACCAGGCCGACCCAGGTACATTATGTAACTCTGTAGTCAGTAGAGGAACACCAGGCCGACCCAGGTACATTATGTAACTCTGTAGTCAGTAGAGGAACACCAGGCCGACCCAGGTACATTATGTAACTCTGTAGTCAGTAGAGGAACACCAGGCCGACCCAGGTACATTATGTAACTCTGTAGTCAGTAGAGGAGGACACCAGGCCGACCCAGGTACATTATGTAACTCTGTAGTCAGTAGAGGAACACCAGGCCGACCCAGGTACATTATGTAACTCTGTAGTCAGTAGAGGAACACCAGGCCAACCCAGGTACATTATGTAACTCTGTAGTCAGTAGAGGAACACCAGGCCGACCCAGGTACATTATGTAACTCTGTAGTCAGTAGAGGAACACCAGGCCGACCCAGGTACATTATGTAACTCTGTAGTCAGTAGAGGAACACCAGGCCAACCCAGGTACATTATGTACCTCTGTAGTCAGTAGAGGAACACCAGGCCGACCCAGGTACATTATGTAACTCTGTAGTCAGTAGAGGAACACCAGGCCGACCCAGGTACATTATGTAACTCCGTAGTCAGTAGAGGAACACCAGGCCAACCCAGGTACATTATGTAACTCTGTAGTCAGTAGAGGAACACCAGGCCGACCCAGGTACATTATGTAACTCTGTAGTCAGTAGAGGAACACCAGGCCGACCCAGGTACATTATGTAACTCTGTAGTCAGTAGAGGAACACCAGGCCGACCCAGGTACATTATGTAACTCTGTAGTCAGTAGAGGAACACCAGGCCGACCCAGGTACATTATGTAACTCTGTAGTCAGTAGAGGAACACCAGGCCAACCCAGGTACATTATGTAACTCTGTAGTCAGTAGAGGAACACCAGGCCGACCCAGGTACATTATGTAACTCTGTAGTCAGTAGAGGAATACCAGGCCAACCCAGGTACATTATGTAACTCTGTAGTCAGTAGAGGAACACCAGGCCGACCCAGGTACATTATGTAACTCTGTAGTCAGTAGAGGAACACCAGGCCAACCCAGGTACATTATGTAACTCTGTAGTCAGTAGAGGAACACCAGGCCGACCCAGGTACATTATGTAACTCTGTAGTCAGTAGAGGAACACCAGGCCGACCCAGGTACATTATGTAACTCTGTAGTCAGTAGAGGAACACCAGGCCGACCCAGGTACATTATGTAACTCTGTAGTCAGTAGAGGAACACCAGGCCGACCCAGGTACATTATGTAACTCTGTAGTCAGTAGAGGAACACCAGGCCGACCCAGGTACATTATGTAACTCTGTAGTCAGTAGAGGAACACCAGGCCGACCCAGGTACATTATGTACCTCTGTAGTCAGTAGAGGAAACACCAGGCCGACCCAGGTACATTATGTAACTCTGTAGTCAGTAGAGGAACACCAGGCCGACCCAGGTACATTATGTAACTCTGTAGTCAGTAGAGGAACACCAGGCCGACCCAGGTACATTATGTAACTCTGTAGTCAGTAGAGGAACACCACCAGGCCGACCCAGGTACATTATGTAACTCTGTAGTCAGTAGAGGAACACCAGGCCGACCCAGGTACATTATGTAACTCTGTAGTCAGTAGAGGAACACCAGGCCGACCCAGGTACATTATGTAACTCTGTAGTCAGTAGAGGAACACCAGGCCAACCCAGGTACATTATGTAACTCTGTAGTCAGTAGAGGAACACCAGGCCAACCCAGGTACATTATGTAACTCTGTAGTCAGTAGAGGAACACCAGGCCGACCCAGGTACATTATGTAACTCTGTAGTCAGTAGAGGAACACCAGGCCGACCCAGGTACATTATGTAACTCCGTAGTCAGTAGAGGAACACCAGGCCGACCCAGGTACATTATGTAAACTCTGTAGTCAGTAGAGGAACACCAGGCCAACCCAGGTACATTATGTAACTCTGTAGTCAGTAGAGGAACACCAGGCGGCCGACCCAGGTACATTATGTAACTCTGTAGTCAGTAGAGGAACACCAGGCCGACCCAGGTACATTATGTAACTCCGTAGTCAGTAGTAGAGGAACACCAGCCGACCCAGGTACATTATGTAACTCTGTAGTCAGTAGAGGAACACCAGGCCGACCCAGGTACATTATGTAACTCCGTAGTCAGTAGAGGAACACCAGGCCGACCCAGGTACATTATGTAACTCTGTAGTCAGTAGAGGAACACCAGGCCGACCCAGGTACATTATGTAACTCTGTAGTCTGTAGAGGAACACCAGGCCGACCCAGGTACATTATGTAACTCTGTAGTCAGTAGAGGAACACCAGGCCGACCCAGGTACATTATGTAACTCTGTAGTCAGTAGAGGAACACCAGGCCGACCCAGGTACATTAACACCAGGCCGACCCAGGTACATTATGTAACTCTGTAGTCAGTAGAGGAACACCAGGCCGACCCAGGTACATTATGTAACTCTGTAGTCAGTAGAGAGAACACCAGGCCGACCCAGGTACATTATGTAACTCTGTAGTCAGTAGAGGAACACCAGGCCGACCCAGGTACATTATGTAACTCTGTAGTCAGTAGAGGAACACCAGGCCGACCCAGGTACATTATGTAACTCTGTAGTCAGTAGAGGAACACCAGGCCGACCCAGGTACATTATGTAACTCTGTAGTCAGTAGAGGAACACCAGGCCGACCCAGGTACATTATGTAACTCGATGACGGATCACCACCTCAAGGATGACGGATCACCACCTCAAGGATGACGGATCACCACCTCAAGGATGACGGATCACCACCTCAAGCTGAACCCTGGCAAGACGGAGCTGCTCTTCCTCCCGGGGAAGGACTGCCCGTTCCATGATCTCGCCATCACGGTTGACAACTCCGCTGTGTCCTCCTCCCAGAGTGCGAAGAGCCTAGGCGTGACCCTGGACAACACCCTGTCGTTCCGCCAACATCAAGGCGGTGGACCCGCTCCTGCAGGTTCATGCTCTACAACATTCGGAGAGTACGACCCTGCCTTACACAGGAAGCGGCACAGGTCCTAATCCAGGCACTTGTCATCTCCCGTATGACTACTGCAACTCGCTGTTGGCTGGCCTCCCTGCCTGTGCCATTAAACCCCTACAACTCATCCAGAATGCCGCAGCCCGTCTGGTGTTCAACCTTCCCAAGTTCTCTCACGTCACCCCCCTCCTCCGCACACTCCACTGGCTTCCAGTTGAAGCTCGCATCCGCTACAAGACCATGGTGCTTGCCTATGGAGCAGTGAGGGGAACGGCACCTCTGTACCTTCAGGCTCTGATCAGTCCCTACACCCAAACGAGGGCATTGCGCTCATCCACCTCTGGCCTGCTGGCTCCCCTTCCTCTGCGGAAGCATAGTTCCCGCTCAGCCCAGTCAAAACTGTTCGCTGCTCTGGCACCCCAATGGTGGAACAAGCTCCCTCACGACGCCAGGACAGCGGAGTCACTCACCATCTTCCGGAGACATTTGAAACCCCACCTCTTTAAGGAATACCTGGGATAGATAATAAAGGAATCCTTCTACCCCCCCCCAATTGTAAAGTGGTTATCCCACTGGCTATAGGGTGAACGCACCAATTTGTGAGTCGCTCTGGCTAAGAGCGTCTGCTAAATGACGTTAATGTGCCCTTGAGCAAGGCACTTAACCCTAATTGCTCCTGTAAGTCGCTCTGGATAAGAGCGTCTGCTAAATGACTAAAATGTAAATGTAAATGTAAACTCTGTAGTCAGTAGAGGAACACCAGGCCAACCCAGGTACATTATGTAACTCTGTAGTCAGTAGAGGAACACCAGGCCGACCCAGGTACATTATGTAACTCTGTAGTCAGTAGAGGAACACCAGGCCGACCCAGGTACATTATGTAACGCTGTAGTCAGTAGAGGAACACCAGGCCGACCCAGGTACATTATGTAACTCTGTAGTCAGTAGAGGAACACCAGGCCGACCCAGGTACATTATGTAACTCTGTAGTCAGTAGAGGAACACCAGGCCCGACCCAGGTACATTATGTAACTCTGTAGTCAGTAGAGGAACACCAGGCCAACCCAGGTACATTATGTAACTCTGTAGTCAGTAGAGGAACACCAGGCCGACCCAGGTACATTATGTAACGCTGTAGTCAGTAGAGGAACACCAGGCCGACCCAGGTACATTATGTAACTCTGTAGTCAGTAGAGGAACACCAGGCCAACCCAGGTACATTATGTAACTCTGTAGTCAGTAGAGGAACACCAGGCCAACCCAGGTACATTATGTAACTCTGTAGTCAGTAGAGGAACACCAGGCCAACCCAGGTACATTATGTAACTCTGTAGTCAGTAGAGGAACACCAGGCCAACCCAGGTACATTATGTAACTCTGTAGTCAGTAGAGGAACACCAGGCCGACCCAGGTACATTATGTAACGCTGTAGTCAGTAGAGGAACACCAGGCCGACCCAGGTACATTATGTAACTCTGTAGAGGAACACCAGGCCCGACCCAGGTACATTATGTAACTCTGTAGTCAGTAGAGGAACACCAGGCCGACCCAGGTACATTATGTAACTCTGTAGTCAGTAGAGGAACACCAGGCCGACCCAGGTACATTATGTACCTCTGTAGTCAGTCAGTAGAGGAACACCAGGCCGACCCAGGTACATTATGTAACTCTGTAGTCAGTAGAGGAACACCAGGCCGACCCAGGTACATTATGTAACTCTGTAGTCAGTAGAGGAACACCAGGCCGACCCAGGTACATTATGTAACTCTGTAGTCAGTAGAGGAACACCAGGCCGACCCAGGTACATTATGTAACTCTGTAGTCAGTAGAGGAACACCAGGCCGACCCAGGTACATTATGTAACTCTGTAGTCAGTAGAGGGAACACCAGGCCGACCCAGGTACATTATGTAACTCTGTAGTCAGTAGAGGAACACCAGGCCGACCCAGGTACATTATGTAACTCTGTAGTCAGTAGAGGAACACCAGGCCGACCCAGGTACATTATGTAACTCTGTAGTCAGTAGAGGAACACCAGGCCGACCCAGGTACATTATGTACCTCTGTAGTCAGTAGAGAACACCAGGCCGACCCAGGTACATTATGTAACTCTGTAGTCAGTAGAGGAACACCAGGCCGACCCAGGTACATTATGTAACTCTGTAGTCAGTAGAGGAATACCAGGCCGACCCAGGTACATTATGTAACTCCGTAGTCAGTAGAGGAACACCAGGCCGACCCAGGTACATTATGTACCTCTGTAGTCAGTAGAGGAACACCAGGCCGACCCAGGTACATTATGTAACTCTGTAGTCAGTAGAGGAACACCAGGCCGACCCAGGTACATTATGTAACTCTGTAGTCAGTAGAGGAACACCAGGCCGACCCAGGTACATTATGTAACTCTGTAGTCTGTAGAGGAACACCAGGCCGACCCAGGTACATTATGTAACTCTGTAGTCAGTAGAGGAACACCAGGCCGACCCAGGTACATTATGTAACTCTGTAGTCAGTAGAGGGAACACCAGGCCAACCCAGGTACATTATGTAACTCTGTAGTCAGTAGAGGAACACCAGGCCGACCCAGGTACATTATGTAACTCTGTAGTCAGTAGAGGAACACCAGGCCGACCCAGGTACATTATGTAACTCTGTAGTCAGTAGAGGAACACCAGGCCGACCCAGGTACATTATGTAACTCTGTAGTCAGTAGAGGAACACCAGGCCAACCCAGGTACATTATGTAACTCTGTAGTCAGTAGAGGAACACCAGGCCGACCCAGGTACATTATGTAACTCTGTAGTCAGTAGAGGAACACCAGGCCGACCCAGGTACATTATGTAACTCTGTAGTCAGTAGAGGAACACCAGGCCAACCCAGGTACATTATGTAACTCTGTAGTCAGTAGAGGAACACCAGGCCAACCCAGGTACATTATGTAACTCTGTAGTCAGTAGAGGAACACCAGGCCGACCCAGGTACATTATGTAACTCTGTAGAGGAACACCAGGCCAACCCAGGTACATTATGTAACTCTGTAGTCAGTAGAGGAACACCAGGCCGACCCAGGTACATTATGTAACTCTGTAGTCAGTAGAGGAACACCCAGGCCGACCCAGGTACATTATGTAACTCTGTAGTCAGTAGAGGAACACCAGGCCGACCCAGGTACATTATGTAACTCTGTAGTCAGTAGAGGAACACCAGGCCGACCCAGGTACATTATGTAACTCTGTAGTCAGTAGAGGAACACCAGGCCGACCCAGGTACATTATGTAACTCTGTAGTCAGTAGAGGAACACCAGGCCAACCCAGGTACATTATGTAACTCTGTAGTCAGTAGGAACACCAGGCCGACCAGGTACATTATGTAACTCTGTAGTCAGTAGAGGAACACCAGGCCGACCCAGGTACATTATGTAACTCTGTAGTCAGTAGAGGAACACCAGGCCGACCCAGGTACATTATGTAACTCTGTAGTCAGTAGAGGAACACCAGGCCGACCCAGGTACATTATGTAACTCTGTAGTCAGTAGAGGAACACCAGGCCGACCCAGGTACATTATGTAACTCCGTAGTCAGTAGAGGAACACACCAGGCCGACCCAGGTACATTATGTAACTCCGTAGTCAGTAGAGGAACACCAGGCCGACCCAGGTACATTATGTAACTCTGTAGTCAGTAGAGGAACACCAGGCCGACCCAGGTACATTATGTAACTCTGTAGTCAGTAGAGGAACACCAGGCCGACCCAGGTACATTATGTAACTCTGTAGTCAGTAGAGGAACACCAGGCCGACCCAGGTACATTATGTAACTCTGTAGTCAGTAGAGGAACACCAGGCCGACCCAGGTACATTATGTAACTCTGTAGTCAGTAGAGGAACACCAGGCCGACCCAGGTACATTATGTAACTCTGTAGTCAGTAGAGGAACACCAGGCCGACCCAGGTACATTATGTAACTCTGTAGTCAGTAGAGGAACACCAGGCCGACCCAGGTACATTATGTAACTCTGTAGTCAGTAGAGGAACACCAGGCCGACCCAGGTACATTATGTACCTCTGTAGTCAGTAGAGGAACACCAGGCCGACCCAGGTACATTATGTAACTCTGTAGTCAGTAGAGGAACACCAGGCCGACCCAGGTACATTATGTAACTCTGTAGTCAGTAGAGGAACACCAGGCCGACCCAGGTACATTATGTAACTCTGTAGTCAGTAGAGGAACACCAGGCCGACCCAGGTACATTATGTAACTCTGTAGTCAGTAGAGGAACACCAGGCCAACCCAGGTACATTATGTAACTCTGTAGTCAGTAGAGGAACACCAGGCCGACCCAGGTACATTATGTAACTCTGTAGTCAGTAGAGGAACACCAGGCCGACCCAGGTACATTATGTAACTCTGTAGTCAGTAGAGGAACACCAGGCCGACCCAGGTACATTATGTAACTCTGTAGTCAGTAGAGGAACACCAGGCCGACCCAGGTACATTATGTAACTCCGTAGTCAGTAGAGGAACACCAGGCCGACCCAGGTACATTATGTAACTCTGTAGTCAGTAGAGGAACACCAGGCCGACCCAGGTACATTATGTAACTCTGTAGTCAGTAGAGGAACACCAGGCCGACCCAGGTACATTATGTAACTCTGTAGTCAGTAGAGGAACACCAGGCCGACCCAGGTACATTATGTAACTCTGTAGTCAGTAGAGGAACACCAGGCCAACCCAGGTACATTATGTAACTCTGTAGTCAGTAGAGGAACACCAGGCCGACCCAGGTACATTATGTAACTCTGTAGTCAGTAGAGGAACACCAGGCCGACCCAGGTACATTATGTAACTCTGTAGTCAGTAGAGGAACACCAGGCCGACCCAGGTACATTATGTAACTCTGTAGTCAGTAGAGGAACACCAGGCCGACCCAGGTACATTATGTAACTCTGTAGTCAGTAGAGGAACACCAGGCCGACCCAGGTACATTATGTAACTCTGTAGTCAGTAGAGGAACACCAGGCCGACCCAGGTACATTATGTAACTCTGTAGTCAGTAGAGGAACACCAGGCCGACCCAGGTACATTATGTAACTCTGTAGTCAGTAGAGGAACACCAGGCCGACCCAGGTACATTATGTAACTCTGTAGTCAGTAGAGGAACACCAGGCCGACCCAGGTACATTATGTAACTCTGTAGTCAGTAGAGGAACACCAGGCCGACCCAGGTACATTATGTAACTCTGTAGTCAGTAGAGGAACACCAGGCCGACCCAGGACATTTATGTAACTCTGTAGTCAGTAGAGGAACACCAGGCCGACCCAGGTACATTATGTAACTCTGTAGTCAGTAGAGGAACACCAGGCCGACCCAGGTACATTATGTAACTCTGTAGTCAGTAGAG
>CM072255.1:6952384-6959884 GCA_036851935.1 Coregonus suidteri
ATCAAAACCGAGGCAGCAGACTTTGTGAAAGTTAGTATTTGTGTCATTCTCAAAACTTTTGACCCGGACTGTACTTCACTAGCTTTGGCAACGTTAACATATGTTTCCCATGCCAATAAAACCCTTACATTGAAATTGAAATTGAATTGAAAGGGAGAGGGAACATGCTACAGGTGGCCCTTCTAGTCTATGTGGCACCAGATCAGTAATAAGTGCCAGAAGAAAAAAGCCCCCATTGAGAAGTTTCCTCTTCCAAATTCTAATGTTGGTTGTTCAGCTGCAGTTGTAGATGTAGAGGGAGCTGTAAATCTACCAGGAACCTAAACCTGCCACCAGCATGTGAAAGAAAGAAGTTATGTCTTTGGTGAGCTGTTGTTTGTAATGGTGCCTGGGGTTGGTTTGAGACACCAGCATAAGCCTGAAATATGGTTTCCTCTGTGATAATATCAAAACTACTGTTTTGTTCCCAACATTCTGCCCCTGGTGTTATTTATTTATCCTCTGTTTGGCATGACAACACTCTCTCTCTCTCTCTCTCTCTCTCTCTCTCTCTCTCTCTCTGCCTCTCTCTCTCTCTCTCTCTCTCTCTGCCTCTCTCTCTCTCTCTCTCTCTCTCTCTCTCTGCTCTCTCTCTCTCTCTCTCTCTCTCTCTCTCTCTCTCTCTCTCTCTCTCTCTCTCTCTCTCTCTCTCTCTCTCTCTCTCTCTCTCTCTCTCTCTGCCTCCTCTCTCTCTCTGTCTCTCTCTCTCTCTCTGTCTCTCTCTCTCTCTCTCTCTCTGTCTCTCTGTCTCTCTCTCTGTCTCTCTCTCTGTCTCTCTCTCTCTCTCTCTCCGTTTCTCTCTCTCTCTGCCTCTCCATTCCTCTCTCTCTCTCTCTGCCTCTCCATTCCTCTCTCTGTCTCTCTCTCTCTCTCTCTCTCTCTCTCTCTCTCTCTCTCTCTCTCTCTCTCTCTCTCTCTCTCTCTCTCTCTCTCTCTCAGTTTCTCTCTCTCTCTGCCTCTCCATTCCTCTCTCTCTCTCTCTGCCTCTCCATTAAATTAAATTAAAGGGGCTTTATTGGTATGGGAAACATATGTTTACATTTCCAAAACCAGTGAAATGGATAAACAAAAGTGAAATAAATAATAAATATTAACAGTAAACATTACACTCAGAAGTTCCAAAAGAATAAAGACATTTCACATGTCATATTATGTATATATACAGTGTTGTAACAATGTGCAAATAGTTAAAGTACAAATGGGAAAATAAATAAACATAAATATGGGTTGTATTTACAATGGTGTTTGTTCTTCACTGGTTGCCCTTTTCTTGTGGCAACAGGTCACAAATCTTGCTGCTGTGATGGCACACTGTGGTATTTCACCCAGTAGATAAGGGAGTTTATCAAAATTGCCTACGGCGACCTTTCTCAATAGCAAGGCTATGCTCACTGAGTCTGTACATAGTCAAAGCTTTCCTTCAATTTGGGTCAGTCACAGTGGTCAGGTATTCTGCCACTGTGTACTCTCTGTTTAGAGCCAAATAGCATTCTAGTTTGCGCTGTTTTTTTTTTTTGTTAATTATTTCCAAAATGTCTCTCTCCCTCCTCACCTCTTTTCTCTCCTCTCCCTCCTCACCTCTTTCTCTCCTCTCCCTCCTCACCTCTTTCTCTCCTCCTCACCTCTTTCTCTCCCTCCTCACCTCTTTCTCTCCCTCCTCACCTCTTTCTCTCCTCTCCCTCCTCACCTCTTTCTCTCCTCTCCCTCCTCACCTCTTTCTCTCCTCCTCACCTCTTTCTCTCCCTCCTCACCTCTTTCTCTCCCTCCTCACCTCTTTCTCTCCTCTCCCTCCTCACCTCTTTTTCTCCTCTCCCTCCTCACCTCTTTCTCTCCCTCCTCACCTCTTTCTCTCCTCTCCCTCCTCACCTCTTTCTCTCCTCTCCCTCCTCACCTCTTTCTCTCCTCTCCCTCCTCACCTCTTTCTCTCCCTCCCTCACCTCTTTCTCTCCCTCCTCACCTCTTTCTCTCCTCTCCCTCCTCACCTCTTTCTCTCCCTCCTCACCTCTTTCTCTCCTCTCCCTCCTCACCTCTTTCTCTCCCTCCTCACCTCTTTCTCTCCTCTCCCTCCTCACCTCTTTCTCTCCCTCCTCACCTCTTTCTCTCCTCTCCCTCCTCACCTCTTTCTCTCCTCTCCCTCCTCACCTCTTTCTCTCCCTCCTCACCTCTTTCTCTCCCTCCTCACCTCTTTCTCTCCTCTCCCTCCTCACCTCTTTCTCTCCTCCTCACCTCTTTCTCTCCCTCCTCACCTCTTTCTCTCCCTCCTCACCTCTTTCTCTCCTCTCCCTCCTCACCTCTTTTTCTCCTCTCCCTCCTCACCTATTTCTATCCCTCCTCACCTCTTTCTCTCCTCTCCCTCCTCACCTCTTTCTCTCCCTCCTCACCTCTTTCTCTCCCTCCTCACCTCTTTCTCTCCCTCCTCACCTCTTTCTCTCCCTCCTCACCTCTTTCTCTCCTCTCCCTCCTCACCTCTTTCTCTCCTCTCCCTCCTCACCTCTTTTTCTCCTCTCCTCCTCACCTCTTTCTCTCCCTCCTCACCTCTTTCTCTCCTCTCCCTCCTCACCTCTTTCTCTCCTCTCCCTCCTCACCTCTTTCTCTCCCTCTTCACCTCTTTCTCTCCCTCCTCACCTCTTTCTCTCCCTCCTCACCTCTTTCTCTCCTCTCCCTCCTCACCTCTTTCTCTCCTCTCCCTCCTCACCTCTTTCTCTCCTCTCCCTCCTCACCTCTTTCTCTCCCTCCTCACCTCTTTCTCTCCTCCTCACCTCTTTCTCTCCTCTCCCTCCTCACCTCTTTTTCTCCTCTCCTCCTCACCTCTTTCTCTCCTCTCCCCCTCAGAAAGGCACTGACTCTGCCTAATTGAGGCCTTGCTCTCAGAGCGGTGTGTGCTTGTGTGTGTGTGTGTGTGTGTGCGTCTGTGTGTGCGTGCATGTGTGCCTGCCTGTGTGTGTGCCTGAGTGGGTTGTGAAATCCCTCTGACCCCAGCAGCTCTTTGAGGAAGAAGGGAGCCGCCGCCCGCCCGCCCGCCCGCCGGGTCGGCCATATTAGGAGATAGGAGGGGGGGGGGGGGGGGGGGGGGGGGGGGGGGGGGGGGGGGGGGGGGGGGGGGGGGGGGGGGGTTCTGAGGTCAGCGGTGGCCCAGGGGGGAAATACGAGGACACTTGCTGAGACGACATGTAATTACAAGGCCTAACTGTTCCAGACCCCCTCTTTTAGCTCCATAGTAACGTTCCCCTAGTTCTGTCAGGGTGTGTGGGAGGTACCATTCCTGGGCTGGCGGGGGGATTACGCTATAATCGTGTTGTCTCCTTGGATACGCTGTCAAACAACTGTAGATAGATGGGCCAGGGAGAAGGGTATGTGAGCTCTCTGTATGTGTGCTCTCTTTGCCACATTGTTTGCAGCATTTTAAAGGCAGGACATTTCTGTTTCACTTTTCAAGTCAATTCCCTGCCCTTGCCGTGGCCGGTAGTGGCCACCACTGTTGTAATCCATGGATTGAAATACAATACATCTAAATCACTTTGATTTTGTATGGTGACAACAGAAGAATGTTGAGTTCCCTCCCTCCCCAAAGCCAAGAAGAAGATGAGCGTTCACCGGTTAGAGGTTTGTAACTTATTTCGTTTGTCAAAAGGTCACATTTTGCGAAACGCTTGGCAAAACAAAGAATGCTAGATCCCAGTTGAAAGCAGATTTCAACAGCAATCATATTACTGTGGATTTCTCAGGTTGAGGAAGGAGAATGTCAGGATTTCTCAGGTTAAGGAAGGAGAATGTCAGGATTTCTCAGGTTGAGGAAGGAGAATGTCAGGATTTCTCAGGTTGAGGAAGGAGAATGTCAGGATTTCTCAGGTTGAGGAAGGAGGAGAATGTCAGGATTTCTCAGGTTGAGGAAGGAGAATGTCAGGATTTCTCAGGTTGAGGAAGGAGAATGTCAGGATTTCTCAGGTTGAGGAAGGAGAATGTCAGGATTTCTCAGGTTGAGGAAGGAGAATGTCAGGATTTCTCAGGTTGAGGAAGGAGAATGTCAGGATTTCTCAGGTTGAGGAAGGAGAATGTCAGGATTTCTCAGGTTGAGGAAGGAGAATGTCAGGATTTCTCAGGTTGAGGAAGGAGAATGTCAGGATTTCTCAGGTTGAGGAAGGAGAATGTCAGGATTTCTCAGGTTGAGGAAGGAGAATGTCAGGATAACTCAGTAGGCGTTTATTCTAAAGGATAATTTGTCTTTCCGACGATGCTCTGACAGGTTTGTTTTTAGTGCTACAAGTCACATTTACAGAAGTGTGTTTGTGTGACCTGTATGTCTCATTTGACAGTAACATATTTAAACCTGAGCTGACAGGGAGGAATGCTACCTGCTGGTACCTGCTGTTGTCATACTAATGCCTCAGAATCTCTACAGATGTATTCTAATGCTAGGAGACGTTCTCCTGATCCGCTTCCTTCAGCACAGCTCAGCACTGCTCCAAGACTGAGCATCTGGAGGGCTTCCAAGCACGTGGAACTGCCTCATGTCACCCATATTACATACGTTATATTACATTGATTTAGCTAATCATTGTTTGTCCAGGGCTCCAAGCATCGGCCTCTAGAAGGCTTCCAAGTATACATCACAATGATAGCTCCTTGGTCACCTCTTCATATAATATTGACTGTGTTTGCCGATCATTGCTGAGCATATTGCTGTTGTCATTGAAAACCACACCTCTTCTTCTAGTGATGTTAATGTGAATGTAATAACCTCGTCGTGTCTACAGTGCAGAGGATGACTGACTTGTAAGGTCCCGTAAGGAAAGGACCGTCAGCTCAAGATGTTATGCAGTATCTCTGTATCTAGACTGTCTCTACAGTAGCCTGAGGCTGGGATCACCCAGCTAATCACAGAGGTCATGACCTCACCCTGTGACGCTATGTAAGGTTCCTACAATGATGTTTCCTCCGTTGGCTGGCCTGGTTCAGTTGGTAAACCATTACCACATAGCTATATTGATGTTTCCTCTGTTGGCTGGCCTGGTTCAGTTGGTAAACCATTACCACATAGCTATATTGATGTTTCCTCTGTTGGCTGGCCTGGTTCAGTTGGTACACCATTACCACATAGCTATATTGATGTTTCCTCTGTTGGCTGGCCTGGTTCAGTTGGTAAACCATTACCACATAGCTATATTGATGTTTCCTCTGTTGGCTGGCCTGGTTCAGTTGGTAAACCATTACCACATAGCTATATTGATGTTTCCTCTGTTGGCTGGCCTGGTTCAGTTGGTAAACCATTACCACATAGCTATATTGATGTTTCCTCTGTTGGCTGGCCTGGTTCAGTTGGTAAACCATTACCACATAGCTATATTGATGTTTCCTCTGTTGGCTGGCCTGGTTCAGTTGGTACACCATTACCACATAGCTATATTGATGTTTCCTCTGTTGGCTGGCCTGGTTCAGTTGGTAAACCATTACCACATAGCTATATTGATGTTTCCTCTGTTGGCTGGCCTGGTTCAGTTGGTAAACCATTACCACATAGCTATATTGATGTTTCCTCTGTTGGCTGGCCTGGTTCAGTTGGTAAACCATTACCACATAGCTATATTGATGTTTCCTCTGTTGGCTGGCCTGGTTCAGTTGGTAAACCATTACCACATAGCTATATTATTTTTATATTATTATATTGATGTTTCCTCTGTTGGCTGGCCTGGTTCAGTTGGTAAACCATTACTACATAGCTATATTGTCAGAGAGCTCTGTAGACCTGCAGTATCTCTTGTCTCAAGACAGGCTGCTTAGTGACTTTAGCTTTAGACAGCTGTTACCATCAACACACGGAGGTCATGACCTCACTCTACAACGCGTTGTAATTGTTCTATTATCGCTCGCTGTGAGACCCAGGAGGAGTGATCCATAACGGACAAATGGCCACTTGGCCACAGAACCAGCTGTTACCTGAGCCCTTTTTCTGATTCAGAGGCGTTGGGTTAAATGTGGAAGACACATTTCAGTTGAATGCATTCAGTTCCACAACTCACTAGGTATCCCCTTTACCCTTTCCTGTTCCTTTTCTCTGGCCAACCACAAACCACCTGGCTCTGTGACCCGCCCTCACCCTCTCCCCTGACCAACCACAAAACACCTGGCTCTGTGACCCGCCCTCACACTCTCCAATGAACAAACCACCTGGTTCTGTGACCCGCTCTCCCCTGACCAACCACCTGGCTTTGCCCTTTGCTTTTGACCACTCACAAACCTCCTGGCTTGGTGCTGCTGTATGTGAAAACAGCTGAGTCGTCGTGTTGAAACCTGACTATCGGTTTAACAACCACCAATCGATAACCTCAAGGGCCATCTCTCTGTCTCTCTGTCTCTCTGTCTCTCTCTCTCTCTCTCTCTCTCTCTCTCTCTCTCTCTCTCTCTCTCTCTCTCTCTCTCTCTCTCTCTCTCTGTCTCTGTCTCTGTCTCTGTCTCTGTCTCTGTCTCTGTCTCTCTCTCTCTCTCTCTCTCTCTGTCTCTGTCTCTGTCTCTGTCTCTGTCTCTCTCTCTCTCTCTCTCTCTCTCTCTATATATATATATATATATATATATATATATATATATATATATATATATATATCTTTAGTCCTAGTCAAATCCATACCAGGTTGAGCAGAAAGAGCAGATCTCAGGAAAGATCCTAGCTCCAGGTCTTCTAGCCCTGTCTATAGATAATGCTGTAGCCCCCACGGTAATGTGTTGCTTTAAGATGTTGATCCACACATTATGTTGATTCATCCCATTAAGCTCTTTATTTTTGTGTCTGCTGTTCTTGATAAATGAGAGAATATATATATACTGTATGGTCTTCACTGATGAGTCTGTTGGTGCGTCCTGCTAGACGACGTACTGGGTGAACTTGAGAAGAAAACAACCAATATGCTTAGTCGGTGTAATGGTTGTAAATGGACTTAGGTGTCTCCTGTAGCCTTTGTGGATGTTTAATGACTGAATAACTGTATATCAGAGGCTGCACAGTGTTTCCGCTGCGCCACGGCTAAAACCATTGGTGCCACGGCAAAAAAAATATGGAACGTGAAAAGATAGGGAGGGGAAACACAACAAATTCATAATGCTTACCGCTCCACTGTGAGTGCACAGGGGAGAGTGGGGCTGAATGTAACACTGCACCATTTTAACAATCCATTTATGTCCATAATATCTATCTGGTTTTATAGGAACGTTTCAGGAGATGAGATTTTTTCCATTTATTACATCACTTGTATGACTCAACATCATAATTACAACAGCCTACTTAGCTGTTTACAGGCTAAGTGGAAGACTTTATAAAATAGTCATTTTCATAACATGGTTAAACCATGGAGTCTAGTGTACGTTAATGCATACTTCCCATGACTCACGCTAGCACAGATTTAAACAGGCCAATGGTATATAGAATAATCACTAATTATGTGATGGGGTCCTGTGGCTAGCTGTGCGCCC
>CM072255.1:6962384-6987384 GCA_036851935.1 Coregonus suidteri
GGGAGAGAGAGAGAGAGGGCGTGAGAGAGAGAGAGAGAGAGAGAGAGAGAGAGTGAAGGAAAGAGAGAGAGAGAGGGAGTGAGGGAAATATATAGAGAGAGAGGGAGTAAGAAAGAGAGAGTGAGGGAAAGAGAGAGAGAGAGTGAGGGAAATATATAGAGAGAGAGGGAGTGAGAAAGAGAGAGTGAGGGAAAGAGAGAGGGAGAGGGAGTGAGGGAAAGAGAGAGAGAGAGTGCGAAAGAGAGAGTGAGGGAAAGAGAGAGAGGGAGTGAGGGAAAGAGAGAGAGAGAGAGGGAGAGAGATTGGGCAGTCCCCGACAAAAAACAAATCTTGGCCGACCGAGAGTCGTCTGTTCTTTCGACCAATTGATTGGTGGACATTTTTAAATGTGTATTTTTCCATATATATATATAGACACACCATCTGTTTGAATAAAAATAACTATATGAAGACTGCTGCGCTTGTCTGATGCTTTAAGCACTGTGATTAAATAATTAAGACACACAAATTGCTGAAGAGGGAGCCAGAGATCAATATAGCCTAACCAGAAGAAGAAAAATACTGTTCCCGACTCTGCTCCTCCCGACTCTGCTCCTCCCGACTCTGCTCCTCCCGACTCTGCTCCTCCCGCTGCTGGTCTTTGTAGATTCTGCCGTTACGCTCCTAAAGTTACTGGCTGCCAGCGGTCGGCAATCCTTTTCCATTTGGAGTGTGAAGTTATTGTACCATTTCTACTGGTCTGCTAAAAGTAACTTTTATATTCCCAATATGTAAAAATAGCCTACATAAACCAACAAATAAAAACAGTGCCTTGCAAAAGTGTTCATCCCCCTTGCCGTTTTTTTTCTCTATTTTGTTGCATTACAACCTGTAATTTAAATGGATGTCATGGAATGGACATACACAAAATAGTCAAAATTGGTGAAGTGGAATGAAAAAAATAACTTGTTTCAAAACAATCTCAAAAATAAATAACGGAAAAGTGGTGCGTGCATATGTATTCACCCCCTTTGCTATGAAGCCCCTAAATAAGATCTGGTGCAACCAATTACCTTCAGAAGTCAAATAATTAGTTCAATAAAGTCCACCTGTGTGCAATCTAAGTGTCACATGACCTGTCACATGATCTCAGTATATATATACACCTGTTCTGAAAGGCCCCAGAGTCTGCAACACCACTAAGCAAGGGGCACCACCAAGCAAGCGGCACCATGAAGACCAAGGAGCTCTCCAAACAGGTCAGGGACAAAGTTGTGGAGAAGTACAAATCAGGGTTGGGGTTATAAAAAAATATCCGAAACGTTCAACATCCCATGGAGCACCATTAAATCCATTATTAAAACATGGAAAGAATATGGCACCACAACAAACCAAGAGAGGGCCGCCCACCAAAACTCACGGACCAGGCAAGGAGGGCATTAATCAGAGAGGCAACAAAGAGACCAAAGATAACCCTGAAGGAGCTGTAAAGCTCCACAGCGGATATTGGAGTATCTGTCCATAGGACCACTTTAAGCCGTACACTCCACAGAGCTGGGCTTTACGGAAGAGTGGCCAGAAAAAAGCCATTGCTTAAAGAAAAAAATAAGCAAACACGTTTGGTGTTCGCCAAAAGGCATATGGGAGACTCCCCAAACATATGGAATAAGGTACGCTGGTCAGATGAGACTAAAATTGAGCTTTTTGGCCATCAAGGAAAACGCTATGTCTGGCGCAAGCCCAACACCTCTCATCACCCCGAGAACACCATCCCCACAGTGAAGCATGGTGGTGGCAGCATCATGCTGTGAGGATGTTTTTCATCGGCAGGGACTGGGAAACTGGTCAGAATTGAAGGAATGATGGATGGCGCTAAATACAGGGAAATTCTTGAGGGAAACCTGTTTCAGTCTTCCAGAGATTTGAGACTGGGACGGAGGTTCACCTTCCAGCAGGACAATGACCCTAAGCATACTGCTAAAGCAACACCCGAGTGGTTTAAGGGGAAACATTTAAATGTCTTGGAATGGCCTAGTCAAAGACCTCAATCCAATTGAGAATCTGTGGTATGACTTAAAGATTGCTGTACACCAGCAGAACCCATCCAACTTGAAGGAGCTGGAGCAGTTTTGCCTTGAAGAATGGGCAACAATCCCAGTGGCTAGATGTGCCAAGCTTATAGAGACATACCCCAAGAGACTTGCAGCTGTAATTGCTGCAAAAGGTGGCTCTACAAAGTATTGACTTTGGGGGGGTGAATAGTTATGCACGCTCAAGTTTTCTGTTTTTTTGTCTTATTTCTTGTTTGTTTCACAATACAAAATATTTAGCATCTTCAAAGTGGTAGGCATGTTGTGTAAATCAAATGATACAAACCCCCAAAAAATCAATTTTAATTCCAGGTTGTAAGGCAACAAAATAGGAAAAATGCCAACGGGGGTGAATACTTTCACAAGCCACTGTATCCTGATAAAAATAAATATCCTATAAATCACATTGGCTACGCATTGCCTGTCTGCAAGGAACTTGAAACATTGTATCAACTATCAACGTGGTCCAGCCCGATTGTGCTAGCAAACTTGCAACATTGTATACATTATTCTGGGCCCTCAGAGTTTCCTGCGCCAGTGAGCTCCGGATAGACAGACACTGCTGTAGACTATTAACGCAAGGGATAAGAAGTAATCAGGTAGGCCTGTATTATGACGTTTCCACTGGATCAGAGCGTGACATTTTTTTCCCTCTTTCATGTTGAAAGGGTTATCGAAAGGGAGAGAGAGCTGGAAAGATTTTTCAAATAGGCTACGTTGAGGAACTATTGTCATTCTCAATGGATGTAAAAACAATTACTTTGAGAAGCTACACAGTGACGGTGGGTTAGTAACCTAGCCCGGTGGGAGAGAGAGGGGGATAGAGAGAGAGAGAGAGAGAGAGAGTGGGCCTCCCTCCCTCTCTCTCCCACTAATCCCTATAGCCGAGTTAAGACAGAAATGAAATGTTGAGTCTGAATTACCATTTCAAAAATAGTCCTTTCCACACCGTATTTAATTACCTCTAACTCTTAACAGGTGAAATATATCAAGCAACACGGTAGGCTAACACACTGCAGACCCTGTTTTCCTTACTGGTTATTCCCTATGGCGATTAGAGGGAGAGGTGGATGGGTAATATTGGCTACACGGTAGGCTAACACACTGCAGACCCTGTTTTCCTTACTGGTTATTCCCTATGGCGATTAGAGGGAGAGGTGGATGGGTACTATTGGTGTAATGCAGGAAGGAGGAGGTTACCTGGAAACCCACAGAGGCCCAGTCTAGAGACAAGCCCTCGTCCCTACTCCCTAGTCCCTACTCCTTAGTCCCTACTCCTTAGTCCCTACTCCTTAGTCCCTACTCCTTAGTCCCTACTCCTTAGTCCCTACTCCCTAGTCCCTACTCCTTAGTCCCTACTCCTTAGTCCCTACTCCTTAGTCCCTACTCCCTAGTCCCTACTCCTTAGTCCCTACTCCTTAGTCCCTACTCCTTAGTCCCTACTCCTTAGTCCCTACTCCTTATTCCTTAGTCCTTAGTCCCTACTCCTTAGTCCCTACTCCTTAGTCCCTACTCCTTAGTCCCTACTCCTTAGTCCTTAGTCCCTACTCCTTAGTCCCTACTCCTTAGTCCCTACTCCTTAGTCCCTACTCCTTAGTCCCTACTCCTTAGTCCCTACTCCTTAGTCCCTACTCCTTAGTCCCTACTCCTTAGTCCTTAGTCCCTACTCCTTAGTCCCTACTCCTTAGTCCCTACTCCTTAGTCCTTAGTCCCTACTCCTTAGTCCCTACTCCTTAGTCCCTACTCCTTAGTCCCTACTCCTTAGTCCTTAGTCCCTACTCCTTAGTCCCTACTCCTTAGTCCTTAGTCCCTACTCCTTAGTCCCTACTCCTTAGTCCCTACTCCTTAGTCCCTACTCCTTAGTCCCTACTCCTTAGTCCCTACTCCCTAGTCCCTACTCCTTAGTCCCTACTCCTTAGTCCCTACTCCCTAGCCCCTACTCCTTAGTCCCTACTCCTTAGTCCCTACTCCTTAGTCCCTTACTCCCTAGAGGCCTCAACACCTTGTGTAGATCTGTGAGGACTGGGTAGGGTTAAATGTGGATGTGCAGAACTGTCAACTGAAGTATAGACAAATAGATTCTAATAGCTAAAGCTAAGCTCACTCTGTAACTCAGTAACCAATCACTGTGCTCCCCTCTAGCTAAGCTCACTGTAACCCAGTAACCAATCACTGTGCTCCCTTCTAGCTAAGCTCACTGTAACTCAGGAACCAATCACTGTGCTCCCTTCTAGCTAAGCTCACTGTAACTCAGTAACCAATCACTGTGCTCCCTTCTAGTTGGATATGAATCCAGAACTGTCAGCTGAGATACGGATACTGTGCTACATAACTCTTGAGTTAATGTTTGGATAAAGTCTGTCAAAAAAGTGCAAATTTAAGGAGGGGAAAAAACGTCTTGAGGGGGGGGGGGGGGAGTAGAGATTTATTTAAAGAGCTTAAAGTAGTCTGGTGCTGCTTGTGTAACTTCCAGCAGAGAAAGGTAGACTGGCTGGTGGGGATTAAATAGACTCAGCACAGAGATGGTACTCTGAGGTGATTAGTTAGAGATGTAATTAATGTAAGCATTTAAAATGACCTAATGAAAATAACATGGAACGACTCAAGAAGTGATTAACAAACATGCCCTATGGGCTTCTTGATTTGAGTAGATTTATATTGGGGACCAGGGAGTGTGTGTATGTGTGTGTATTTGGGGGGGGGGGGGGGGGGCTCTAAGTAAATGAGGCAGCAGTGGCGGCGTTGGGATTGGTAATCATCTTGTTTTTTTTAATCATCTCGGTTTTTATTTCCAACTGGAATTGCCATTCTTCATTCTCTTTCTTCGTCTCTCACAGGACTGTCTTTCTGTGCTTTGCTTATGCGACTGGCAAGATAACCGTATTCAACACTTCAATAAAGAATTGGCTTGTGGAATAAGATTTAGTTTCATTTGCTGGGGAATTGTGTAGCCCCGAAAGGATTCCATTGAACTGGAATTATCTGTATCTGTCCTGAACCCTTCTCTGCTCCCTATCTGAGGTCAAACCATGTGTGACAAAGTCAGAAAGCTGAAGGTAGTAGGAGATAGTAGCCAAGTCAGAAAGCTGAAGATAGTAGGAGATAGTAGCCAAGTCAGAAAGCTGAAGGTAGTAGGAGATAGTAGCCAAGTCAGAAAGCTGAAGGTAGTAGGAGATAGTAGCCAAGTCAGAAAGCTGAAGGTAGTAGGAGATAGTAGCCAAGTCAGAAAGCTGAAGGTAGTAGAAGATAGTAGCCAAGTCAGAAAGCTGAAGGTAGTAGGAGATAGTAGCCAAGTCAGAAAGCTGAAGGTAGTAGGAGATAGTAGCCAAGTCAGAAAGCTGAAGGTAGTAGAAGATAGTAGCCAAGTCAGAAAGCTGAAGGTAGTAGGAGATAGTAGCCAAGTCAGAAAGCTGAAGGTAGTAGAAGATAGTAGCCAAGTCAGAAAGCTGAAGGTAGTAGGAGATAGTAGCCAAGTCAGAAAGCTGAAGGTAGTAGGAGATAGTAGCCATGTCAGAAAGCTGAAGGTAGTAGGAGATAGTAGCCAAGTCAGAAAGCTGAAGGTAGTAGGAGATAGTAGCCAAGTCAGAAAGCTGAAGGTAGTAGAAGATAGTAGCCAAGTCAGAAAGCTGAAGGTAGTAGGAGATAGTAGCCAAGTCAGAAAGCTGAAGGTAGTAGGAGATAGTAGCCAAGTCAGAAAGCTGAAGGTAGTAGGAGATAGTAGCCAAGTCAGAAAGCTGAAGGTAGTAGGAGATAGTAGCCAAGTCAGAAAGCTGAAGGTAGTAGGAGATAGTAGCCAAGTCAGAAAGCTGAAGGTAGTAGGAGATAGTAGCCAAGTCAGAAAGCTGAAGGTAGTAGGAGATAGTAGCCAAGTCAGAACGCTGAAGGTAGTAGAAGATACTTGCCATATTGGGAGAATCTCAATTGCATTTCCTTGATTCCTCGAATCCCCTCTCCTAGCCTCTTTCTCAAAACCCATTGGATGAAAAGGTCAGAGGTCCCATTCCCTCTAACCTTCTCATCCAATGGGTTTTGAGAAGGAGGTGAGGAGAGAGAATGTGAGGAATTAAGGAAAAGCAACTGAGATTTTCCCTGGGACACAGCCATCCTTACCTCCATAGAGCCAGCCAGACCACACAGCCATCCATACCACCATAGAGCCAGTCAGACCACACAGCCATCCATACCTCCATAGAGCCAGCCAGACCACACAGCCATCCATACCTCCATAGAGCCAGCCAGACCACACAGCCATCCATATCTCCATAGAGCCAGCCAGACCACAGCCATCCATCCATACCTCCATAGAGCCAGCCAGACCACACAGCCATCCATATCTCCATAGAGCCAGCCAGACCACACAGCCATCCATACCACCATAGAGCCAGCCAGACCACACAGCCATCCATACCTCCATAGAGCCAGCCAGACCACACAGCCATCCATACCTCCATAGAGCCAGCCAGACCACACAGCCATCCATACCACCATAGAGCCAGCCAGACCACACAGCCATCCAGACCTCCATAGAGCCAGCCAGACCACACAGCCATCCATACCACCATAGAGCCAGCCAGACCACACAGCCATCCATATCTCCATAGAGCCAGCCAGACCACACAGCCATCCATACCACCATAGAGCCAGCCAGACCACACAGCCATCCATACCTCTTTAGAGCCAGCCAGACCACACAGCCATCCATCCATACCTCCATAGAGCCAGCCAGACCACACAGCCATCCATCCATACCTCCATAGAGCCAGCCAGACCACACAGCCATCCATCCATACCTCCATAGAGCCAGCCAGACCACACAGCCATCCATACCTCCATAGAGCCAGCCAGACCACACAGCCATCCATACCACCATAGAGCCAGCCAGACCACACAGCCATCCATCCATACCTCCATAGAGCCAGCCAGACCACACAGCCATCCATCCATACCTCCATAGAGCCAGCCAGACCACACAGCCATCCATATCTCCATAGAGCCAACCAGACCACACAGCCATCCATACCTCCATAGAGCCAGCCAGACCACAGCCTTAGGGTCCTCCTAGAACTGGCTTTGATTGACGGGTGCAGTGATGGTGTAGGCTGACACATTCTAGCCCGGCAGTTACAGAGACACCAAGGTCGATCCTCAGGACCTTCAAGGTCCCTCTCTAGTGACCAAGGCTGCGTCCCAAATGGCACCCTATTCCTTACATAGTGCACTATATTTGACCAGAGCCTTGTGAGCCATGGTCAAAAGTAGTGCAGTATATAGGGAACAGGGGGTCAGTTGGGACGCAGTCCAGGGTAATTAGTTATCTGATTCCTTTCCCAGTGGTTGTGATGGTGGGGATTCCCTGTCAGATGAACCATATTACAGTTTAATGGCTGGCCATTGATCATGTGCTCAACATACAGTCCCCGGCCAATGCTGTTCTGATGTCCAGTACACACACACACACACACACACACACACACACACATCTGAACACAGCTAGCCAGCCTGATGAATACTACTGGTAACGTTATAAATAAGGCCTACATGACCGTTTCATGACAGCAGAGGTAGCTATGGTCTGGGACTCCACTGATGACAGCAGAGGTAGCTATGGTCTGGGACTCCACTGATGACAGCAGAGGTAGCTATGGTCTGGGACTCCACTGATGACAGCAGCAGAGGTAGCTATGGTCTGGGACTCCACTGATGACAGCAGAGGTAGCTATGGTCTGGGACTCCACTGATGACAGCAGAGGTAGCTATGGTCTGGGACTCCACTGATGACAGCAGAGGTAGCTATGGTCTGGGACTCCACTGATGACAGCAGAGGTAGCTATGGTCTGGGACTCCACTGATGACAGCAGAGGTAGCTATGGTCTGGGACTCCACTGATGACAGCAGCAGATGGTACTCCACTGATGACAGCAGAGGTAGCTATGGTCTATGGTCTGGGACTCCACTGATGACAGCAGAGGTAGCTATGGTCTGGGACTCCACTGATGACAGCAGAGGTAGCTATGGTCTGGGACTCCACTGATGACAGCAGAGGTAGCTATGGTCTGGGGCTCCACTGATGACAGCAGAGGTAGCTATGGTCTGGGACTCCACTGATGACAGCAGAGGTAGCTATGGTCTGGGACTCCACTGATGAGCAGAGGCTCCACAGCAGAGGTAGCTATGTCTGGGACTCCACTGATGACAGCAGAGGTAGCTATGGTCTGGGACTCCACTGATGACAGCAGAGGTAGCTATGGTCTGGGACTCCACTGATGACAGCAGAGGTAGCTATGGTCTGGGACTTCACTGATGACAGCAGAGGTAGCTATGGTCTGGGACTCCACTGATGACAGCAGAGGTAACTATGGTCTGGGACTCCACTGATGACAGCAGAGGTAACTATGGTCTGGGACTCCACTGATGACAGCAGAGGTAGCTATGGTCTGGGACTCCACTGATGACAGCAGAGGTAGCTATGGTCTGGGACTCCGCTGATGACAGCAGAGGTAGCTATGGTCTGGACTCTGCTGATGACAGCATAGGTAGCTATGGTCTGGGGCTCCACTGATGACAGCAGAGGTAGCTATGGTCTGGGACTCCACTGATGACAGCAGAGGTAGCTATGGTCTGGGACTCCACTGATGACAGCAGAGGTAGCTATGGTCTGGGACTCCACTGATGACAGCAGAGGTAACTATGGTAGCATCCATAACCAGGTAGACTGACTGACTGAGCCCCTCTATCTGTATCTTCTGTCTAGCTACAGTATATCAAACTGTTGTGTAATGCCAGCAGATACGAGTGTGATGTGTTGTGGTGGTCAGCTAGTCAGGGCTGATTTCATGCACCAGATGGACAGTCATGGTTCTGATCATTAGGGTTAATGAGAGTCATCCAGACCTGGCTAGCCGAGCCCCGAGCAGCCGAGCACCACTGCAATGCGGGATGTAAATGATTATGTGTGTGTGTGTGAGAGATGTAAATGACTCTTAGTGACAAAATTCAGCCAATTGGAATCCATTACCCAGGCCACAGAATGCCGAGCACCAGATTTATTAGAGGAGGAAATACGTGTTTATAACGGCTGGTCGTCTCTCTCTCGTTCTCTCTTTTTTAGAAAGGAGGGATAAATGATGATGTGGTCAGCTGAGTGGGCATGTGGCGCTGATGATGTATGTCCTGCTGTTTCCCCAGTAACGATGGCGTCTCGCCTTTGATCGCACCAGGTCACTTCTTCACTCCCCACTGGTGACTGATTCTGGTTGTGTTGTCCTCTCTCTCCACAAAACACATCAGCAATTGGAGACACCAGCCCACATTTTCAGCTGATTCCTCGTCTTGGATGCCTTAAGAAAGGTCTGTGTGTAAAGTGACAACTGAAAGGCTGATCTGGGATCAGTGTGTCTGGTCTTCTTCTGACAGCTCTAGGGTCAACACAAGGCCTTACCTGTCTAAGGAATAACACCAATATGCACTCTGTGCTGGCTCGTCTGTCATGGCCGACTCCTTTATACCAGCTGCACGCGGGGACAACATGAATCAAAGATGGCATTGTTGATGTCACATCAACACTAGTAAACAACACCACAAGGCAAGAAGGCTTATTCCACAACATGATGACGTCTACCTGGGCCTTGGGCCAGCTGTCAACTCTGACTGTGCTGTTGAGAATGATGATAGTGATGATGATGGTGGTTTTGATGATGATGATGGTGATGAAGATGATGGTAGGCAATGATGATGATGATGGTGGTGATGATGATGGTGATTGTGGTGATTGTGGTGGTGGTGGTGATGATGATGATGATGATGATGGGCATAATAGACAACATGTCAAGGATGATATTTTCTGGGTCCTGTAACTATTCAATCTCCAACCCACCTCCTCATCGTAAAGTGCTTGTGGTTATGTCTCTTCCTACTGAGTGAGCAGTAATCATTCCCCCTAACGCTCCTCAAGGGACCCTCTGCCCCCTTCCTTAGCCACCCCACCCCAGAGTGCGCATGGGTAATGACTCAAGAGGAGGAGTCATCTTGTGACCGCAGCTGAAATAGGCCTACGTCCACTACTAACTGCTTCCTGCTTCCTGTATTGGTCTGTGACCTCATCAGAAATAGGCCTATCTATGTCCACTACTACTCATCTCTTCCTGTATTGGTCTGTGACCTCATCAGAAATAGGCCTATCTATGTCCACTACTACTCATCTCTTCCTGTATTGGTCTGTGACCTCATCAGAAATAGGCCTATCTATGTCCACTGCTACTCATCTCTTCCTGTATTAGACTTTGCAATAGACTGAATGGTACACCACCCCGTTCACTAAAATGGATCTCTCCTACAGACAGTGAGTCAAGTGGCTGTGGCTTGCTATAGAAAGCAGGCAGACAGGCATCACAGCATTCAGTTACTGTTCGATTGAAAGTTAGAATGGGCAAAACGAGTGACCTGAGCAACTTTGAGTGTGGTATGATCTTCGGTGCCAGGCGCGCCATCACCCACACTGGGGGGCGACTGAGGAGTGGAAAAAAACGTTGCCTGGTCTGACGAATCCCAGTTCCTGTTGCGACATGCTGATGGCAGAGTCCGGATTTGAAGTAAGCAGCAAGAGTCCATGGTCTCATCCTGTCTGGTGTCAACAGTACCCGCTGGTGGCAGTGGTGTACTGGTGTGGGGAACGTTTTTCTGGCACACGTTAGCTCCCTTGATACCAATTGAGCAATGTTTCAGTGCCCCGAAGAATTCAGGCTGTTCTGGAGGAAAAGGGGGGGGGGGGGGGGGGGGGTGTACCTAATAAACGGTCCGCTGAGTGTATATGGCTGGTAGAAACTAGACTGGGAGACTGAAGTGCCAGGTTACCTCGATCTTTTATTCCATGTCCACACAAGCTGGATCTGGATCCATGCCTGGATCATGGAAGTCTGTCCATGCTTGTCAAAATCTGCAGCTTTCAGTTGATATCGATCATGTAGGTTTTTTACATGGTGTTTCAGTTCTGGAATCATCATGTAGGTTTTTACATGGTGTTTCAGTTCTGGAATCATCATGTAGGTTTTTACATGGTGTTTCAGTTCTAGAATCATCATGTAGGTTTTTACATGGTGTTTCAGTTCTAGAATCATCATGTAGGTTTTTACATGGTGTTTCAGTTCTAGAATCATCATGTAGGTTTTTACATGGTGTTTCAGTTCTAGAATCATCATGTAGGTTTTTACATGGTGTTTCAGTTCTAGAATCATCATGTAGGTTTTTACATGGTGTTTCAGTTCTAGAATCATCATGTAGGTTTTTACATTGTGTTTCAGTTCTGGAATCATCATGTAGGTTTTTACATGGTGTTTCAGTTCTGGAATCATCATGTAGGTTTTTACATGGTGTTTCAGTTCTGGAATCATCATGTAGGTTTTTACATGGTGTTTCAGTTCTGGAATCATCATGTAGGTTTTTACATGGTCATGTAGTTTTTTCAGTTCTGGAATCATCATGTAGGTTTTTACATGGTGTTTCAGTTCTGGAATCATCATGTAGGTTTTTCAATAGTGTTTCAGTTCTAGAATCATCATGTAGGTTTTTACATAATGTTTCAGTTCTGGAATCATCATGTAGGTTTTTACAAGGTGTTTCAGTTCTGGAATCATCATGTAGGTTTTTACAAGGTGTTTCAGTTCTGGAATCATCATGTAGGTTTTTACATAGTGTTTCAGTTCTGGAATCATCATGTAGGTTTTTACAAGGTGTTTCAGTTCTGGAATCATCATGTAGGTTTTTACAAGGTGTTTCAGTTCTGGAATCATCATGTAGGTTTTTACACGGTGTTTCAGTTCTGGAATCTTCTGCCCCCATGTCACAGATTGAAAGTGCGTTCAAAGGCTTTGGTTAATCGTGTTGCTGGATTTTGTTCATTTTATCATCGACACACTCCCTGAATTTAAATAAAACTCTGGAATGAAGCATATCTTTTCCTCTGACTGAGATGATAGTTAGGTTTAGATAGCCCTGAAATCCCTCACATGGCATCGTCGCACATTCCCCACATCGATGCTTCGACTTTATGCAGCTATTTTTCATTGTGTGTGTGTGTGAGTGTGAGTTTGTCACACTGAGGAGTTGAATACACCAGATGGCTTCTCTTTCACTGAATAAATTACAATCACACAAACTGAAGATAACCCACTTATATATTTTCTGAAGGACTCTGTTGCTCTTTTAGAGAAATATATTATCTAATCTTATATATCTTCTATACATGTATTTCTGAAGCTTTTTAGTGGAATATATTCTCTCCTCTTGTAGTTTTCTGAAGAAAATTGGTTCACTATTTAGGTGAAGATTGACGGAAAGTTTGAGGTAGACAGAAAGGCTCCTTCTTTAGCAGTGTACTCCAAGCTCTGATGGGTAGGTACATGGCCAACCTTTTCCATAGCAGGTACTCCAAGCTCTGATGGGTAGGTACATGGCCAACCTTTTCCATAGCAGGTACTCCAAGCTCTGATGGGTAGGTACATGGCCAACCTTTTCCATAGCAGGTACTCCAAGCTCTGATGGGTAGGTACATGGCCAACCTTTTCCATAGCAGGTACTCCAAGCTCTGATGGGTAGGTACCTGGCCAACCTTTTCCATAGCAGGTACTCCAAGCTCTGATGGGTAGGTACATGGCCAACCTTTTCCATAGCAGGTACTCCAAGCTCTGATGGGTAGGTACCTGGCCAACCTTTTCCATAGCAGGTACTCCAAGCTCTGATGGGTAGGTACCTGGCCAACCTTTTCCATAGCAGGTGAGAGGAGTCTTCTTTAGCAGTGTACTCCAAGCTTTGATGTTTGATGTTAATCCATGTGTTATAATTTTTTATTAGTCCCGTGTAGCTCAGTTGGTAGAGCATGGCGCTTGCAACGCCAGGGTTGTCGTTTCAATTCCCACGGGGGACCACTATGTAAATGTATGCACTCACTACGGTAAGTCTCTCTGGATAAGAGTGTCTGCTAAATGATTTTTATTTTATTTTATGTAATATGTTCTATAATGGCATCATGTTCTGATCATTATAAAGGTATATTATTGTCCATGATTGTCTATAAATGTGGGACAGGATGCACTGTAGCCAATCACTGCCATGTTTTCAAATGTCCTTTCCTGTGCCTTCTTCAATGTACCCAATTATCCTCCCTGGTTTGTAATCTCCTTTTAGATTTCCTTATCAGCCTCCAGAAGACACTTCGCTATTCCTTCACGTGCCCAGGATCAATTCAAGTGCAAATTAGTGACAGTACGGATGCAATCCAAATAGCACCCTATTCCCTTTATAGTGCACTACTTTTGACCAGAACCGTATGGTCACTACCATTTGGGAAGCAGACACGGCACTGTCAGCTCTATGCAGACGGGAGTTTTTCTAAATCTCTGAATGTGTCTTCTCTGATGCGGCAAGGTACATTAATGAGAAGAAATTAGTCGAACCTGTGCGTGTGTCTTTGTGTGTGTGTGTGTGTGTGTGTGTGTGTGTGTGTGTGTGTGTGTGTGTGTGTGTGTGTGTGTGTGTGTGTGTGTGTGTGCGCGTATATGCCTGCCTGCCTGCCTGCCGCAGTGCCATCCCTGCATGTCCCCACTGTAGTGACAGATAGTCATTATACTCCAGGAGAACCTGTTATAGAATAGTTACGTTTATCTACAGTGAGGGGAAAAAAGTATTTGATCCCCTGCTGATTTTGTACGTTTGCCCACTGACAAAGAAATTATCAGTCTATAATTTTAATGGTAGGTTTATTTGAACAGTGAGAGACAGAATAACAACAAACAAAAAAAATCCAGAAAAAACGCATGTCAAAAATGTTATAAATTGATTTGCATTTTAATGAGGGAAATAAGTATTTGACCCCTCTGCAAAACATGACTTAGTACTTGGTGGAAAAACCCTTGTTGGCAATCACAGAGGTCAGATGTTTTTGTAGTTGGCCACCAGGTTTGCCCACATCTCAGGAGGGATTTTGTCCCACTCCTCTTTGCAGATCTTCTCCAAGTCATTAAGGTTTCGAGGCTGACGTTTGGCAACTCGAACCTTCAACTCCCTCCACAGATTTTCTATGGGATTATGGTCTGGAGACTGGCTAGGCCACTCCAGGACCTTCATGTGCTTCTTCTTGAGCCACTCCTTTGTTGCCTTGGCTGTGTGTTTTGGGTCATTGTCATGCTGGAATACCCATCCACGACCCATTTTCAATGCCCTGGCTGAGGGAAGGAGGTTCTCATCCAAGATTTGACGGTACATGGCCCCGTCCATCGTCCCTTTGATGCGGTGAAGTTGTCCTGTCCCCTTAGCAGAAAAACACCCCCAAAGCATAATGTTTCCACCTCCATGTTTGACGGTGGGGATGGTGTTCTTGGGGTCATAGACAGCATTCCTCCTCCTCCAAACACGGCGAGTTGAGTTGATGCCAAAGAGCTCGATTTTGGTCTCATCTGACCACAACACTTTCACCCAGTTCTCCTCTGAATCATTCAGATGTTCATTGGCAAACATGGGCCTGTATATGTGCTTTCTTGAGCAGGGGGACCTTGCGGGCGCTGCAGGATTTCAGTCCTTCACGGCGTAGTGTGTTACCAATTGTTTTCTTGGTGACTATGGTCCCAGCTGCCTTGAGATCATTGACAAGATCCTCCCGTGTAGTTCTGGGCTGATTCCTCACCGTTCTCATGATCATTGCAACTCCACGAGGTGAGATCTTGCATGGAGCCCCAGGCCGAGGGAGATTGACAGTTTTGTGTTTCTTCCATTTGCGACTAATCGCACCAACTGTTGTCACCTTCTCACCAAGCTGCTTGGCGATGGTCTTGTAGCTCATTCCAGCCTTGTGTAGGTCTACAATCTTGTCCCTGCCATCCTTGGAGAGCTCTTTGGTCTTGGCCATGGTGGAGAGTTTGGAATCTGATTGATTGATTGCTTCTGTGGACAGGTGTCTTTTATACAGGTAACAAGCTGAGATTAGGAGCACTCCCTTTAAGAGTGTGCTCCTAATCTCAGCTCGTTACCTGTATAAAAGACACCTGGGAGCCAGACATCTTTCTGATTGAGAGGGGGTCAAATACTTATTTCCCTCATTAAAATGCAAATCAATGTATAACATTTTTGACATGCGTGTTTCTGGATTTTTCTGTTGTTATTCTGTCTCTCACAGTTCAAATAAACCTACCATTAAAATTATAGACTGATCATTTCTTTGTCAGTGGGCAAACGTACAAAATCAGCAGGGGATCAAATACTTTTTTCCCCTCACTGTATCTCCTCTGGTGAGATGACAGTCACACAGGAACAAGAGGAAAAGAGGAAGCAACGAGAGAAAAGGGAGAGTTGTGGGATGGAGAGGGAGAGGGAGAGAGAGAGGGGGGGGGGGAGGGGGAGGGGGAGAGGGAGAGGGAGAGAGAGAGAGAGAGAGAGAGAGAGAGAGAGATAGTTTTCTATTTAATTAGTGCTCATCATGTTTTCACTTGGAGTTTGGTTCTGAATAGGAGGCGTGGGAGAGAGAGTTTCCTCTGCCGAGTGGAGAGAGCTGATAAGGAAACGGTGTGACTGACTGATTGGAATGAAGCTCCCTATGTGTTTGGCCCTGACTGATTGGAATGAAGCTCCCTATGTGTTTGGCCCTGACTGATTGGAATGAAGCTCCCTATGTGTTTGGCCCTGACTGATCGGAATGAAGCTCCCTATGTGTTTGTCCCTGACTGATTGGAATGAAGCTCCCTATGTGTTTGGCCCTGACTGATTGGAATGAAGCTCCCTATGTGTTTGTCCCTGACTGATTGGAATGAAGCTCCCTATGTGTTTGTCCCTGACTGATTGGAATGAAGCTCCCTATGTGTTTGTCCCTGACTGATTGGAATGAAGCTCCCGATGTGTTTGGCCCTGACTGATTGGAATGAAGCTCCCGATGTGTTTGGCCCTGACTGATTGGAATGAAGCTCCCTATGTGTTTGGCCCTGACTGATTGGAATGAAGCTCCCTATGTGTTTGGCCCTGACTGATTGGAATGAAGCTCCCTATGTGTTTGTCCCTGACTGATTGGAATGAAGCTCCCTATGTGTTTGTCCCTGACTGATTGGAATGAAGCTCCCTATGTGTTTGTCCCTGACTGATTGGAATGAAGCTCCCTATGTGTTTGTCCCTGACTGATTGGAATGAAGCTCCCTATGTGTTTGTCCCTGACTGATTGGAATGAAGCTCCCTATGTGTTTGTCCCTGACTGATTGGAATGAAGCTCCCTATGTGTTTGGCCCTGACTGATTGGAATGAAGCTCCCTATGTGTTTGGCCCTGACTGATTGGAATGAAGCTCCCTATGTGTTTGTCCCTGACTGATTGGAATTCTCCCTATGTGTTTGTCCCTGACTGATTGGAATGAAGCTCCCTATGTGTTTGTCCCTGACTGATTGGAATGAAGCTCCCTATGTGTTTGTCCCTGACTGATTGGAATGAAGCTCCCTATGTGTTTGGCCCTGACTGATTGGAATGAAGCTCCCTATGTGTTTGGCCCTGACTGATTGGAATGAAGCTCCCTATGTGTTTGTCCCTGACTGATTGGAATGAAGCTCCCTATGTGTTTGTCCCTGACTGATTGGAATGAAGCTCCCTATGTGTTTGTCCCTGACTGATTGGAATGAAGCTCCCTATGTGTTTGTCCCTGACTGATTGGAATGAAGCTCCCTATGTGTTTGGCCCTGACTGATTGGAATGAAGCTCCCTATGTGTTTGTCCCTGACTGATTGAATGAAGCTCCCTATGTGTTTTGCCCTGACTGATTGGAATGAAGTCCCTATGTGTTTGTCCCTGACTGATTGGGAATGAAGCTCCCTATGTGTTTGTCCCTGACTGATTGGAATGAAGCTCCCTATGTGTTTGGCCCTGACTGATTGGAATGAAGCTCCCTATGTGTTTGGCCCTGACTGATTGGAATGAAGCTCCCTATGTGTTTGTCCCTGACTGATTGGAATGAAGCTCCCTATGTGTTTGTCCCTGACTGATTGGAATGAAGCTCCCTATGTGTTTGTCCCTGACTGATGCAGAAAAGTTGCTGTGATTGGTCGTGTTAAGCTTTACAACAATGTAGCTTTTAAGTGGTTGTCTTGTTCTCCCTGTGTGATTCAGAAAGTGGTTGTCTTGTTCTCCCTGTGTGATCCAGAAAGTGTTTTTCTTGTTCTCCCTGTGTGATTCAGAAAGTGTTTGTCTTGTTCTCCCTGTGTGATTCAGAAAGTGTTTGTCTTGTTCTCCCTGTGTGATCCAGAAAGTGTTTGTCTTGTTCTCCCTGTGTGATTCAGAAAGTGGTTGTCTTGTTCTCCCTGTGTGATTCAGAAAGTGGTTGTCTTGTTCTCCCTGTGTGATTCAGAAAGTGGTTGTCTTGTTCTCCCTGTGTGATCCAGAAAGTGGTTGTCTTGTTCTCCCTGTGTGATTCAGAAAGTGGTTGTCTTGTTCTCCCTGTGTGATTCAGAAAGTGGTTGTCTTGTTCTCCCTGTGTGATTCAGAAAGTGGTTGTCTTGTTCTCCCTGTGTGATTCAGAAAGTGGTTGTCTTGTTCTCCCTGTGTGATTCAGAAAGTGGTTGTCTTGTTCTCCCTGTGTGATTCAGAAAGTGGTTGTCTTGTTCTCCCTGTGTGATTCAGAAAGTGGTTGTCTTGTTCTCCATGTGTGATTCAGAAAGTGGTTGTCTTGTTCTCCCTGTGTGATTCAGAAAGTGGTTATCTTGTTCTCCCTGTGTGATTCAGAAAGTGTTTGTCTCAGTTTGAGAAATTGGAACACAGAGTATGAGAGAGGCAGGGATAATTTGATGTTTGACAGCCTACGACAGATCTACTGAATTCTGCCCTTAACAGCCACATTTTCCTACCTCACTATTTGGTCCTGTTTTCCCATGGCATTTCATATCCTTTGTGTTTTAGCAGTATTATCAAAAATAATATTTGTCTCCATTCTCATAATGTTATAAACCTTATAATGAAATCAGACATGATAGCACTAAATGTTTCTGTTATTGTCTTAGGATGACTAAGGAGAAATAGCTGGAGGGGCTGGAGGGAGAGATGGAGGGGGTGGAGGGGGTGGAGGGAGAGAGAGCTGGAGGGGGTGGAGGGAGAGATGGAGGGGGTGGAGGGGGTGGAGGGAGAGGGAGCTGGACGGGGTGGAGGGAGAGAGAGCTGGACGGGGTGGAAGGAGAGAGAGAGCTGGACGGGGTGGAGGGAGAGAGAGATGGAGGGGGTGGAGGGAGAGAGTGATGGAGGGTGTGGAGGGAGAGAGTGATGGAGGGGGTGGAGGGAGAGAGTGATGGAGGGGGTGGAGGGAGAGAGAGATGGAGGGGGTGGAGGGAGAGAGTGATGGAGGGTGTGGAGGAGAGAGAGAGAGAGATGGAGAGGGAGGAGAGAGAGAGAGGAGGGGGAGAGAGTGAGAGAGAGAGAGTGATGGAGGGGAGAGAGAGAGAGAGTGAGAGAGAGAGAGAGAGAGAGAGAGAGAGAGAGAGAGAGAGAGAGAGAGAGAGAGAGAGAGAGAGAGAGAGAGAGAGAGAGAGAGAGAGAGAGAGAGAGAGAGAGAGAGAGAGAGAGAGAGAGAGAGAGGATCTAAAGGAGATATCCAGGATGTAATTTCCTCCAGCTGACAGATAGTTTGAAGAGATCTCCTGTGACGCAGTTAGAGAAACAACAGACACTGCTTTCTTCTACCTTAAACACACTAGAATATGTTTCCATGGTCACATACACCAGATAGGTGCAGTGTAATGTGTTGTTCTACAGGGTCAGCCATAGTACTATGATAGGTGCAGTGTAATGTGTTGTTTTACAGGGTCAGCCATAGTAGTATGATAGGTGCAGTGTAATGTGTTGTTCTACAGGGTCAGCCATAGTAGTATGATAGGTGCAGTGTAATGTGTTGTTCTACAGGGTCAGCCATAGTAGTACAGCACCCCTGGAGCAAATTAGATTTAAGTGCCTTGCTCAAGGGCACATCGACAGATTTTTCACCTATCTCTTCAGATTATGTCTAGACCACCTCAGTTTTAGTACTATCTCTTCAGATTATGTCTAGACCACCTCAGTTTGAGTACTATCTCTTCAGGTTATAGCTAGACCACCTCAGTTTTAGTGCTATCTCTTCAGATTATAGCTCGGCCTCCTCAGTTTTAGTACTATCTCTTCAGATTATAGCTCGACCTCCTCAGTTTTAGTACTATCTCTTCAGATTATAGCTATATCACCTCAGTTTTAGTGCTATCTCTTCAGATTATAGCTAGATCACCTCAGTTTTAGTACTATCTCTTCAGATTATAGCTAGATCACCTCAGTTTTAGTACTATCTCTTCAGATTATAGCTCGACCTCCTCAGTTTTAGTATTATCTCTTCAGATTATAGCTAGATCACCTCAGTTTTAGTGCTATCTCTTCAGATTATAGCTCGACCTCCTCAGTTTTAGTGCTATCTCTTCAGATTATAGCTCGACCTCCTCAATTTTAGTACTATCTCTTCAGATTATAGCTAGATCACCTCAGTTTTAGTACTATCTCTTCAGATTATAGCTAGACCACCTCAGTTTTAGTACTATCTCTTCAGATTATAGCTCGACCTCCTCAGTTTTAGTACTATCTCTTCAGATTATAGCTAGATCACCTCAGTTTTAGTACTATCTCTTCAGATTATAGCTCGACCTCCTCAGTTTTAGTACTATCTCTTCAGATTATAGCTAGATCACCTCAGTTTTAGTACTATCTCTTCAGATTATAGCTCGACCTCCTCAGTTTTAGTACTATCTCTTCAGATTATAGCTCGACCTCCTCAGTTTTAGTGCTATCTCTTCAGATTATAGCTCGACCTCCTCAGTTTTAGTGCTATCTCTTCAGATTATAGCTCGACCTCCTCAATTTTAGTACTATCTCTTCAGATTATAGCTAGATCACCTCAGTTTTAGTACTATCTCTTCAGATTATAGCTAGATCACCTCAGTTTTAGTACTATCTCTTCAGATTATAGCTAGACCACCTCAATTTTAGTGCTATCTCTTCAGATTATAGCTAGACCACCTCAGTTTTAGTACTATCTCTTCAGATTATAGCTAGACCACCTCAGTTTTAGTACTATCTCTTCAGATTATAGCTAGACCACCTCAGTTTTAGTACTATCTCTTCAGATTATAGCTAGACCACCTCAGTTTTAGTGCTATCTCTTCAGATTATAGCTAGACCACCTCAGTTTTAGTACTATCTCTTCAGATTATAGCTCGACCTCCTCAGTTTTAGTACTATCCATCGTCTGCAGCAGTTACCCATTCAGATGAATGGAGAGACAGACACAGGACAGAGCTGTGTTTAATGGGGGTTCCAGCGGGTTAAGATGCTAACCCAACATAAAAGGGGGGTTCCAGGGGGTTAAGATGCTAACCCAACATAAAAGGGAGAGGCAGAGATTTAGGTTAGCTGTGTGTCCCCCCCCTTTCACTCTCTGCATTTCAATTCAAAATGAGCGTCTTTCGTTGGTTGGTCCAGGCCCTCGGGTAATGCAAATATTGTACAAGCAAAGTGAACCATATTTTACTGGCTTGCCTGCTTTTGAATCGACTGAATAATAATACTTCTAACACATGAAAGACATCCGTTCCTTTTCTATTACACACCTGGCCTCACCTAGACCCTCTCCTTTCAGGTTAACCCATTTATTATTACACACCTGGCCTCACCTAGACCCTCTCCTTTCAGGTTAACCCATTTATTATTACACCCCTCACCTAGACCCTCTCCTTTCAGGTTAACCCATTTATTATTACACACCTGGCCTCACCTAGACCCTCTCCTTTCAGGTTAACCCATTTATTATTACACACCTGGCCTCACCTAGACCCTCTCCTTTCAGGTTAACCCATTTATTATTACACCCCTCACCTAGACCCTCTCCTTCAGGTTAACCCATTTATTATTACACACCTGGCCTCACCTAGACCCTCTCCTTTCAGGTTAACCCATTTATTATTACAACCCCTCACCTATACCCTCTCCTTTCAGGTTAACCCATTTATTATTACACCCCTCACCTAGACCCTCTCCTTTCAGGTTAACCCATTTATTATTACACACCTGGCCTCACCTAGACCCTCTCCTTTCAGGTTAACCCATTTATTATTACACACCTGGCCTCACCTAGACCCTCTCCTTTCAGGTTAACCCATTTATTATTACACACCTGGCCTCACCTAGACCCTCTCCTTTCAGGTTAACCCATTTATTATTACACCCCTCACCTAGACCCTCTCCTTTCAGGTTAACCCATTTATTATTACACACCTGGCCTCACCTAGACCCTCTCCTTTCAGGTTAACCCATTTATTATTACACCCCTCACCTAGACCCTCTCCTTTCAGGTTAACCCATTTATTATTACACCCCTCACCTAGACCCTCTCCTTTCAGGTTAACCCATTTATTATTACACACCTGGCCTCACCTAGACCCTCTCCTTTCAGGTTAACCCATTTATTATTACATACCTGGCCTCACCTAGACCCTCTCCTTTCAGGTTAACCCATGTATTATACATTCTTCTGTCAGATTTGATGGTGCAAGACAGAAGTTTCTGCCTGTGACTACTGAGATTAATAGGCTTGTGGTCACGTGTCTATTTTTATCAACGATGACAAATTAATCTTGTTGTTGACATCACTCTCTCTTTCCTAGCCGGTGGCTGCTGGGTGGTTCTGATGGAGGCTGCCGGGTGGTTCTGATGGAGGCTGCTGGGTGGTTCTGATGGAGGCTGCTGGGTGGTTCTGATGGAGGCTGCTGGGTGGTTCTGATGGAGGCTGCTGGGTGGTTCTGATGGAGGCTGCTGGGTGGTTCTGATGGAGGCTGCTGGGTGGTTCTGATGGAGGCTGCTGGGTGGTTCTGATGTAGGCTGCTGGGTGGTTCTGATGGAGGCTGCTGGGTGGTTCTGATGGAGGCTGCTGGGTGGTTCTGATGGAGGCTGCTGGGTGGTTCTGATGGAGGCTGCTGGGTGGTTCTGATGGAGGCTGCTGGGTGGTTCTGATAGAGCCTGCTGGGTGGTTCTGATGGAGCCTGCTGGGTGGTTCTGATGGAGCCTGCTGGGTGGTTCTGATGGAGCCTGCTGGGTGGTTCTGATGGAGGCTGCTGGGTGGTTCTGATGGAGGCTGCTGGGTGGTTCTGATGGAGGGTGGTTCTGATGGAGGCTGCTGGGTGGTTCTGATGGAGGCTGCTGGGTGGTTCTGATGGAGGCTGCCGGGTGGTTCTGATGGAGTCTGCCGGTTGGTTCTGATGGAGGCTGCTGGGTGGTTCTGATGGAGGCTGCTGGGTGGTTCTGATGGAGGCTGCTGGTTGGTTCTGATGGAGGCTGCTGGGTGGTTCTGATGGAGGCTGCTGGTTGGTTCTGATGGAGGCTGCCGGGTGGTTCTGATGGAGGCTGGGTGGTTCTGATGGAGGCTGCCGGGTGGTTCTGATGGAGGCTGCTGGGTGGTTCTGATGGAGGCTGCTGGGTGGTTCTGATGGAGGCTGCTGGGTGGTTCTGATGGAGGCTGCCGGTTGGTTCTGATGGAGGCTGCCGGGTGGTTCTGATGGAGGCTGCCGGGTGGTTCTGATGGAGGCTGCCGGGTGGTTCTGATGGAGGCTGCCGGGTGGTTCTGATGGAGGCTGCCGGGTGGTTCTGATGGAGGCTGCTGGGTGGTTCTGATGGAGGCTGCCGGGTGGTTCTGATGGAGGCTGCCGGGTGGTTCTGATGGAGGCTGCCGGGTGGTTCTGATGGAGGCTGCCGGGTGGTTCAGTTGGAGGCTGCCGGGTGGTTCTGATGGAGGCTGCCGGGTGGTTCTGATGGAGGCTGCCGGGTGGTTCTGATGGAGGCTGCTGGGTGGTTCTGATGGAGGCTGCTGGGTGGTTCTGATGGAGGCTGCTGGGTGGTTCTGATGGAGGCTGCTGGGTGGTTCTGATGGAGGCTGCCGGGTGGTTCTGATGGAGGCTTTACCAGAGGTGTTACTGCAGTTAACACATGTACACACACACACACACACCAGTAGCTCATTGGTTCTCCAGTCCGTAGTGTGAGAACAGACACCTCCACGCCTCCTCTTCTTCATTCCCTCTCTTCCTCCTCCACGCCTCCTCTTCTTCATTCCCTCTCTTCCTCCTCCACTCCTCCTCTTCTTCATTCCACCCTTTTCCTCTCGGCAGCCGTCTGTCAGACAGAACACAGCAGGAGGCACCAGGATCTAAACCTAACGCTTCATTAGCCCTGACTGCTGAGTCACTGGGTTTCTCCAAAACGGCACTCTGATGCCGCTGGTGGTCATCAGCATGTTTGGCAGGCTACTAACTGCCAGTGGCTAATGGCCTGGTACTCAGCACTCTATTTAAGCAACAAGGCCCGAGGGTGTGTGGTATATGGCCAATATACGACGCCTAAGGGATGTTCTTATGAACGATGCAATGCGAAGTGCCTGGATACAGCCCTTAGCTGTGGTATATTGGCCATAAATCACAAACCCCCCGAGGTGCCTTATTGCTATTATAAACAGGTTACCAACGTAATTAGAGCAGAAAAAATTAATGGTTTGTCATACCCGTGGTATATTTACATTTTAGTCATTTAGCAGACGCTCTTATCCAGAGCGACTTACAGTTAGTGAGTGCATACATTCTCATACTGGTCCCCCCGTGGGAATCGAACCCACAACCCTGGCGTTGCAAGCGCCATGCCCTACCAACTGAGCTACACGGGACTACATATGGTCTGATATACCATGGCTGTCATCCAATCAGCATTCAGGGCTCGAAACCACCCAGTTTATAATGTCCATCTTATCACTTTGACGTCAATGCAAAATGCAATCGAAAATCAAATCAAACACTTCATGAGAGCCCTGGCATTCAGAGTTTGGAATAGGATCACCTGTTGGTCAGTAAGATCCAGCTACTCATAGCTGGTTGATGCATGGAACGAAATAAGTGTTCCTGTAAGCTGTAATGTTGCGCAACATTTCCATAGGCTTTGCTATACAATTGTGGGAGAAAACAAGAGTTTTGACTGGCCACTATTTAAAAGAGGATCCCAGCTTTCCTCGTACTGCTGTATAGCATAGCCGATTCTTTAAATTAAGCACATTAATCTGCTTTACAACCGGTGTGTAGCCTACCTGGCATATTAAAAACCTAACCGCACGTAACCTCCATGCGCTATTCGAGTGCAGGCTACGGATGACATGTTTTTTTTTTTTTTTTAATCAAAAATAATTCCACACATATATTACTAGGCTTTATGTAAAGACCAGATTAAATTGAGAATAGTCTGATGGGTGAGAATATTAAGTGCTTGTTAAATTGTGAATGAGAGACTGATGAAGTGTGTGCAGCCTGCATAAGAAACAGAGCAGAGCTCATGACTTTCCTGAGACTTTATTCAAATCATCATTAGAGTCGCATCACGCAGCCATAGAATGTATTAGAAATCAAAACATACAGCCCAACGTTTGTATCGCAACTAAAGTTACATAAATAACTCTAAATTAAGCATATAGGAGGACCTGTTTCTTTGTTAACCGCTCAACACAGAAGAGCTGCATGTGCCCTCTCCCTTGAAAATCATTTGAGAAAAACATCCTTTCTAGTACATTCAGCTATGTTCAATTGTATTCTTCTTACTATAAAATAATATAAAATAATGCCACGGGAATTCTAAGCAGATCTTGTCTGCTAAATGAACTAGTGTAGCCCACAGCCGTACGGCATAGCCAGATCAGGGCCTTACATAAGGACGACTCAGAGTATGCTATTCTGTTCTTCTGAAATAGACTACATTTTCATCATATCATGTTTCTTTAGACCTGTCTAAAATAAATAATGGGATATATTGTGATGGGTGTAGGCTATATTAAATGGATTTATTAGACTTTTTAAAATGTAGACACAAAGGTCTGCGTCAGTGGTT
>CM072255.1:6989884-7009884 GCA_036851935.1 Coregonus suidteri
AGTGTAACAGAACAACAGGTCTCTCCTAGTTCAGTGTAACGGAACAACAGGTCTCTCTCCTAGTTCAGTGTAAACAGAACAACAGGTCTCTCCTAGTGTTCAGTGTAACAGAACAACAGGTCTCTCCTAGTTCAGTGTAACAGAACAACAGGTCTCTCCTAGTTCAGTGTAACAGAACAACAGGTCTCTCCTAGTTCAGTGTAACAGAACAACAGGTCTCTCCTAGTTCAGTGTAACAGAAACAACAGGTCTCTCCTAGTTCAGTGTAACAGAACAACAGGTCTCTCCTAGTTCAGTGTAACAGAACAACAGGTCTCTCCTAGTTCAGTGTAACAGAACAACAGGTCTCTCCTAGTTCAGTGTAACAGAACACAGGTCTCCTCCACTAGTTCAGAACAGAACAACAGGTCTCTCCTAGTTCAGTGTAACAGAACAACAGGTCTCTCCTAGTTCAGTGTAACAGAACAACAGGTCTCTCCTAGTTCAGTGTAACAGAAACAACAGGTCTCTCCTAGTTCAGTGTAACAGAACAACAGGTCTCTCCTAGTTCAGTGTAACAGAACAACAGGTCTCTCCTAGTTCAGTGTAACAGAACAACAGGTCTCTCCTAGTTCAGTGTAACAGAAACAACAGGTCTCTCCTAGTTCAGTGTAACAGAACAACAGGTCTCTCCTAGTTCAGTGTAACAGAACAACAGGTCTCTCCTAGTTCAGTGTAACAGAACAACAGGTCTCTCCTAGTTCAGTGTAACAGAACAACAGTCTCTCCTAGTTCAGTGTAACAGAACAACAGGTCTCTCCTAGTTCAGTGTCCTACAGTGTAAAGAACAACAGGTCTCTCCTAGTTCAGTGTAACGGAACAACAGGTCTCTCCTAGTTCAGTGTAACAGAACAACAGGTCTCTCCTAGTTCAGTGTAACAGAACAACAGGTCTCTCCTAGTTCAGTGTAACAGAACAACAGGTCTCTCCTAGTTCAGTGTAACAGAACAACATGTCTCTCCTAGTTCAGTGTAACAGAACAACATGTCTCTCCTAGTTCAGTGTAACAGAACAACAGGTCTCTCCCTAGTTCAGTGTAACAGAACAACAGGTCTCTCCTAGTTCAGTGTAACAGAACAACAGGTCTCTCCTAGTTCAGTGTAACAGAACAGAACAACAGGTCTCTCCTAGTTCAGTGTAACAGAACAACAGGTATCTCCTAGTTCAGTGTAACAGAACAACAGGTCTCTCCTAGTTCAGTGTAACAGAACAACAGGTCTCTCCTTGTTCAGTGTAACAGAACAACAGGTCTCTCCTAGTTCAGTGTAACAGAACAACAGGTCTCTCCTAGTTCAGTGTAACAGAACAACAGGTCTCTCCTAGTTCAGTGTAACAGAACAACAGGTCTCTCCTAGTTCAGTGTAACAGAACAACAGGTCTCTCCTAGTTCAGTGTAACAGAACAACAGGTCTCTCCTAGTTCAGTGTAACAGAACAACAGGTCTCTCCTAGTTCAGTGTAACGGAACAACAGGTCTCTCCTAGTTCAGTGTAACGGAACAACAGGTCTCTCCTAGTTCAGTGTAACGGAACAACAGGTCTCTCCTAGTTCAGTGTAACGGAACAACAGGTCTCTCCTAGTTCAGTGTAACAGAACAACAGGTCTCTCCTAGTTCAGTGTAACAGAACAACAGGTCTCTCCTAGTTCAGTGTAACAGAACAGAACAACAGGTCTCTCCTAGTTCAGTGTAACAGAACAACAGGTCTCTCCTAGTTCAGTGTAACAGAACAACAGGTCTCTCATAGTTCAGTGTAACGGAACAACAGGTCTCTCCTAGTTCAGTGTAACAGAACAACAGGTCTCTCCTAGTTCAGTGTAACAGAACAACAGGTCTCTCCTAGTTCAGTGTAACAGAACAACAGGTCTCTCCTAGTTCAGTGTAACAGAACAACAGGTCTCTCCTAGTTCAGTGTAACAGAACAACAGGTCTCTCCTAGTTCAGTGTAACAGAACAACAGGTCTCTCCTAGTTCAGTGTAACAGAACAGCAGGTCTCTCCTAGTTCAGTGTAACAGAACAACAGGTCTCTCCTAGTTCAGTGTAACAGAACAACAGGTCTCTCCTAGTTCAGTGTAACAGAACAACAGGTCTCTCCTAGTTCAGTGTAACAGAATAACAGGTCTCTCCTAGTTCAGTGTAACGGAACAACAGGTCTCTCCTAGTTCAGTGTAACGGAACAACAGGTCTCTCCTAGTTCAGTGTAACAGAACAACAGGTCTCACCTAGTTCAGTGTAACGGAACAACAGGTCTCTCCTAGTTCAGTGTAACGGAACAACAGGTCTCTCCTAGTTCAGTGTAACGGAACAACAGGTATCTCCTAGTTCAGTGTAACAGAACAACAGGTATCTCCTAGTTCAGTGTAATAGAACAACAGGTCTCTCCTAGTTCAGTGTAACGGAACAACAGGTATCTCCTAGTTCAGTGTAACAGAACAACAGGTATCTCCTAGTTCAGTGTAACAGATCAACAGGTCTCTCCTAGTTCAGTGTAACAGAACAGAACAACAGGTCTCTCCTAGTTCAGTGTAACAGAACAACAGGTCTCTCCTAGTTCAGTGTAACAGAACAACAGGTCTCTCCTAGTTCAGTGTAACAGAACAACAGGTCTCTCCTAGTTCAGTGTAACAGAACAACAGGTCTCTCCTAGTTCAGTGTAACAGAACAACAGGTCTCTCCTAGTTCAGTGTAACAGAACAACAGGTCTCTCCTAGTTCAGTGTAACAGAACAACAGGTCTCTTCTAGTTCAGTGTAACAGAACAACAGGTCTCTCCTAGTTCAGTGTAACAGAACAACAGGTCTCTTCTAGTTCAGTGTAACAGAACAACAGGTCTCTCCTAGTTCAGTGTAACAGAACAACAGGTCTCTCCTAGTTCAGTGTAACAGAACAACAGGTCTCTCCTAGTTAGTCAAATAGTCACACCACAAGCCCATCCTCATTTCCTATCTATTACTAGCATCTGTAATGTATGCACAAATGCTTTGACGAGCTACGGATGGGAACAGTAGTGAACTATATAAAAAAACATAATTATACATAACATAATGTAGCCTGTTCAGGAAGAATGCTTGATGATTAGGTGGTTATTCTAGTGGGTTTAGGGAGGAGGGAACACTCGTCAGCTCTTTGATCGCTTTGGGGTCATTGGGGGTCGTCACCTCTGACCTCAGCTATGTAGCGGCCCCTGGATAAAGAGATACAGAGAGACAGGGACAGACTAATTATACTTAATAACAGTGACGAGACAGTGGAATTATCCCCCCCCCCCCCACCCCACCACCCTACCCCCGCCACACATACACAAACACACACACCTACACATGAACTCCTGTACACACACACCTACTCATGCCACACACCAGCAATTATTCCCCTCAACGACAACCAGAGTAAAGAGCACAATGCTGCCTGGTTAATAACAGTGACGTGAAGCCTGCATCACAGGAGGTTGGTGGCACCTTAATTGGGGAGGACGGGCTCGTGGTAATGGCTGGAGCGGAATCAGTGGAATGGTATCAAATATATCAAACCATTGGTTTCCATGTGTTTGATGCCATTCCATTTACTCCGTTCCAGCCATTGTTATGAGCCGTCCTCCCCCCCATTACACAACTTCACAGAGCATGAAGAACAAGGTTATCATTAACATTGATGATTGATTTTTATTTTGGGTTAAACAATTAGCTAATTAGCTTTAATTTCTTTGGCGTTCTTTGAATCAGTGGCACACCAACCCCCTTTTTAATTGAGATCGGAGGCCAAATAAGGACAACAACTTGTATTTAAACAGTCATAGATGATGGATCAGTGCTTGGACTAATTTAAATACAGCAGCTCACTTTGAATGGTGGTAATGATGTTTTGTTATATGTTGTATGTCTTAGTGGTGGGTTGTTGAAGTGTGTTTCTGTGTGAGGTGGGAAATGGAAATGCAGTTTTTGCATATCTCACTCCCCCTGAGACACCCTCAGAGAGTGGGGTCACAGCCAGGTCACACCTCTGGGCTCACAGCCAGGTCACATCTCTGGGGTCACAGCCAGGTCACATCTCTGTGGACACAGCCAGGTCACATCTCTGAGGTCACAGTCAGGTCACACCTCTGGGGTCACAGCCAGGTCACATCTCTGGGCTCACAGCCAGGTCACATCTCTGGGGTCACAGACAGGTCACATCTCTGAGGTCACAGACAGGTCACATCTCTGAGGTCACAGACAGGTCACATCTCTGAGGTCACAGACAGGTCACATCTCTGAGGTCACAGCCAGGTCACATCTCTGAGGTCACAGCCAGGTCACATCTCTGAGGTCACAGCCAGGTCACATCTCTGGGGTCACAGCCAGGTCACATCTCTGGGGTCACAGCCAGGTCACATCTCTGGGGTCACAGACAGGTCACATCTCTGAGGTCACAGACAGGTCACATCTCTGAGGTCACAGACAGGTCACATCTCTGTGGTCACAGACAGGTCACATCTCTGAGGTCACAGACAGGTCACATCTCTGTGGTCACAGCCAGGTCACATCTCTGTGGTCACAGCCAGGTCACATCTCTGAGGTCACAGACAGGTCACATCTCTGGGGTCACAGACAGGTCACATCTCTGACGTCACAGACAGGTCACATCTCTGAGGTCACAGACAGGTCACATCTCTGTGGTCACAGCCAGGTCACATCTCTGAGGTCACAGACAGGTCACATCCCTGGGGTCACAGCCAGGTCACATCTCTGTGGTCACAGCCAGGTCACATCTCGGATCGTATCCATTTCTATGTCTTTGTATTTCCTCCACTTTCAACTAGAGAATATATTCCTACTCTCCTCCTACCTGTCTGATATCTTCCTACTCTCCTCCTACCTGTCTGATATATTCCTACTCTCCTCCTACCTGTCTGATATCTTCCTCTCTCCTCCTACCTGTGTGATATATTCCTACTCTCCTCCTACCTGTCTGATATCTTCCTCTCTCCTCTTACCTGTCTGATATCTTCCTCTCTCCTCCTACCTGTCTGATATCTTCCTCTCTCCTCCTACCTGTCTGATATCTTCCTCTCTCCTCCTACCTGTCTGATATCTTCCTCTCTCCTCCTACCTGTCTGATATATTCCTACTCTCCTCCTACCTGTCTGATATCTTCCTCTCTCCTCCTACCTGTCTGATATCTTCCTCTCTCCTCCTACCTGTCTGATATCTTCCTCTCTCCTCCTACCTGTCTGATATCTTCCTCTCTCCCCCTACCTGTGCGATATATTCCTACTCTCCTCCTACCTGTCTGATATCTTCCTCTCTCCTCCTACCTGTCTGATATCTTCCTCTCTCCTCCTACCTGTCTGATATCTTCCTCTCTCCTCCTACCTGTCTGATATCTTTCTACTCTCCTCCTACCTGTCTGATATCTTCCTCTCTACTCCTACCTGTCTGATATCTTCCTCTCTCCTCCTACCTGTCTGATATCTTCCTCTCTCCTCCTACCTGTCTGATATCTTCCTCTCTCCTCCTACCTGTCTGATATCTTCCTACTCTCCTCCTACCTGTCTGATATCTTCCTACTCTCCTCCTACCTGTCTGATATCTTCCTCTCTCCTCCTACCTGTCTGATATCTTCCTACTCTCCTCCTACCTGTCTGATATCTTCCTACTCTCCTCCTACCTGTCTGATATCTTCCTACTCTCCTCCTACCTGTCTGATATCTTCCTCTCTCCTCCTACCTGTCTGATATCTTCCTACTCTCCTCCTACCTGTCTGATATCTTCCTACTCTCCTCCTACCTGTCTGATATCTTCCTACTCCCTTCTACCTGTCTGATATCTTCCTCTCTCCTCCTACCTGTCTGATATCTTCCTCTCTCCTCCTACCTGTCTGATATCTTCCTCTCTCCTCCTACCTGTCTGATATCTTTCTACTCTCCTCCTACCTGTCTGATATCTTCCTACTCTCCTCCTACCTGTCTGATATCTTCCTACTCTCCTCCTACCTGTCTGATATCTTCCTCTCTCCTCCTACCTGTCTGATATCTTCCTACTCTCCTCCTACCTGTCTGATATCTTCCTCTCTCCTCCTACCTGTCTGATATCTTCCTACTCTCCTCCTACCTGTCTGATATCTTCCTCTCTCCCCCTACCTGTCTGATATCTTCCTACTCTCCTCCTACCTGTCTGATATCTTCCTCTCTCCTCCTACCTGTCTGATATCTTCCTCTCTCCTCCTACCTGTCTGATATCTTCCTCTCTCCTCCTACCTGTCTGATATCTTCCTCTCTCCTTCTACCTGTCTGATATCTTCCTACTCTCCTCCTACCTGTCTGATATCTTCCTCTCTCCTCCTACATGTCTGATATCTTCCTTCTCTCCTCCTACCTGTCTGATATCTTCCTACTCTCCTCCTACCTGTCTGATATCTTCCTCTCTCCTCCTACCTGTCTGATATCTTCCTACTCTCCTCCTACCTGTCTGATATCTTCCTCTCTCCTCCTACCTGTCTGATATCTTCCTACTCTCCTCCTACCTGTCTGATATCTTCCTACTCTCCTCCTACCTGTCTGATATCTTCCTACTCTCCTCCTACCTGTCTGATATCTTCCTACTCTCCTCCTACCTGTCTGATATCTTCCTACTCCCTCCCAGCTGTCTGTGAAATGACTGTTGCACCATTGACCTTTACTGAGAAACACCAGTCTACCAATCAGTCAGTAGGAGACTGATATTCCACAAGAGAATAGTGCTGAGCAATTAGTGCTTTTTGGGGTCGGTTCGGTTTCGCTTGATTCTTTAAAAAATAATCACCGTTTTCTATTTTGGTTTAGAATATTTTTTTAAACATTAAATTAATTATGAAAAAATGACATTAAAATGATTTTAGAGCTTTTTAATGGAAATTCCGAAGCCAAATGAAAGTGAACGTTCATTAGGTTGCCAAAACATTGAAAATATTCCATTGTTTCTGTCAGATCCACATTGGGTAGACATCAATAGAAATAATTTAAATTACTATGAAATAATACAAAAGCTTTACTTAGTTTTTATATGATTACTTTATTATTTTTCATTCCTTAAAAGTCATAATCTCATCTCTGCTCAGGCAATAGCAGCCAGCCTGCCAGAAAACGTTCTCTCTGCTCCCAGCCAACGTTCTCTCTGCTCCCAGCCAACGGTCTCTCTGCTCCCAGCCAACGTTCTCTCTGCTCCCAGCCAACGGTCTCTCTGCTCCCAGCCAACGTTCTCTCTGCTCCCAGCCAACGTTCTCTCTGCTCCCAGCCAACGTTCTCTCTGCTCCCAGCCAACGTTCTCTCTGCTCCCAGCCAACGTTCTCTCTGCTCCCAGCCAACGTTCTCTCTGCTCCCAGCCAACGTTCTCTCTGCTCCCCATACGGTCTCTCTGCTCCCAGCCAACGTTCTCTCTGCTCCCAGCCAACGTTCTCTCTGCTCCCAGCCAACGTTCTCTCTGCTCCCAGCCAACGGTCTCTCTGCTCCCAGCCAACGGTCTCTCTGCTCCCCATACGGTCTCTCTGCTCCCAGCCAACGGTCTCTCTGCTCCCCATACGGTCTCTCTGCTCCCAGCCAACGTTCTCTCTGCTCCCCATACGGTCTCTCTGCTCCCAGCCAACGTTCTCTCTGCTCCCAGCCAACGTTCTCTCTGCTCCCCATACGGTCTCTCTGCTCCCAGCCAACGTTCTCTCTGCTCCCCATACGGTCTCTCTGCTCCCAGCCAACGGTCTCTCTGCTCCCAGCCAACGTTCTCTCTGCTCCCAGCCAACGGTCTCTCTGCTCCCAGCCAACGTTCTCTCTGCTCCCAGCCAACGTTCTCTCTGCTCCCAGCCAACGTTCTCTCTGCTCCCAGCCAACGTTCTCTCTGCTCCCAGCCAACGGTCTCTCTGCTCCCCATACGGTCTCTCTGCTCCCAGCCAACGGTCTCTCTGCTCCCAGCCAACGTTCTCTCTGCTCCCCATACGGTCTCTCTGCTCCCAGCCAACGTTCTCTCTGCTCCCCATACGGTCTCTCTGCTCCCAGCCAACGGTCTCTCTGCTCCCAGCCAACGTTCTCTCTGCTCCCCATACGGTCTCTCTGCTCCCAGCCAACGTTCTCTCTGCTCCCCATACGGTCTCTCTGCTCCCAGCCAACGTTCTCTCTGCTCCCCATACGGTCTCTCTGCTCCCAGCCAACGGTCTCTCTGCTCCCAGCCAACGGTCTCTCTGCTCCCAGCCAACGTTCTCTCTGCTCCCAGCCAACGTTCTCTCTGCTCCCAGCCAACGTTCTCTCTGCTCCCCATACGGTCTCTCTGCTCCCAGCCAACGTTCTCTCTGCTCCCAGCCAACGTTCTCTCTGCTCCCAGCCAACGTTCTCTCTGCTCCCAGCCAACGGTCTCTCTGCTCCCAGCCAACGTTCTCTCTGCTCCCCATACGTTCTCTCTGCTCCCAGCCAACGTTCTCTCTGCTCCCAGCCAACGTTCTCTCTGCTCCCCATACGGTACTGTCTTTAGTCATCCTATTTAGCTAAGCTAGCCTGCCTAAACATGCTGCAGAGCTGTCTGACTAAATCATTTTACTAGTTCTTCAAAGTAATATAAGACATCCTTTCACCAACTGTCCCTCTCTCTCATCTTTGGGTTGTGTACATTCCTCTCTCATGCGGTCGATGTGCTCTGTGTGTATCTAACCTAACGTAAAAGTGTATCCCATCTCTGCCTGAGCCGGGAAAAACAGGCGCAATGGATTATGGTCATTGTAGTTAATTACCATGTTTCAGCGCTGAACTAGGTTGATAATGAACTATAACTCCCTTCAGCCCAGCGTCCCACTCTCTCGTGAATGATTTGATTTCTCTCTAGAGAAACTACGCTTTAGGCTCACAAAAAACCCCCAACTAAATGGAATTCAAGTAATTGAACCAACGTCGGTCAATCAGTTGTTTAATAACCGGGGGAAAAAACGAAATGACGGTTAATCACTCAGCACTACAAGAGAAGCAGTGTGTGTGTGTGTGTGTGTGTGTGTGTGCTGTGTGTGTGTGGGTGTGTGGGTGTGTGTGTGCAGTGTGTGCGTGTGTGTGTGTGTGTGTGTGTGTGTGGAGTGTGTGTGTGTGTAATTCCACTGTAATTGGCCATGTGTGTATGTGTTTCTGAAGTTAGTCTCCTGTTTCAGCTGAGACCACTGTTGGCCTCCTTGCTGCTGTCAAGGCCTTCACACTGCATATTCAACACACACACCTCCAGGCCTTCTTACTGCATATTCAACACACACACACACCTCCTTTGACAAACACAGCGCGCAGAGAGAGAGAGAGAGAGAGAGAGAGAGAGAGAGAGAGAGAGAGAGAGAGAGAGAGAGAGAGAGAGAGAGAGAGAGAGAGAGAGAGAGAGAGAGAGAGAGAGAGAGAGAGAGAGAGAGAGAGAGAGAGAGAGAGAGAGAGAGAGAGAGAGAGAGAGAGAGAGAGAGAGAGAGAGAGAGAGAGAGAGAGAGAGAGAGAGAGAGAGAGAGAGAGAGAGAGAGAGAGATCCCTCCACGAGACATTAAGCTGAAAAAGTGGCATGCTGTGTAAGCTTTTACTCCTTTGCTGCCTCTCTCTCTCTCTCTGCCTCTCTCTTTCTCTCTCTGCCTCTCTCTCTCTTCATCTCTTTCTCTCTTCCTCTCCCTCCCTCCCTCCCTCCCCCCCTCCCTCCCTCTGTGTGGGGATGAATGGTCCACTGATGGTGTTTGCAGTGGCAGTGCTCTGATGTTATGAAGAGGGGGGGGGGGAAAGGAAATGAAGAAAGATGATTTTATAGAAGAGGAGAGGAAAAGTGGACAATTTATTCCTCTGTTCAGAGGCCGTGACGCAGATGTTGCGTGGGTGTGTGTTTGTTTTGTGTGTGTGTGTGTGTGTGTGTGTGTGTTTGTTTGTGTGTGTGCGTTTGTTAGTGTGTATGTGTGTGGGTGTGTGTGCGTGTGTTTGTTTGTGTGTGTTGGTGCGTGTGTGCATTTGTGTTGGTGTGTTGTCACTGAGGGACTGCAGCGTCTGGCGAGCGGTGTCTGGCGCGTGATTGGCGTACGTTCCAGCCTGTTGCTCATCCGAGGTTGTTTATTGGTCGGCTCTAAGGGCGGGGTGCAGCCAGGGGGTTCCGTTCAGGCGCTAACCTTTTTCTTCCCAGTTAATGAGTCAGTCTGGGAGGAGGAAGAGCAGCGGTTCCCTGTCCAGTGACCGGGTCGGGCTCTGTCTGGCCACAGCTCGCTGTAATAGTGGTGTGGAGTATATTGCCTATGGGCTTTATTTATGAGGTGTGTTCCCCTGGATGACCCTACTCTACCCTGCCCTATAGGATCACCTGATGCTGTGCTGTAGGATGCAATAACAGCGGAGTACAGGTCCGTTCTCCTAAGGTCCTATGCTCCAATAGAGTTATAGTAGATAAAGTTGCGAGCAGTGATCTTATAACAAAACCAGGGTAGGGGTCGTTTCAGTTTTCAAATCAGTCACTATAGTGAATAACTCTGGGTATTCAGTCGATATAGTGAATAACTCTGGGTATTCAGTCAATGTAGTGAATAACTCTGGGTATTCAGTCACTATAGTGAATAACTCTGGGTATTCAGTCGATATAGTGAATAACTCTGGGTATTCAGTCTATATAGTGAATAACTCTGGGTATTCAGTCAATCTAGTGAATAACTCTGGGTATTCAGTCTATATAGTGAATAGCTCTGGGTATTCAGTCGATGTAGTGAATACCTCTGGGTATTCAGTCAATGTAGTGAATAACTCTGGGTATTCAGTCAATATAGTGAATAACTCTGGGTATTCAGTCAAAATAGTGGATAACTCTGGGTATTCAGTCGATATAGTGAATAACTCTGGGTATTCAGTCTATATAGTGAATAGCTCTGGGTATTCAGTCGATGTAGTGAATACCTCTGGGTATTCAGTCAATGTAGTGAATAACTCTGGGTATTCAGTCAATATAGTGAATAACTCTGGGTATTCAGTCAAAATAGTGGATAACTCTGGGTATTCAGTCGATATAGTGAATAACTCTGGGTATTCAGTCAATGTAGTGAATAACTCTGGGTATTCAGTCAATATAGTGAATACCTCTGGGTATTCAGTCAATATAGTGAATAACTCTGGGTATTCAGTCTATATAGTGAATAACTCTGGGTATTCAGTCAATGTAGTGAATAACTCTGGGTATTCAGTCAATATAGTGAATAACTCTGGGTATTCAGTCTCTATAGTGAATAACTCTGGGTATTCAGTCAATGTAGTGAATAACTCTGGGTATTCAGTCTCTATAGTGAATAACTCTGGGTATTCAGTCAATGTAGTGAATAACTCTGGGTATTCAGTCAATATAGTGAATACCTCTGGGTATTCAGTCGATATAGTGAATAACTCTGGGTATTCAGTCAATGTAGTGAATAACTCTGGGTATTCAGTCTCTATAGTGAATAACTCTGGGTATTCAGTCTATATTTTACATTTACATTTAAGTCATTTAGCAGACGCTCTTATCCAGAGCGACTTACAGGAGCAATTAGGGTTAAGTGCCTTGCTCAAGGGCACATTTACGTCATTTAGCAGACGCTCTAGTCCAGAGCGACTCACAAATTGATGCATTCACCCTATAGCCAGTGGGATAACCACTTTACAATTTTTGGGGGGGGGTAGAAGGATTACTTAATCCTATCCCAGGTATTCCTTAAAGAGGTGGGGGTTTCAAATGTCTCCGGAAGGTGGTGAGTGACTCCGCTGTGGGGGGGGGGGGGGGGGGTAGAAGGATTACTTTATCCTATCCCAGGTATTCCTTAAAGAGGTGGGGTTTCAAATGTCTCCGGAAGGTGGTGAGCGACTCCGCTGTGTGTGTGGGGGGGGGGGGTAGAAGGATTGCTTTATCCTATCCCAGGTATTCCTTAAAGAGGTGGGGTTTCAAATGTCTCCGGAAGGTGGTGAGTGACTCCGCTGTCCTGGCGTCGTGAGGGAGCTTGTTCCACCATTGGGATGCCAGAGCAGCGAACAGTTTTGACTGGGCTGAGCGGGAACTATGCTTCCGCAGAGGAAGGGGAGCCAGCAGGCCAGAGGTGGATGAACGCAATGCCCTCGTTTGGGTGTAGGGACTGATCAGAGCCCGAAGGTACAGAGGTGCCGTTCCCCTCGCTGCTCCAAAGGCAAGCACCATGGTCTTGTAACGGAATAGTGAATAACTCTGGGTATTCAGTCTATATAGTGAATAGCTCTGGGTATTCAGTCGATGTAGTGAATACCTCTGGGTATTCAGTCAATGTAGTGAATAACTCTGGGTATTCAGTCAATATAGTGAATAACTCTGGGTATTCAGTCAAAATAGTGGATAACTCTGGGTATTCAGTCGATATAGTGAATAACTCTGGGTATTCAGTCAATGTAGTGAATAACTCTGGGTATTCAGTCTCTATAGTGAATAACTCTGGGTATTCAGTCTATATAGTGAATAACTCTGGGTATTCAGTGTATATAGTGAATAACTCTGGGTATTCAGTCGATATAGAAAGTGAATAGAAATATGATGACTACAACACTACGCTATACTGTCAGGAGAAGAGTCCCCTAAGCAAGCTGTTCCTGGGGCTCTGTTCACAAACACAAACAGACCCCACAGAGCCCCAGGACAACAACACAATTAGACCCAACCAAATCATGAGAAAACAAAAAGAGAATTACTTGACACATTGGAAAGAATAACAAAGAAACTGAGCAAACTAGAATGCTATTTGGCCCTAAACAGAGAGTACACAGTGGCAGAATACCTGACCACTGTGACTGACCCAAACTTAAGGAAAGCTTTGACTATGTACAGACTCAGTGAGCATAGCCTTGCTATTGAGAAAGGCCGCCGTAGGCAGACCTGGCTCTCAAGAGAAGACAGGCTATGTGCACACTGCCCACAAAATGAAGTGGAAACTGAGCTGCACTTCCTAACCTCCTGCCAAATGTATGACCATATTAGAGACACATATTTCCCTCAGATTACAGCGATCCACAAAGAATTCGAAAACAAACCAAATTTTGATAAACTTCCATATCAATTGGGTGAATTACCACAGTGTGCCATCACAGCAGCAAGATTTGTGACCTGTTGCCACAAGAAAAGGGCAACCAGTGAAGAACAAACACCATTGTAAATACAACCCATATTTATGTTTATTTATTTTCCCTTTTGTACTTTAACTATTTGCACATTGTTACAACACTGTATATATACATAATATGACATTTGAAATGTCTTTATTCTTTTGGAACTTCTGAGTGTAATGTTTACTGTTTATTGTTTATTTCACTTTTGTTTACAATCTACTTCACTTGCTTTGGCAATGTTAACATACGTTTCCCATGCCAATAAAGGCCGTAAATTGAATTGAATTTTATTGAGAGGGGTTGATAGAGAGAGCGAGAGACAGATCTCCTGCTATAGGTCTTATCTCTGAGAGGGGGTCAGGGAGAGGTTAGGAGTACAGGAGGTCAGGATGACAGGAGGACAGGATGACAGGAGGACAGGAGGTCAGGATGACAGGAGGACAGGATGACAGGAGGTCAGGATGACAGGAGGACAGGAGGACAGGAGGTCAGGATGACAGGAGGACAGGAGGTCAGAATGACAGGAGGTCAGGAGGACAGGAGGACAGGATGACAGGAGGTCAGGATGACAGGAGGTCAGGATGACAGGAGGACAGGATGACAGGAGGTCAGGATGACAGGAGGTCAGGATGACAGGAGGTCAGGATGACAGGATGACAGGAGGTCAGGATTACAGTAGGTCAGAATGACAGGTCAGGAGGTCAGGAGGACAGCAGGTCAGGAGGTCAGGAGGACAGCAGGTCAGGATGACAGGAGGTCAGGAGGTCAGAATGACTGGAGGTCAGGAGGTCAGGATGACAGGAGGTCAGGATGACAGGAGGTAAGGAGGTCAGAATGACAGGAGGACAGGAGGTCAGAGTAACAGGAGGTCAGGATGACAGGAGGTCAGGATGACAGGAGGACAGGATGACAGGAGGTCAGGATGACAGGAGGTCAGGATGACAGGATGACAGGAGGTCAGGATTACAGGAGGTTAGGATTACAGGATGACAGGAGGTCAGAATGACAGGAGGTCAGGATGACAGGAGGACAGGATGACAGGAGGTCAGGATGACAGGAGGTCAGGATGACAGGAGGTCAGGATGACAGGATGACAGGAGGTCAGGAGGACAGGAGGACAGGAGGACAGGAGGTCAGGAGGTCAGAATGACAGGAGGACAGGAGGTCAGAGTAACAGGAGGTCAGGATGACAGGAGGTCAGGATTACAGGAGGTAAGGAGGTCAGAATGACAGGAGGACAGGAGGTCAGAGTAACAGGAGGTCAGGATGACAGGAGGTCAGGATTACAGGAGGTCAGGATTACAGTAGGTCAGGATGACAGAATGACGAGGTCAGGAGGACAGGAGGACAGGAGGACAGGAGGTCAGGAGGTCAGAATGACAGGAGGTCAGGAGGACAGGAGGACAGGTAGCCCAAAGCAACTATGCTGTGACATGACTCTCACTGTGTGTGAGTACGCATCGTGTTTGTGGATCTATTTGCGCGTGTGTATGTGAGTGAGTGTGATATCAGTTCCTACTGTACACTATGTGTGAGCCCTGTGTGTTTATGAGCAGGGCAGGGGGCTGCAGCCCCACCATCTGTTTGAACACTGGCACAGGAGAATGCAGTCAGTCTGACACTTATTACAGCCCCATCTCCTCCTCCCCATCTCCCCCTCTCTCCTCCCCATCTCTCCCTCTCTCCTCTCCCTCTCTCCCTCTCTCCCTCCCCCTCTCTCCCTCTCTCCTCTCTCTCTCTCTCTCCTCTCCCTCTCTCCCCCTCCTCCTCTCTCCCTCTCTCCTCTCCCTCTCTCCCTCTCCTCTCCCTCTCTCCTCCCCCTCTCTTCCTCTCCTCCCCCTCTCTCCCTCTCCCTCTCCTCTCTCTCCCTCTCCCTCTCCCTCTCTCCTCTCCCTCTCTTCTCTCCCTCCCTCTCTTCTCTCCATCTCTCCTCCCCTTCTCCCTCTCCTCCCCCTCTCTCCCTCTCTCCTCTCCCTCTGTCCCTCTCCTCTCCATCTCTCCTCCCCTTCTCTCTCCTCTCTCCCTCTCTCCCTCTCCTCCCCCTCTCTCCCTCTCTCCTCTCCCTCTGTCCCTCTCCTCTCCCTCTCTCCTCCCCCTATCTCCCTCTCCTCCCCTCTCTCCCTCTCTCCTCTCCCTCTCTCCTCTCTCTCTCCCTCCATCTCTCTGCCTCTTCCTCCCTCCCTCCCTTCCCATCACTACAAGGAACTAAGGACTGACCTGAGATCAGCCTGACAGGGAGCTGTTTGTTCTTCATGTGCCGGCCCCTCTGCGCTCTCTAGCTGTGTAATTGGTTAATGACTGATGCTATGTTAACACACTCACTTCACTCTCTCTTAATGACAACCCAGACTGTGCTGTTTCATCAGCCCCCTAGTCCATACCCAGTGGCTATTCTCAGCAGGGAATGTAATGTACTGCCACTCACAGAAAGTATGTTAGCATTTACTAGAGAGATAATATGTATTGTTTATTTCACTTTTGTTTACTATCTACTTCACTTGCTTTGGCAATGTTAACACACGTTTCCCATGCCAATAAAGCCCTTAAATTGAAATTGAGAGAGAGAGAGAGAGAGAGAGAGAGAGAGAGAGAGAGAGAGAGAGAGAGAGAGAGAGAGAGAGAGAGAGAGAGAGAGAGAGAGAGAGAGAGAGAGAGAGAGAGAGAGAGAGAGAGAGAGAGAGAGAGAGAGGCCTTGGATTCACATGGTGTCTCTCGTCCCTGGTGAACATAATATATGCGTCCCAAATGGCACCCTATTCCTTATATAGTGCCCTGCACCCTATGGGCCCTGGCAAGAGTAGTGCCCTACAATGAGAATAGGGTGCCTTTTGGGAAGCACACACTGCCATTCTTTACATTCTTCTGTTCTGACAGCTTTTCAGAAGCCTGGAACGTTCTGTCAGACACATTGACTCAGCGGTGAGCAGCGGCACCCAACTGCCTGCACATGCAGAGGCATTCCATAACACACACACACTCACACACACACTCACACACACACCAACAGATGTGCTGTACGTGTTGCCCAGAGGGATATCTTATTTAGGCAGCCTGCTCTTTCATCTAAGCTATGTAAAAAGGTATACAGAGTGAAGTGAAGTGAACTGAAGTGTGTGTGTTTGTGTGTGTATGTATGTATGTGTGTGTGAGTGTAATTTCATCTCTCTATCAGGCTGGGGGAAGGATGGCTGACTGGGGGAATGATGGCTGACTGGGGGAAGGATGGCTGACTGGGGGAAGGATGGCTGACTGGGGGAAGGATGGCTGACTGGGGGAAGGATGGCTGACAGGGGGAAGGATGGCTGACTGGGGGAAGGATGGCTGACTGGGGGAAGGATGGCTGACTGGGGGAAGGATGGCTGACAGGGGGAAGGATGGCTGACTGGGGGAAGGATGGCTGACTGGGGGAAGGATGGCTGACAGGGGGAAGGATGGCTGACGGGGAAGGATGGCTGACTGGGGGAAGGATGGCTGACAGGGGGAAGGATGGCTGACTGGGGGAAGGATGGCTGACTGGTGGAAGGATGGCTGACTGGGGGAAGGATGGCTGACAGGGGGAAGGATGGCTGACTGGGGAAGGATGGCTGACAGGGGAAAGGATGGCTGAGGGGGAAGGATGGCTGACTGGCTGTGTGTTACTGAACTCTGTTGGTCAGTTATTCTATTCTACCTTCACTCTCAGCCAGTTAGTTCAATTGTAGAAACCCACAAGTTAATCATTCTATAGTTGTTGTTTTTTAAAGTGTGAATATCATATGACATATTACATAGGACATATTACTTTAACTACCTCAACTAGCCGGTGCCACCGCACATTGACTCTGCACCGGTACCCCCCTGTATATATAGCCTCCCTACTGTTATTACACATTGACTCTGCACCGGTACCCCCCCCTGTATATATAGCCTCCCTACTGTTATTACACATTGACTCTGCACCAGTACCCCCCTGTATATATAGCCTCCCTACTGTTATTACACATTGACTCTGCACCGGTACCCCCCCTGTATATATAGCCTCCCTACTGTTATTACACATTGACTCTGCACCGGTACCCCCCTGTATATATAGCCTCCCTACTGTTATTACACATTGACTCTGCACCGGTACCCCCCTGTATATATAGCCTCCCTACTGTTATTACACATTGACTCTGCACCGGTACCCCCCTGTATATATAGCCTCCCTACTGTTATTACACATTGACTCTGCACCGGTACCCCCCTGTATATATAGCCTCCCTACTGTTATTACACATTGACTCTGCACCGGTACCCCCCTGTATATATAGCCTCCCTACTGTTATTACACATTGACTCTGCACCGGTACCCCCTGTATATATAGCCTCCCTACTGTTATTTTATTTTACTTCTGCTCTTTTTTTCTCAACACTTGTTGTTTTATTCTACTTTTTTATTAAAAATAAATGCACTGTTGGTTAAGGGCTGTAAGTAAGCATTTCACTGTAATGTCTGCACCTGTTGTATTCGGGGCATGTGGCCAATAAAATGTGATTTGATTTGATCCATGCTGCAGGTTTCCTGGGCCCAGTTGAATGGAATAGAGGTAGTATTAAGACTTACAGGCCATACTGAAGCACTACTGTTCACTAATAGTTCATCACTTGGGAAAACAGCTTTATTTAACCCTACTGCTGATAAATCCCATTGTGCTAGCCATGTGATAAATCCCATTGTGCTAGCCAGGTGATAAATCCCATTGTGCTAGCCAGGTGATAAATCCCATTGTGCTAGCCATGTGATAAATCCCATTGTGCTAGCCAGGTGATAAATCCCATTGTGCTAGCCAGGTGATAAATCCCATTGTGCTAGCCAGGTGATAAATCCCATTGTGCTAGCCAGGTGATAAATCCCATTGTGCTAGCCAGGTGATAAATCCCATTGTGCTAGCCATGTGATAAATCCCATTGTGCTAGCCAGGTGATAAATCCCATTGTGCTAGCCATGTGATAAATCCCATTGTGCTAGCCAGGTGATAAATCCCATTGTGCTAGCCATGTGATAAATCCCATTGTGCTAGCCAGGTGATAAATCCCATTGTGCTAGCCATGTGATAAATCCCATTGTGCTAGCCAGGTGATAAATCCCATTGTGCTAGCCATGTGATAAATCCCATTGTGCTGGCCAGGTATAAATCCCATTGTGCTAGCCATGTGATAAATCCCATTGTGCTAGCCAGGTGATAAATCCCATTGTGCTAGCCAGGTATAAATCCCATTGTGCTAGCCAGGTATAAATCCCATTGTGCTAGCCAGGTGATAAATCCCATTGTGCTAGCCAGGTGATAAATCCCATTGTGCTAGCCAGGTGATAAATCCCATTGTGCTAGCCAGGTATAAATCCCATTGTGCTAGCCAGGTATGAATCCCATTGTGCTAGCCAGGTATAAATCCCATTGTGCTAGCCAGGTGATAAATCCCATTGTGCTAGCCAGGTGATAAATCCCTTTGTGCTAGCCAGGTGATAAATCCCATTGTGCTAGCCAGGTATAAATCCCATTGTGCTAGCCAGGTGATAAATCCCATTGTGCTAGCCAGGTGATAAATCCCATTGTGCTAGCCAGGTATAAATCCCATTGTGCTAGCCAGGTATAAATCCCATTGTGCTAGCAAGGTATAAATCCCATTGTGCTGGCCAGGTATAAATCCCATTGTGCTAGCCAGGTATAAATCCCATTGTGCTAGCCAGGTGATAAATCCCATTGTGCTAGCCAGGTATAAATCCCATTGTGCTAGCCAGGTATAAATCCCATTGTGCTAGCCAGGTATAAATCCCATTGTGCTAGCCAGGTGTCTTGCCTTATTGATCTAGGCCTGGTCTACCCCTCCCTATCTAGGCCTGGTCTACCCCTCCCTATCTAGGCCTAGTCTACCCCTCCCTATCTAGGCCTAGTCTACCCCTCCCTATCTAGGCCTGATCTACCCCTCCCTATCTAGGCCTAGTCTACCCCTCCCTATCTAGGCCTGGTCTACCCCTCCCTATCTAGGCCTAGTCTACCCCTCCCTATCTAGGCCTAGTCTACCCCTCCCTATCTAGGCCTGGTCTACCCTCCCTATCTAGGCCTGATCTACCCCTCCCTATCTAGGCCTAGTCTACCCCTCCCTATCTAGGCCTAGTCTACCCCTCCCTATCTAGGCCTGGTCTACCCCTCACTATCTAGGCCTGGTCTACCCCTCCCTATCTAGGCCTGATCTACCCCTCCCTATCTAGGCCTAGTCTACCCCTCCCTATCTAGGCCTGGTCTACCCCTCCCTATCTAGGCCTGGTCTACCCCTCACTATCTAGGCCTGATCTACCCCTCACCACTGCAGAGGGAAAAGGTCAGTCCAAACTCTACTTACTCTTAAAACTCAGCAACACTGTGACTTACTGCTGGTGCTGTTATTGTGTGAGAATGCAGATCCAGGGGAATACTGATCCAGTGTCCTAATGCAGATCCAGGGGAATACTGATCCAGTGTCCTAATGCAGATCCAGGGGAATACTGATCCAGTGTCCTAATGCAGATCCAGGGGAATACTGATCCAGTGTCCTGCTACTCTGGCAGGGATGCAACCTGGATGCAACTAAGTCACATTGAGATTGACATCTGTTGCATCCCAGTGAGCCCTGAGATGCAACCTGGATGTCACTGAGGGGAGCATTACCATGTAACACCCCTAAAACCCCTGCTCTCTCTTGCCAGATGTAACCCCCCCCCCCCCCCCACACACACACACACATTTCTCTCTCTCTCTCACTTTCTCTCTCTCCCCTCCCCTCCCCCCTCCCCTCCCTCCTCACTCTCTATCTCCCTCTAAACCCACCAAAGTATGTAGAAAGCTGCCAGATGTAACCCCCCCCCACATCTCTCAATTCAATTTCAATT
>CM072255.1:7012384-7024884 GCA_036851935.1 Coregonus suidteri
GACAAGGGTTGTTTTTTTGTAAGGCAAATGGTTCTACCTAGAACCTTTAACATCCTAAGAACCATTTTTTTGGAAGAAAGGGTTCTTTGATGATTCTTTGGAAGGCAAGAAGGGTTCTACACAACACCATATATAATATTTCCCAGCATGCTCTATTGCAGGGAGATTTTCAGAATTGTTTGTTTTACTGTAATATCTGTGTTTTACGTGTACATTGACTGGTTGATAAATGTTACGCTACACAAAGATAAATAACATATTTTTCTAATCCAATCTGTTAGTAGTTGGATTTATTGCACCTGTTACTGAGATGGCTGTTCCAATTTAGATGATTGAGGTAGTTCTCAGTATTAAATGTTGCCCTGCCCTGGCAGTCATTCTAAATGCAGGTTGCGGGTGATTAACAATTCCGCTTGTTGGATATCCTAACTCGGGCTGGATTCCAATAGGAATTACATATCACTTTGCAAGCCAGAATAATGTGATTTGTAGGCCTGATGTGGCCTGTAAACCAGGAGATATCTAACACCGCTGTGTTAGGGTATAACTAGGTACTCAGAGAAAGGCCTGAAGACCCTTCATACCCCCTTCATAAAGGGTTCTAGGTAGAACCATAGACAGGGGGTTCTTTGAAGAACCCTCTGCAAAGGGTTCTACCAGCACTAAAAAAGGGTTTCCCTATGGGAACAAACCGAAGAACCATGTATGGTTCTACTTAGCACCTTTCTTTCTAAGAGTGTAGGTCATATCCCTTAAACTGATGGGTCTGAGTGATGGTTGAGATTATCCTGTCAATATCTCTCCACCAGGTCAATGGGTTAACCATTCATTAAGTCATTGCTGAGTGTGCGTGTGTTTGTCAGTAATCCATGGCTGCTATCGGAAAAACGTGTTTGATTCTCACGACCCAGGGCATCATCAGTCTGCACCATCCTTCCCCAGCTGTCCCACGACCCAGGGCGTCATCAGTCTGCACCATCCTTCCCCAGCTGTCCCACGACCCAGGGCATCATCAGTCTGCACCATCCTTCCCCAGCTGTCCCATGACCCAGGGCATCATCAGTCTGCATCATCCTTCCCCAGCTGTCTCACGACCCAGGGCGTCATCAGTCTGCACCACCCTTCCCCAGCTGTCCCACGACCCAGGGCATCATCAGTCTGCACCATCCTCCCCCAGTTGTCATCAGGGTATAATGTTTATAGATGGTAGAGGGAGTGTGTTGTGGATTTTGTCAATTTGACTTTAACCCTAATGCATTTATGCTTCTATATAACAGATCTAGCTACCATCTGTTGGTGTTTGACTGGCTTCAGATGTAATACATCAACAGATATTACCGTTAGTTTAATAAATTAGCTTAGTCACAACCTGCCACAGTCTGTACCTAGCTCCTGTACGTTTTAGAGCTAACAATGCAACCCCAGCAGATTCCTCAGAGGGAAACATGTCAAGACAGGGAAAAAATGCAACCCTAGAAGGTGTGCTATGAAAAGTCTTAATCTTTGCAATGCATTGTTCTGTCTGAATGACATGTGTGACCCACCACCTTGATTCGGTCCTATGTAGCAACATTTGACATGTTTTTTTTTATTTATTTTTTTACGTTGGATAAAAGTAGAGACTCAGAGCTAGAAAATGGTATATCATACACTGCAGTTGAACAGTAATTCTGCTTTGAAAGTTGATAAACTTGTAACCCCACTTTTGAGAAAATGGTCCTTGAATGTTTGGGTACTTTTCGACTCTCACCGCATTTGCAATCATACTCTGCTTCCACCGGGCATTCCAATGATTTCAAAACTCGGTCAACTTCTTCCTTGACAATAACACTATTTATCACAGTTTCTTCCCCCATCACTGTCATCAGAAGATCTACAATGTCTGGTTCAATGGAAATGTTACCTAAATCAGGGACTTCCTCATCATCTGATTCCTTTTCAGAGTCAGAGAGAGAGTCAGCGTGGCACGATCGTCCTCCGGAAAGTGGAGAGCAGTAGCAACACTTTTGGAGTTCTTCATGATATCTTTCAAAAAAAGCCGCAGTAAAAAAGTATTATGTACACATACTGAGCAGCTCATGTTATAGACAGAAACATGCTACATGGCAGACCAATGCGAACTCATCTCTCGGCATGTCCAGCCCATCCATAATCTCAGCCAATCATGGCTAGCGGGAAAGTTCCTGTCTTTTTCCGTGGCTAAACCAACAAGGCTCGTTAATTTATAAATTTTATTCGTATTTACAGATGGCATACAAGTTTGTTATTAAGACACATGAAAGTTCACATGTTCCAGAAGGCATTTCTGCCAAAAAACAAATTTTGATTTTTTAAAATGTTTTACTTTCAAATGCCTCTCCTGTGAAGTAGTGACGTGCGACATATGCCTAGCTTCCTGGAACGGGTCACATTTGGAGGCAAGTTCTGGCAGAGGAGAGAGTTCAGTAATTCAAAAATGAGAGCACAGGAAAGGATGACATTTCTTCCTACAGTGTCGAAGCTTGAAGGTCATATTCAGCTCAAGGCACCACCCAGTTCAACAAAAAAAATATTTTTTGAGAAATCCTCTCTGTCTGTACTGACTGTCAAAGTGAGCTTGGCTACTTTTCCAAATGTCACCCTGTTCCATTTATAGTGTACTACTTTTGACCATAGGGAGTCATGTGGGACGAACCCCTTGTGGGCCAATGGTAAAAGTTAGAATTGGTGCCCATGGCCCGCTAGGCCCATACAGGACTTCCTGCCAGCCAGTTTTTCAGTGATCAGACCAGAGGAGAGGAGGTCTGGCATGCAGCTCCAAACGCCTTAGAAGGAGAACACTGTGACTAAATCCCCTTTTGTGTTCTTTGCATATATAAGGACTAGCTTATCAACTCCCAACGGGCGGAGCTGCCAGATGTTATTGTGAATCACAATGTAGTCTGAGTTTAGGGCTCGGTATGTTTCAAGATGTTTTGGGGGGGGGGGGGGAAAGTAAGACTATCTCTGTTGCAGGTGTTAGTTCCACAAACAAACCTTTGTCCAAGATCAGAACCCAGTGTTATTTTGGAGGGCTGCTTTTAGAGGTCAAAGTGAAGAGATGTATTGGTCCACCTGTCAGAGTCAATCAAAACTCCTTGGCTCTTATTTGATGTAGTCTGGCCATAGGACGGGAGAGACTTGTCAAATACAGATTCTCCGCTACTGACCTGAAAACTCCAGCACCCTGAACTGAAAGACTCCTACTGTAGAGGTTGCGTCCCAAATGGCACCCTATTCCCTACATAGTGCACTACTTTTCACCACAGCCCTATGGGCCTTGCTCAAAGGTAGTGCACTATGTAGGGTATAGGGTGCCACCTGGGACTGAGACTACTCCTGCAGGTCCTTGGGGCTTATCTGAAGCTAGTGGACAGTTTTCTCTCTCTAGTCCAGTAGTTTTATATTCTGTGTGAAGCCTGAACCCATCTTTATTCAGACCTGTCAGTCCAAGGGTGTTCTGTAGTGGAGGAGAGAGAGAGTGTACCTTGACTACGCCAACTCAGAGAAGACACGGTGAAATCCCATCTTCATCAATCACTCACTGTACTGGGGTTAGACACACACACATACACACGCACAGACTCTCTCTCTCTCTCACTCAATCTCTCTCTGCCTCCCCCCTCTCAATAGGATACTCCATCACCTGGTAGTACTTGTTCCTTGTTAAGAACTGCTGGTCTGAGAAGATCGTCTCTACCTCTTCCTCTGGTTTATACAAACTCAGAAGGTTAATGGCTCCCAGCTCTGCAAGAGACCAGACGGGTCTTGACTAGGGGAGGAGGGAGAAGGTAGTCTGCCATTTTTTCTGACTCTTTGACATTTGAAGGCAGGCTCCACCTGAGGACATACATGAAGAGGTTAGTTCCTGACCTGAGAGGCTGGTACAGACTAGATCAAAGAGACGTGTTCCGTGTAGAACACACAGAATGTTATCCACAGTGAGACGTGTTCCGTGTAGAACACACAGAATGTTATCCACAGTGAGACGTGTTCCGTGTAGAACACACAGAATGTTATCCACAGTGAGACGTGTTCCGTGTAGAACACACAGAATGTTATCCACAGTGAGACGTGTTCCGTGTAGAACACACAGAATGTTATCCACAGTGAGACGTGTTCCGTGTAGAACACACAGAATGTTATCCACAGTGAGACGTGTTCCGTGTAGAACACACAGAATGTTATCCACAGTGAGACGTGTTCCGTGTAGAACACACAGAATGTTATCCACAGTGAGACGTGTTCCGTGTAGAACACACAGAATGTTATCCACAGTGAGACGTGTTCCGTGTAGAACACACAGAATGTTATCCACAGTGAGACGTGTTCCGTGTAGAACACACAGAATGTTATCCACAGTGAGACGTGTTCCGTGTAGAACACACAGAATGTTATCCACAGTGAGACGTGTTCCGTGTAGAACACACAGAATGTTATCCACAGTGAGACGTGTTCCGTGTAGAACACACACAGAATGTTATCCACAGTGAGACGTGTTCCGTGTAGAACACACAGAATGTTATCCACAGTGAGACGTGTTCCGTGTAGAACACACAGAATGTTATCCACAGTGAGACGTGTTCCGTGTAGAACACACAGAATGTTATCCACAGTGAGACGTGTTCCGTGTAGAACACACAGAATGTTATCCACAGTGAGACGTGTTCCGTGTAGAACACACAGAATGTTATCCACAGTGAGACGTGTTCCGTGTAGAACACACAGAATGTTATCCACAGTGAGACGTGTTCCGTGTAGAACACACAGAATGTTATCCACAGTGAGACGTGTTCCGTGTAGAACACACAGAATGTTATCCACAGTGAGACGTGTTCCGTGTAGAACACACAGAATGTTATCCACAGTGAGACGTGTTCCGTGTAGAACACACAGAATGTTATCCACAGTGAGACGTGTTCCGTGTAGAACACACAGAATGTTATCCACAGTGAGACGTGTTCCGTGTAGAACACACAGAATGTTATCCACAGTGAGACGTGTTCCGTGTAGAACACACAGAATGTTATCCACAGTGAGACGTGTTCTGTGTAGAACACACAGAATGTTATCCACAGTGAGACGTGTTCCGTGTAGAACACACAGAATGTTATCCACAGTGAGACGTGTTCCGTGTAGAACACACAGAATGTTATCCACAGTGACCTGGGGAAGATGAGCAGAGGTTAGAGGTCAGGGACTGAGGTTAGGGCAGTGCCGGTCATGACATTTTGTCAGCCGGTGATACAGTGCATTCGGGAAAAGTATTCAGACCCCTTGACTTTTTCCACATTTTGTTACGTTACAGCCTTATTCTAAAATGGATTTAATTGTTTTTTCCCCCTGATCAATATACACACAATACCCCATAATGACAAAGCAAAAACAGATTTTTAGAAAGTTTGGCTAATTAATTACAAATAAAAACGAAAATATCACATTTACATAAGTATTCAGACCCTTTACTCAGGACTTTGTTGAAGCACCTTTGGCAGCGATTACAGCCTCGAGTCTTCTTGGGTATGACGCTACAAGCTTGGCACACCTGTATTTGGGGAGTTTCTCCCATTCTTCTCTGCAGATCCTCTCAAGCTCTGTCAGGTTGGATGGGGAGCGTTGCTGCACAGCTATTTTCAGGTCTCTCCAGAGATGTTATATCGGGTTCAAATCCGGGCTCTGTCTGGGCCACTCAAGGACATTCAGAGACTTGTCCCGAAGGTCGTTGTTCTGTTGGAAGGTGAACCTTCGCCCCAGTCTGAGGTCCTGAGCGCTCTGGAGCAGGTTTTCATCAAGGATCTCTATGTACTTTGCTCCGTTCATCTTTGCCTCGATCCTGACTAGTCTCCCAGTCCCTGCCGCTGAAAAACATCCCCACAGCACGATGCTGCCACCACAATGCTTCACTGTAGGGATGGTGCCAGGTTTCCTCCAGATGTGACGCTTGGCACTCAGGCAAAAGAGTTCAATCTTGGTTTCATCAGACCAGAGAATCTTGTTTCTCATGGTCTGAGAGTCTTTAGGTGCCTTTTGGCAAACTCCAAGCGGGCTGTCATGTGCCTTTTACTGAGGAGTGGCTTCCGTCTGGTCACGCTACCATAAAGTCCTGATTGTTGGAGTGCTGCAAAGATGGTTGTCCTTCTAGAAGATTCTCTCATCTCCACAGAGGAACTCTAGAGCTCTGTTAGAGTGACCATCGGGTTCTAAATACAGAAATATCACATTTACATAAGTATTCACACCCCGAGTCAATACATGTTAGAATCACTATTGGCAGCGATTACCACTGTAAGTCTTTCTGGGTAAGTCTCTAAGAGCTTTGCACACCTGGGTTGTACAACATTTTCACATTATTCTTTTTAATATTCTTCAAGCTCTGTCAAGATGGTTGTTGATCATTGCTTGACAACCATTTTAAAGTCTTGACATAGATTTTCAAGCCGATGTAGCCCTTTCCTGCAGTCAGTGACCAAAGGCGCCCTCTTTGGCCTCATAGGTGGAATGTTATTAATATTTGTCATAATTTCATAATTAATTAATAGTAATAAATACATTAAAAATTACGACGAAAATCCGGTGTTTCCGTCTTCTGTGATGTACATAAAGTGGAATATTGGGATGCAAACTCAAAATTGAATACATTTCAACTCTATATCTGACCTGGTACAGGGGTCTTCTTTTTGTTAAGCCCATAACCATGTGTGTGAGGTGTATACTTTTGTTTCAAAGTAGATTTGTTTAAGAGTACCACGATTCACTCTGTGTGACCCTGATTTAGCACACTGCAGTAAAATGTTAAGTCAAAACTGTAATTAGGCCACTCAGGAACATTCAATGTCGTCTTGGTAAGCAACTCCAGTGTATATTTGGCCTTGTGTTTTAGGTTATTGTCCTGCGGAAAGGTGAATTAGTCTCCCAGTGTCTGGTGGAAAGCAGACTGAACCAGGTTTTCCTCTAGGATTTTGCCTGTGCTTAGCTCTATTCTGTTTATTTTTATCCTAAAAATCTCCCTAGTCTTTGCCCGATGACAAGCATCCCCATAACATGATGCAGCCACCACCATGCTTGAAAATACGAAGAGTGGTATTCAGTGATGTGTTCCAAACAGAACAGTTTGTATTCAGGACATAAATGTTAATTCCTTTGCCACATTTTTTGCGGTTTTATTTTTTGTGCTTTATTGCAAACAGGATGCATGTTTTGGAATATTTTTATTCTGTACAGGCTTCCTTCTTTTCACTCTGTCATTTGGGTAAGTTTTGTGGAGTAACTAAAATATTGTTGATCCATCCTCAGTTATCTCATATCACAGCCATTAAACTCTTTAACTGTTGGCCTCATGGTGAAATCCCTGAGCAGTTTCCTTCCTCTCCGGCAACTGAATTAAGAAGGACGCCTGTATCTTTGTAATGACTGGGTGAATTGATACACCATCCAAAGTGTAATTAATAACCTCACCATGCTCAAAGGGATGTCTGTTTTATTGTTTTTTTTAACCAATCTACCAATAGGTGCCCTTCTTTGCGAGGCATTGGAAAATCTCCCTGGTCTTTGTGGTTGAATCAGTTTGAAATTCACTGCTCGACTGAGGGACCTTACAGATAATTGTATGTGTGGGGTACAGAAATTAGGTAGTCATTCAATAATCATGTTAAACACTATTAAACACACATTCACAGAGTGTGCAATAATAATATTATATGACTTGTTAAGCAAATCTTTACTTCAGAACTTATTTATGCTTGCCGTAACGAAGGGGTTGAATACTTATTGACTTAAGACATTTCAGCTTTTCATTTTTAATTAATTGTAAACATTTCAAAAAACATAATTCAACTTTTACATTATGGGATATTGTTTGTAGACCAGTGACACAAAATCTCAATTTAATCAATTTTAAATTCAGGCTGTAACACAACAAAATGTGGAAAATAAACGTTTATTTATTTAGAATTGTCCACAAAAACAAAACATCTCATCCGTAGCCTGCACTGGCATAGCAAATGGGGTTACGTGCTGTTACGTTTTTAATATGCCAGGTCATTTAAGAATTAAGCAATAAATATAGCAGCACGACAAAGCTTGGATCCTCTTTTAAATAGTGTCCGGTCAAAACTCTGTTTTCACACGCGATTGCGCAATGACATGTTTCACTAGGCTCTGTAGGCTATGGGCTCTCCATCCCTGTTCCAGGGGTCTTGGGCCTGTAGGCTATGGGCTCTCCATCCCTGTTCCAGGGGTCTTGGGCCTGTAGGCTATGGGCTCTCCATCCCTGTTCCAGGGGTCTTGGGCCTGTAGGCTATGGGCTCTCCAACCCTGTTCCAGGGGTCTTGGGCCTGTAGGCTATGGGCTCTCCATCCCTGTTCCAGGGGTCTTGGGCCTGTAGGTTATGGGCTCTCCAACCCTGTTCCAGGGGTCTTGGGCCTGTAGGCTATGGGCTCTCCATCCCTGTTCCAGGGGTCTTGGGCCTGTAGGCTATGGGCTCTCCAACCCTGTTCCAGGGGTCTTGGGCCTGTAGGCTATGGGCTCTCCATCCCTGTTCCAGGGGTCTTGGGCCTGTAGGTTATGGGCTCTCCATCCCTGTCCCAAGGGTCTTGGGCCTGTAGGTTATGGGCTCTCCATCCCTGTTCCAGGGGTCTTGGGCCTGTAGGCTATGGGCTCTCCATCCCTGTTCCAGGGGTCTTGGGCCTGTAGGCTATGGGCTCTCCATCCCTGTTCCAGGGGTCTTGGGCCTGTAGGTTATGGGCTCTCCATCCCTGTTCCAGGGGTCTTGGGCCTGTAGGCTATGGGCTCTCCATCCCTGTTCCAGGGGTCTTGGGCCTGTAGGCTATGGGCTCTCCATCCCTGTTCCAGGGGTCTTGGGCCTGTAGGCTATGGGCTCTCCATCCCTGTTCCAGGGGTCTTGGGCCTGTAGGTTACGTTTGGAGTTATTTGGCCACTTTAGTTGTGATACAAACCTTCTCAAAACATATAGGCCTATGGGCTAGGGCTAGGCTGTACACGCTGGCCATCATTCAGAAGTCATAATATTCTTATCCATCAGACTATTCTCTATTTAATATTGAATATACTGAATAATATATGTGTGAAATTAGTTTAGATTTTCGAAAGCATTTGCATTAATGTCAGAGTGATTAGAGGGACAATAGAGTGCTGCCTACCAGGCAGTTAGCAGGTTTGGTAGACTACTAATGACCATCAGCAGCATCAGAGCGCGGTTTTGAGAAGCTTAGTTACCGTGACTAAACAGTCACCAGGAATTTGACTGCGGTCATGACTCGTGACTGCCGGTATGGCGGTAATACGGTCACCTTAAAAGCCTTAACCTGGGTAAGATGAGCAGAGGTTAGAGGTCAGGGACTGTTAGCTGTCAGATGAGGAGGTAGGTTAGAGGTCAGGGACTGTTAGCTGTCAGATGAGGAGGTAGGTTAGAGGTCAGGGACTGTTAGCTGTCAGATGAGGAGGTAGGTTAGAGGTCAGGGTCTGTTAGCTGTCAGATGAGGAGGTAGGTTAGAGGTCAGGGACTGTTAGCTGTCAGATGAGGAGGTAGGTTAGAGGTCAGGGACTGTTAGCTGTCAGATGAGGAGGTAGGTTAGAGGTCAGGGACTGTTAGCTGTCAGATGAGGAGGTAGGTTAGAGGTCAGGGTCTGTTAGCTGTCAGATGAGGAGGTAGGTTAGAGGTCAGGGACTGTTAGCTGTCAGATGAGGAGGTAGGTTAGAGGTCAGGGACTGGTAGCTGTCAGATGAGGAGGTAGGTTAGAGGTCAGGGACTGTTAGCTGTCAGATGAGGAGGTAGGTTAGAGGTCAGGGACTGTTAGCTGTCAGATGAGGAGGTAGGTTAGAGGTCAGGGTCTGTTAACTGTCAGATGAGGAGGTAGGTTAGAGGTCAGGGACTGGTAGCTGTCAGATGAGGAGGTTAGAGGTCAGGGACTGTTAGCTGTCAGATGAGGAGGTAGGTTAGAGGTCAGGGTCTGTTAGCTGTCAGATGAGGAGGTAGGTTAGAGGTCAGGGACTGTTAGCTGTCAGATGAGGAGGTTAGAGGTCAGGGTCTGTTAGCTGTCAGATGAGGAGGTAGGTTAGAGGTCAGGGACTGTTAGCTGTCAGATGAGGAGGTAGGTTAGAGGTCAGGGTCTGTTAGCTGTCTGATGAGGAGGTAGGTTAGAGGTCAGGGACTGGTAGCTGTCAGATGAGGAGGTAGGTTAGAGGTCAGGGTCTGTTAGCTGTCAGATGAGGAGGTAGGTTAGAGGTCAGGGTCTGTTAGCTGTCAGATGAGGAGGTTAGAGGTCAGGGACTGTTAGCTGTCAGATGAGGAGGTAGGTTAGAGGTCAGGGACTGTTAGCTGTCAGATGAGGAGGTTAGAGGTCAGGGACTGTTAGCTGTCAGATGAGGAGGTAGGTTAGAGGTCAGGGTCTGGTAGCTGTCAGATGAGGAGGTAGGTTAGAGGTCAGGGACTGTTAGCTGTCAGATGAGGAGGTAGGTTAGAGGTCAGGGACTGTTAGCTGTCAGATGAGGAGGTAGGTTAGAGGTCAGGGACTGGTAGCTGTCAGATGAGGAGGTAGGTTAGAGGTCAGGGACTGTTAGCTGTCAGATGAGGAGGTAGGTTAGAGGTCAGGGACTGTTAGCTGTCAGATGAGGAGGTTAGAGGTCAGGGTCTGGTAGCTGTCAGATGAGGAGGTAGGTTAGAGGTCAGGGACTGTTAGCTGTCAGATGAGGAGGTAGGTTAGAGGTCAGGGACTGTTAGCTGTCAGATGAGGAGGTAGGTTAGTCAGGGACTGTTAGCTGTCAGATGAGGAGGTAGGTTAGAGGTCAGGGTCTGTTAGCTGTCAGATGAGGAGGTAGGTTAGAGGTCAGGGACTGTTAGCTGTCAGATGAGGAGGTAGGTTAGAGGTCAGGGTCTGTTAGCTGTCAGATGAGGAGGTAGGTTAGAGGTCAGGGACTGTTAGCTGTCAGATGAGGAGGTAGGTTAGAGGTCAGGGTCTGTTAGCTGTCAGATGAGGAGGTAGGTTCATCTACCTCCCCTCTATCTCTACCAGACCTACCTCTACTTTCCTCCCTCTCTAAAGTAGCTGGCAGCTGACGGCTGGTGATGACCATCATCCATTGATCTACCTCCCTCTCTGTATAGTATGATGTACTACACAGCAGGGTTCTTCAATTCCGGTCCTGGAGGGCCGAAACACTTCTGTTTTTTATTTCTACCTGGTAGTTAATTGCACTCACCTGATTTCCCTGGTCTGAATTAGCCCCTGATTAGAAGGAGAGGATGGAAAAACAGAGGTGTTTCGGCCCTCCAGGACCGGAATTGAAGAACCCTGTACTACAGTATCCTACAGTACAATATATCCGGTTGTATCTTAGTAAGGAGGTTCCTGAAGCTAACATAATGGTGTCCCATCCATCTCCTTACCAATACATTCTCTACAGAATCTGGCGATTGACTGCCATTGGCTGGATGTAAAGGTGCTCCGAGCCAATAACAGAAGCCAGTCCTTTGTGGTTCCCACTGGACTGGGCCCAGAGTTCGGCAAATCAAACTGTTCTCTGATACCGAGACATTTATTGGATGTCCAACTGTGCATTTAGTAACTGCCACATGATAGACTGTATCTCATTTGGTGTACTTGTTGATGACAAATGGTGTTGTGGCCCTTTTTTATAGCAATGATTTGATTTGTGCCCTGTTGTATATTTCCCCTGAGGCTAGAACAGGGCTGCCTGCAACAAAACCTCTATATGAAACGCTTGTCTAGAAAACAAGCCAATCACCTAGTTTCGGTTGTTGGTTGATTAGAATCTTTGGCCTTTGCAGCCACAGCTGCAGGACTCCACTCAGAAGAACTGTAGTTATAAATGTAAAATCTCCACTCTGCCTGATTTCATCTATTGATCATCTTCTATGAGAGCAAGGTGCCTTCTTAATAAACGACACATCTCAGCACAACAATGAACTCAAGTCTAGCTATTAGTGTCAGGGAAGTGCTGCCCCTTTAACAAGCACAGGAACTTTAATCAACCTCTACGGGATCGGTGTCCCGTATACGGGACGGTTGAGCTAACGTGCGCTAATGTGATTAGCATGACTGTTGTAAGTAACAGCAAACTTTCCAGGACATAGACATGTCTTATATGGGCAGAAAGCTTACATTCTTGTTAATCCAACTGCACTGTTCAATTTACAGTAGCTATTAATAATAATAATAATAATACAGTGACAACATACCACGCTATTGTTTGAGGAGAGTGCACAACAACAAAACTCATCACAGCAACTGGTTTGATACATTCACCTCTGAAGGTAAATAATGTACTTACATTCAGTAATCTTGCTCTGATTTGCCATCCAAAGGGTCCCAGAGATAAAATGTAGCATAGTTTTGTTTGAAACAATCAATTTTTATATTCAAATGTAGGAACTGGGTTCTACAGTTTGAACCCCTGCTGTCTCTGGCTCCACTCCTTCCCTGCCCGGCCATCTAGATGTTTGA
>CM072255.1:7027384-7044884 GCA_036851935.1 Coregonus suidteri
CACTATCCAGACTCTACCCAGACTCTACCCAGAAACTACCCAGGCACTACCCAGATTCTACCCAGACACTACCCAGACACTACCCAGAAACTACCCAGACACTACCCAGACTCTACCCAGACTCTACCCAGAAACTACCCAGGCACTACCCAGATTCTACCCAGACACTACCCAGACACTACCCAGACACTACCCAGACACTACTTAGTCACTACCCAGACACTACCCAGACACTACCCAGACTCTACCCAGACTCTACCCAGACACTACCCAGACACTACCCAGACACTATCCAGACTCTATCCAGACTCTACCCAGACACTACCCAGACACTACCCAGACACTACCCAGACTCTACCCAGACACTACCCAGATTCTACCCAGACACTACCCAGATTCTACCCAGACACTACCCAGATTCTACCCAGACACTACCCAGACACTACCCAGACACTACCCAGACACTACCCAGACTCTACCCAGACACTACCCAGACACTACCCAGACACTATCCAGACACTACCCAGACTCTACCCAGACACTACCCAGACACTACCCAGACACTACCCAGACACTACCCAGACACTACCCAGACACTACCCAGACTCTACCCAGACTCTACCCAGACACTACCCAGACTCTACCCAGACACTACCCAGACTCTACCCAGACTCTACCCAGACTCTACCCAGACACTACCCAGACACTACCCAGAGACTACCCAGACACTACCCAGACACTACCCAGACACTACCCAGATCCAGACACTACCCAGACACTACCCAGACACTACCCAGACACTACCCAGACACTACCCAGTCACTACCCAGACACTACCCAGACACTATCCAATACATATTTGTCAGTGTTAATGCTGCATCAGCCATCAATTAGAAACAGATTGCGCCATAGCCTCTGTCACCCTGTTTATTGACTCTGTTCAACCATGCACACACAGAGGGAAACACAGTGTCAGACAGGGATCGTGTGCTACATCACAAGACCAAGCGTGTACTACATCATCATAGGTCATGATGTCATCAGAGGTTAGATAAGGATCAAATAAGACACGTTTCCCATTTCCCCAAAGGTCATATATTCTAAATCTAGAGGACCAATTTGAGTCCTCCCGGGCACGTGGTTAACTGCTCCTCATTATGGGAAGTCGATATAACTCTTAGGCCTTCCAGAGAGCTTCCTCTCTGCATCCCTGTCGCCTGCAGTTGCCTTTCACTTGTCCTGCTGTCGTTGTAATGGTTAGCAGAGAGAGGGGGAGAGTGGAGAGCGGTGGAGGAGAAGTGTTTTGCTGCATGGTGGAGAGATGGTGGAGAGGGACCTGTTGGTGTGGGCAGAGCCCAGGTAAGTGCCATTTACCCTGGGCTAATGTCTTTCTCTCTGGGCTGGTAGTGGGATGGAGAGGATGGAGGGGCTGAAAGCTGAAAGCCATGGGGTTGCGTCTCAAACGGCACCCTATTTCCTATATAGTGCACTACCTTCGACCAGAGCCCTATGGGTAATATGGTACCGTTTGGGATTCATCCCAGCACTCCTGTGTGTAAATGGAGCTGATGAGTCCTTTCAGCTCGTCAGGCATCAGCCCTCGCTGGCCCAGCCTCTTCAGACAGGAGCTGAGAGTGAGAGAAGAATATTCACATTAGGGAGTTAGATGTTCAAAGTCAAGTCAACAAACTCAAGGTTATGAAACTAGTGGCATTTTACATAGGGTGGGATCAAGAGCGACCTGGTTTACAGGAATCCTAGTCAGAGATAGTTTGTTTGACATTAGTAGTGATTATTAGATTATATCTGAATAAAAAACATTGGCTGACATCCAAGACTAAAGGCTTGATCATTTGTTGTTTGATGTCAACATCCACTTTGCTCAAATGAACACCATTAAGCTCTGCCATATTCTGTCACAAACACACGGAGACACTGCTGACATGTTTACAGTTTGCCCTTGAGCTTATCAACGGGCCAAATCGGATGTTTGGCTGTGGCGGTGCAGTAACAGCAGTTTACTACAGTAAACACAGTGTTTATGTGTGTGTGTGTGTGATGTGTGTCATCTACTGAACCCATGCCTCTGTCATCTACTGAACCCCTAACTGTGTTTACTGATCGCTACAGAGCCATCGTGTGAAACTGCAGCCTCGCCTCGCCTCGCTTCATCTCTCGCTCCTCTATGCTCCTCTCCTCTCTCCGCTCCTCTCCCCCTCTCCTCTCCTATCCCTGCTCCTCTCCCCCTCTCCTCTCCCTTGCTCCTCTCCCCCTCTCCTCTCCCTCTCTCCTCTCCTCCCTCTCTCCTCTCCCCCTCTCCTCGCTCCTCTCCCCCTCTCCTCTCCCCCTCCTCTCCTCCTCTCTCCTCTCCCCCTCTCCTCTCCCCTCTCCTCTCTCCCTCTCCTCTCTCCCTCTCTCTCCCTCCCTCCCCTCTCCTCTCCTCTCCTCTCTCTCTCCTCTCCCCTCTCCTCTCCCTCTCCTCTCTCCCTCGCTCCTCTCCCCCTCTCCTCTCTCCCTCTCCTCTCCCTCTCCCTCTCCTATCCTCTCCCTCCCTCTCTCCTCTCCCTCTCTCCTCTCTCCTCTCCCCCCTCTCCTCTCCCCCTCTCTCTCCCCTCTCCTCTCTCCCTCTCCTCTCCCTCTCTCCTCTCCCTCTCTCCTCTCCCTCCTCCTCTCCCTCTCTCCTCTCCCCCTCTCCTCTCCTCCTCTCCCTCTCCTCTCCCTCTCTCCTCTCTCCCTCTCCTCTCTCCTCTCCTCTCCTCTCCTCCTCTCTCCTCTCCCTCTCTCCTCTCCCTCTCTCCTCTCTCCCTCTCCTCTCCCTCTCTCCTCTCCCTCTCTCCTCTCCCCCTCTCCTCTCCCTCCCCTCTCCTCTCCCTCGCTCCTCTCCCCCTCTCCTCTCCCCTCTCCTCTCTCCCTCTCCTCTCTCCCCTCTCTCCCTCTCCCTCCTCTCTCTCCTCTCCCCGCTCCTGTCCCCTCTCCCTCGCTCCTCTCCCCTCTCCTCTCTCCTCTCCCACTCCTCCTCTCCCCTCTCCTCTCCTCTCTTCTCCTAGCCTCTGTCTCATTCTTCTCCAACACCTCCACTAATGTGAGTGTTGATGTCTGTTTCCACTAATGTGAGTGTTGATGTCTGTTTCCACTAATGTGAGTGTTGATCTGTGTTTCCACTAATGTGAGTGTTTATCTCTGTTTCCACTAATGTGAGTGTTGATGTCTGTTTCCACTAATGTGAGTGTTGATCTCTGTTTCCACTAATGTGAGTGTTGATCTCTGTTTCCACTAATGTGAGTGTTGATCTGTGTTTCCACTAATGTGAGTGTTGATCTCTGTTTCCACTATGTGATGTTGAGTGTTTTTGATCTGTTGATCTGTGTTTCCACTAATGTGAGTGTTGATCTCTGTTTCCACTAATGTGAGTGTTGATCTGTGTTTTCCACTAATGTGAGTGTTGATCTCTTTTTCCACTAATGTGAGTGTTGATCTGTGTTTTCACTAATGTGAGTGTTGATCTGTGTTTCCACTAATGTGAGTGTTGATCTGTTTCCACTAATGTGAGTGTTGATCTGTGTTTCCTAATGTGAGTGTGATGTCTCTGTTTCCACTAATGTGAGTGTTGATCTCTGTTTCCACTAATGTGAGTGTTGATCTGTGTTTCCACTAATGTGAGTGTTGATCTCTGTTTCCACTAATGTGAGTGTTGATCTCTGTTTCCACTAATGTGAGTGTTGATCTCTGTTTCCACTAATGTGAGTGTTGATCTGTGTTTCCACTAATGTGAGTGTTGATCTCTGTTTCCACTAATGTGAGTGTTGATGTCTGTTTCCACTAATGTGAGTGTTGATCTGTGTTTCCACTAATGTGAGTGTTGATCTCTGTTTCCACTAATGTGAGTGTTGATCTGTGTTTCCACTAATGTGAGTGTTGATGTCTGTTTCCACTAATGTGAGTGTTGATCTGTGTTTCCACTAATGTGAGTGTTGATCTCTGTTTCCACTAATGTGAGTGTTGATGTCTGTTTTCCACTAATGTGAGTGTTGATCTCTGTTTTTCCACTAATGTGAGTGTTGATGTCTGTTTCCACTAATGTGAGTGTTGATCTCTGTTTCCACTAATGTGAGTGTTGATCTGTGTTTCCACTAATGTGAGTGTTGATCTCTGTTTTCCTAATGTGAGTGTTGATCTCTGTTTCCACTAATGTGAGTGTTGATGTCTGTTTCCACTAATGTGAGTGTTGATCTCTGTTTCCACTAATGTGAGTGTTGATCTCTGTTTCCACTAATGTGAGTGTTGATGTCTGTTTCCACTAATGTGAGTGTTGATCTCTGTTTCCACTAATGTGAGTGTTGATGTCTGTTTTCCACTAATGTGAGTGTTGATCTCTGTTTCCACTAATGTGAGTGTTGATCTCTGTTTCCACTAATGTGAGTGTTGATCTCTGTTTCCACTAATGTGAGTGTTGATCTCTGTTTCCACTAATGTGAGTGTTGATCTGTGTTTCCACTAATGTGAGTGTTGATCTCTGTTTCCACTAATGTGAGTGTTGATCTCTGTTTCCACTAATGTGAGTGTTGATCTCTGTTTCCACTAATGTGAGTGTTGATCTCTGTTTCCACTAATGTGAGTGTTGATCTCTGTTTCCACTAATGTGAGTGTTGATCTGTGTTTCCACTAATGTGAGTGTTGATCTCTGTTTCCACTAATGTGAGTGTTGATCTGTGTTTCCACTAATGTGAGTGTTGATCTGTGTTTCCACTAATGTGAGTGTTGATCTCTGTTTCCACTAATGTGAGTGTTGATGTCTGTTTCCACTAATGTGAGTGTTGATCTGTGTTTCCACTAATGTGAGTGTTGATGTCTGTTTCCACTAATGTGAGTGTTGATCTGTGTTTCCACTAATGTGAGTGTTGATCTCTGTTTCCACTAATGTGAGTGTTGATCTCTGTTTCCACTAATGTGAGTGTTGATCTCTGTTTCCACTAATGTGAGTGTTGATGTCTGTTTCCACTAATGTGAGTGTTGATCTCTGTTTCCACTAATGTGAGTGTTGATCTCTGTTTCCACTAATGTGAGTGTTGATCTCTGTTTCCACTAATGTGAGTGTTGATCTCTGTTTCCACTAATGTGAGTGTTGATCTCTGTTTCCACTAATGTGAGTGTTGATCTCTGTTTCCACTAATGTGAGTGTTGATCTGTGTTTCCACTAATGTGAGTGTTGATGTCTGTTTCCACTAATGTGAGTGTTGATCTCTGTTTCCACTAATGTGAGTGTTGATCTCTGTTTCCACTAATGTGAGTGTTGATCTGTGTTTCCACTAATGTGAGTGTTGATCTGTGTTTCCACTAATGTGAGTGTTGACGTGTGTTGTGTGTAAGCTGCCATGAACGCTGCATAATGCCACCCCGTGCCGCCCAGCCACTGCCCGCCCGTGGGTCAAATGGAGCCTGAAATAATTACCCAAACCGCAGGGTGGGAAGACTCACATTGCACTGCACGCCCTCCTCCATCAGATGGCCATTTCATATTTTCATCAGGTAGATGCAGCCTCATCTTCATGTGGTGTGAACAATACAACCCCCTCAGTAAGATAGTCCTGGTAGGACTCTGGGGGGGGGGGTGGTATTTACTCTCCTTGGGACAGGTAACAGACAATATTAGACACTCTCCTTGGGACAGGTAACAGACAATATTAGACACTCTCCTTGGGACAGGTAACAGACAATATTAGACACTCTCCTTGGGACAGGTAACAGACAATATTAGACACTCTCCTTGGGACAGGTAACAGACAATATTAGACACTCTCCTTGGGACAGGTAACAGACAATATTAGACACTCTCCTTGGGACAGGTAACAGACAATATTAGACACACTCCTTGGGACAGGTAACAGACAATATTAGACACTCTCCTTGGGACAGGTAACAGACAATATTAGACACTCTCCTTGGGACAGGTAACAGACAATATTAGACACTCTCCTTGGGACAGGTAACATACAATATTAGACACTCTCCTTGGGACAGGTAACAGACAATATTAGACACTCTCCTTGGGACAGGTAACAGACAATATTAGACACTCTCCTTGGGACAGGTAACAGACAATATTAGACACTCTCTTTGGGACAGGTAACAGACAATATTAGACACTCTCTTTGGGACAGGTAACAGACAATATTAGACACTCTCCTTGGGACAGGTAACAGACAATATTAGACACTCCTTGGGACAGGTAACAGACAATATTAGACACTATCCTTGGGACAGGTAACAGACAATATTAGACACTCTCTTTGGGACAGGTAACAGACAATATTAGACACTCTCATTGGGACAGGTAACAGACAATATTAGACACTCTCCTTGGGACAGGTAACAGACAATATTAGACACTCTCTTTGGGACAGGTAACAGACAATATTAGACACTCTCCTTGGGACAGGTAACATACAATATTAGACACACTCCTTGGGACAGGTAACAGACAATATTAGACACTCTCCTTGGGACAGGTAACAGACAATATTAGACACTCTCTTTGGGACAGGTAACAGACAATATTAGACACTCTCTTTGGGACAGGTAACAGACAATATTAGACACTCTCTTTGGGACAGGTAACAGACAATATTAGACACTCTCCTTGGGACAGGTAACAGACAATATTAGACACTCTCCTTGGGACAGGTTATGAAAGAGTATTGTCTGGTGATCAACATGTCTCTCCAGACCCAAGGAGGAAAGCTGGTGCAAGAAATTAACAGAGGGTAAGGAGAGAAGAGATAACTGGAGAGAGAGGGAGATTACTGCAGGGTAGGCTCTGAAAGACCCAGGCTGTTTCCTTATTCCCTATTTAGTGCACTACTTACTTATTGGCCTTAGTCAAATGTAGTGCACTATATAGGGAATAAGGTGGCATTTGGGATGCAGCCCCATTCAAGGCCGAACAAGCTATTTTTTGGTAAAAAAAAGTCACATGTCTGTGTCCCAAATGGCACCCTATTCACTACATAGTACACTACTTATGACCAGAGCATTATGGACCATTAGGGTGCCATTTGGACCGCACTCCTATACTTCAGTTGGGAAACTATCCATAAAGTTTGTTAACCTCCTGTCCTCTCCACCACACCAACCCTCCCCTCCTTCCCCCAGCCCCCGCTGCCTGTCCTGGACTAAGAGGAGTGAATACAGCCTGCTTGGCTCTGGCTCTCTGGGAGGGGGAGATAAAACCTGAGTTTTGTTTCCCTCTGAAAGACGTGCTCCAGGCTTCTGGGCATCTCTCTAACCTGTGTGTGTGTATATGTGTGTGTGTGTGTGTGTGTGTGTGTGTGTGTGTGTGTGTGTGTGTGTTCCGGACCCTCTCTAACCTGTGTGTGTGTGTGTGTGTGTGTGTGTGTGTGTGTGTGTGTGTGGTGTGTGTGTGTGTGTGTTCCGGACCCTCTCTAACCTGTGTGTGTGTGTGTGTGTGTGTGTGTGTGTGTGTGTGTGTGTGTGTGTTCCGGACCCTCTCTAACTGTGTGTGTGTGTGTGTGTGTGTGTGTGTGTGTGTGTGTGTGTGTGTGTGTGTGGTGTGTGTGTGTGTGTGTGTGTGTGTGTGTGTGTGTGTGTGTGTGTGTGTGTGTGTGTGTGTGTGTGTGTGTGTGTGTGTGTGTGTGTGGAGAATGAAGCAGGACAGATAGCTGTCACCACAACACTGTGTGTGTTACCGAGCCGCTGTGCTCATTCCAGGTGAAAATGACCGGGTGTGATGCCAGCGCCACCGAGGTACCACCTGGCGCCACCGGGCCACGATCAGCTGCTCCTCCACCTGGTATTGGAGAGAGGAGGAGGAGGAGGAGGAGGGAGAGGAGGAGGAGGAAACAGGGACCCTAGGTCTAACTGCCCTGTTCCTCCACTTGGTCTGGAGAGAAGAGGAGAGAAGGAGGAAGGAGAGGTAGAGGTGGAAGAGAAGGTGAGGGTGGAGGACAGGAAGACAGCAGAGAGAACCCCCTGGTCTAAACAGCCTTCTGGTGTCTGATTGGGGTGCGTGACAGGAAGACAGCAGAGAGAACCCCCTGGTCTAAACAGCCTTCTGGTGTCTGATTGGGGGTGCGTGACAGGAAGACAGCAGAGAGAACCCCAGGTCTAAACAGCCTCCTGGTGTCTGATTGGGGTGCGTGACAGGAAGACAGCAGAGAGAACCCCCTGGTCTAAACAGCCTTCTGGTGTCTGATTGGGGTGCGTGACAGGAAGACAGCAGAGAGAACCCCAGGTCTAAACAGCCTCCTGGTGTCTGATTGGGGTGCGTGACAGGAAGACAGCAGAGAGAACCCCAGGTCTAAACAGCCTCCTGGTGTCTGACTGGGGACGTGACAGGAAGACAGCAGAGAGAACCCCCTGGTCTAAACAGCCTTCTGGTGTCTGATTGGGGGATGTGACAGGAAGACAGCAGAGAGAACCCCAGGTCTAAACAGCCTTCTGGTGTCTGATTGGGGTGCGTGACAGGAAGACAGCAGAGAGAACCCCAGGTCTAAACAGCCTCCTGGTGTCTGATTGGGGGGCGTGACAGGAAGACAGCAGAGAGAACCCCCAGGTCTAAACAGCCTTCTGGTGTCTGATTGGGGTGCGTGACAGGAAGACAGCAGAGAGAACCCCAGGTCTAAACAGCCTCCTGGTGTCTGATTGGGGTGCGTGACAGGAAGACAGCAGAGAGAACCCCAGGTCTAAACTGCCTTCTGGTGTCTGATTGGGGTGCGTGACAGGAAGACAGCAGAGAGAACCCCAGGTCTAAACAGCCTTCTGGTGTCTGATTGGGGTGCGTGACAGGAAGACAGCAGAGAGAACCCCAGGTCTAAACAGCCTTCTGGTGTCTGATTGGGGTGCGTGACAGGAAGACAGCAGAGAGAACCCCCTGGTCTAAACAGCCTTCTGGTGTCTGATTGGGGTGCGTGACAGGAAGACAGCAGAGAGAACCCCAGGGTCTAAACAGCCTCCTGGTGTCTGATTGGGGTGCGTGACAGGAAGACAGCAGAGAGAACCCCAGGTCAAAACAGCCTTCTGGTGTCTGATTGGGGTGCGTGACAGGAAGACAGCAGAGAGAACCCCCTGGTCTAAACAGCCTTCTGGTGTCTGATTGGGGTGCGTGACAGGAAGACAGCAGAGAGAACCCCCTGGTCTAAACAGCCTTCTGGTGTCTGATTGGGGTGCGTGACAGGAAGACAGCAGAGAGAAACCCCCTGGTCTAAACAGCCTTCTGGTGTCTGATTGGGGTGCGTGACAGGAAGACAGCAGAGAGAACCCCAGGTCTAAACAGCCTTCTGGTGTCTGATTGGGGGACGTGACAGGAAGACAGCAGAGAGAACACCCTGGTCTAAACAGCCTCCTGGTGTCTGATTGGGGTGCGTGACAGGAAGACAGCAGAGAGAACCCCCTGGTCTAAACAGCCTTCTGGTGTCTGATTGGGGTGCGTGACAGGAAGACAGCAGAGAGAACCCCAGGTCTAAACAGCCTTCTGGTGTCTGATTGGGGGACGTGACAGGAAGACAGCAGAGAGAACCCCAGGTCTAAACAGCCTCCTGGTGTCTGATTGGGGTGCGTGACAGGAAGACAGCATCAGAGAGAACCCCCAGGTCTAAACAGCCTCCTGGTGTCTGATTGGGGACGTGACAGGAAGACAGCAGAGAGAACCCCCAGGTCTAAACAGCCTCCTGGTGTCTGATTGGGGTGCGTGACAGGAAGACAGCAGAGAGAACCCCAGGTCTAAACAGCCTTCTGGTGTCTGATTGGGGTGCGTGACAGGAAGACAGCAGAGAGAACCCCAGGTCTAAACAGCCTTCTGGTGTCTGACTGGGGACGTGACAGGAAGACAGCAGAGAGAACCCCCTGGTCTAAACAGCCTTCTGGTGTCTGATTGGGGTGTGTGACAGGAAGACAGCAGAGAGAAACCCAGGTCTAAACAGCCTTCTGGTGTCTGATTGGGGACCGTGACAGGAAGACAGCAGAGAGAACCCCTGGTCTAAACAGCCCTTCTGGTGTCTGATTGGGGTGCGTGACAGGAAGACAGCAGAGAGAACCCCTGGGTCTAAACAGCCTTCTGGTGTCCTGATTAGGGTGCGTGACAGGAAGACAGCAGAGAGAACCCCCTGGTCTAAACAGCCTTCTGGTGTCTGATTGGGGTGCGTGACAGGAAGACAGCAGAGAGAACCCCAGGTCTAAACAGCCTTCTGGTGTCTGATTGGGGACGTGACAGGAAGACAGCAGAGAGAAACCCCAGGTCTAAAAACAGCCTTCTGGTGTCTGACTCGGGACGTGACAGGAAGACAGCAGAGAGAACCCCCAGGTCTAAACAGCCTCCTGGTGTCTGATTGGGGTGCGTGACAGGAAGACAGCAGAGAGAACCCCAGGTCTAAACAGCCTTCTGGTGTCTGATTGGGGTGCGTGACAGGAAGACAGCAGAGAGAACCCCAGGTCTAAACAGCCTTCTGGTGTCTGATTGGGGTGCGTGACAGGAAGACAGCAGAGAGAACCCCAGGTCTAAACAGCCTTCTGGTGTCTGATTGGGGTGCGTGACAGGAAGACAGCAGAGAGAACCCCTGGTCTAAACAGCCTTCTGGTGTCCTGATTGGGGACGTGACAGGAAGACAGCAGAGAGAAGAACCCCAGGTCTAAACAGCCTTCTGGTGTCTGATTGGGGTGCGTGACAGGAAGACAGCAGAGAGAACCCCCTGGTCTAAACAGCCTTCTGGTGTCTGATTGGGGTGCGTGACAGGAAGACAGCAGAGAGAACCCCAGGTCTAAACAGCCTTCTGGTGTCTGATTGGGGGGCCTGACAGGAAGACAGCAGAGAGAACCCCAGGTCTAAATAGCCTCCTGGTGTCTGACTGGGGACGTGACAGGAAGACAGCAGAGAGAACCCCAGGTCTAAACAGCCTTCTGGTGTCTGATTGGGGTGCGTGACAGGAAGACAGCAGAGAGAACCCCAGGTCTAAACAGCCTCCTGGTGTCTGATTGGGGGGCGTGACAGGAAGACAGCAGAGAGAACCCCAGGTCTAAACAGCCTCCTGGTGTCTGACTGGGGACGTGACAGTGCAAAGTGCTCCCGTTTGGCAGCTTTGTGAAGCGCCGCTGTGTTCATGTGGCTTTTACTCCTGCGATGAAGCTGTAGCTGTTCTGACTGTGTGGGCTGTGACCTGTGACAAGGTTGTTGTTCTCTGCCAGACGGCTCAGCTGTCCAAACTCACTGAGCCACACCACTGCAATATCGCAGTGTCACAGTTATAACATCACCTCTACCATTTCAAGTAGTTCTCAACCACTTTTCCCAATTAAATACACTTTAGTGCATTTGAAGGGATTTTGAATGGAGTGTAATGATGAATCCCTGACTCCCCCTCTCACTAGCTGCTACTTATTTCTGACTGCGTCTCAAAATGCACCCTGTTCCCTATATACGTTTAACCACAGCTCTATGCACTATAGGGTATAGGGTGTCATTTAGGACAGAGGTGTTGTTTCCGTTTGGGTTCTACATTCTATAATGGGTAACCCCATGCGGATTATTCCCATTTCTACGCCTCCTTACCTTCCTCATTCTGGCCCTGTCCCAAATGGCACCCTATTCCCAGAGCCCTGGTCTAAAGTAGTGCACTATGAAGGGAATAAGGTTCCGTTTGGGAGGCAATCTGTCTATCCTCCAGTCTGTGTTTTCTAAGTGGATAATGGGGCCTTTTCTAAACACTAATCTTCTGTGGTAGAGCATGAAAGGATCCAACCTGCTAACTAGGGTAACATCCCTCTCCTCTCCTCTCCTCTCCTCTCCTCTCCTCTCCTCTCCTCTCTCCTCTCCTCTCCTCTCCTCTCCTCTCCTCTCCTCTCCTCTCCTCTCTCTACCTCTCCTCTACCTCTCCTCTCCCCTCCCCCTCCCCTCCCCTCCCCTCCCCTCTCTCCCCTCCCTCTCCTCTCTCTCCCCTCCCCTCCTCTCTCTCCTCTCCTCTCCTCTCCTCTCTCTCCTCTCTCTCTCTCCTCTCCTCTCCTCTCCTCTCCTCTCCTCTCCTCTCCCTCTCCTCTCCTCTCCTCTCCTCTCCCCTCCCCTCCCTCCCTCCCCTCCCCTCCCCTCCCCTCCCCTCTCTCTCTCTCCTCTCCTCTCCTCTCCTCTCCTCTCCTCTCCTCTCCTCTCCTCTCCTCTCCTCTCCTTTCCTTTCCTTTCCTTTCCTCTCTTTCCTTTCCTTTCCTCTCCTCTCCTCTCCTCTCCTCTCCTCTCCTCTCCTCTCTCTCCTCTCTCTCCTCTCCTCTCTCTCTCCTCTCCTTTCCTTTCCTCCCCTCCCTCCCTCCTCTCCCCTCCCCTCCCCTCCCCTCTCCTCTCCTCTCCTCTCCTCTCCTCTCCTCTCCTCTCCTCTCCTCTCCTCTCCTCTCCTCTCCTCTCCTCTCCTCTCCTTTCCTTTCCTTTCCTTTCCTTTCTCCTTTCTTTCCTTTCCCTTTCCTCTCCTTTCCTTTCCTTTCCTTTCCTTTCCTCTCCTCTCCTCTCCTCTCCTCTCCTCTCCTCTCTCTCCTCTCCTCTCCTCTCTCCTCTCATCTCCTCTCCTCTCCTTTCCTTTCCTCTCTTTCCTTTCCTTTCCTTTCCTCTCTCTCCTCTCCTCCTCTCCTCTCCTCTCCTCTCCTCTCCTCTCCTCTCCCAGTCCCAAAGCCTGGCTATTTTTACATCCCTTCTCACCGTTATCTCCTCTCTGCATTTGCAGTTAAAGTCCACATTTAAAAAGCCGTTATGCTTGAAATCGTCTCTGCGGTAAAGTCTTTGGAATATTCTGCATGTGTCCTCCTCAGTGTCCTTCACACCACGTTGTACAAGACTTACAGCAAGACGCTGTATCAAGTTTCTGACTGTGTGCCTCTGTCCCCTCCTGTTTGTGTGTGTTTTTGTGTGTGTGTGTGTGTGTGTGTGTGTGTGTGTGTGTGTGTGTGTTGTTGTGTGTGTGTGTGTGTGTTTGTGTGTGTGTGTGTGTGTGTGTGTCCAGCACTTCCCAGCCGTCCTCTTGTTGAGCCTCTTGTCTAAGTTTGATTGGCAGGTGCAGGGCAGTTGAACCCACACCTCAGGGAGAAAGCCGTCTGAGGTGCCACTCACCCTCCTTCACCTAGCTTCACAGCCCTGACCTTCTGCTGTCACTCACAACTGAGACACACTCACAGGCATGCTCATGCATATACTCTCGCTCTCGCTCTCTCTCTCTCTCTCTCTCTCTCTCTCTCTCTCTCTCTCTCTCTCTCTCTCTCTCTCTCTGTCTCTCTCTCTCTCTCTCTCTCTCTCTCTCTCTCTCTCTCTCTCTCTCTCTCTCTCTCTCTCTCTCTCTCTCCTCTCTCTCTCTCTCTCTCTCTCTCTCTCTCTCTCTCTCTCTCTCCTCTCTCTCTCTCTCTCTCTCTCTCTCTCTCTCTCTCTCTCTCTCTCTCTCTCTCTCTCTCCTCTCTCTCTCTCTCTCTCTCTCTCTCTCTCTGCCTCTCTCTCTCTCTCTCTCTCTCTCTCTCTCTCTCTCTCTCTCTCTCCCCATCTCCATCTCTCTCACTCTGTATGTAAATGTAGCTCCTTACATGTTTGAGTTCCAAGCCTGCAGTGAGCTCCATTATGCTGAGCGTTTCTGCCACAGAACACAGAGAGGGGGCGGGGCCTATAGCCGGGGATGGTGCAGCAGTTAACGTTATCACAGGAGGCCCAGATACGCTTTAATTCTGTTATCAGGCCTCCACAGAGAGAGAGCCTTTTGGTCCCAGACTTGGCGCTCCGGTACCGCTTCCCGTGCGGTAGCAGAGAGAACAGTTTATGACTTGGGTGGTTGGAGTCTTTGACAATGTTTAGAGCCTTTGACACCCCCTTGTATAGGTTGTCCTGGATGACAGGAAGCTCGGCCCCAGTGATCTACTGGGCCGTACGCACTACCCTCTGTAGCGCCTTGCGGTCGGATGTCGAGCAGTTGCCACACCAGGCGGTGACGCAACCAGTCAGGATGCTCTCAATGGTGCAGCTGTATAACCTTTTTGAGGATCTGAGGTCCCATGCCAAATACTTTTAGCCTCCTGAGGGGGAATAGGCGTCGTGCCCTCTTCACGACTGTGTTGGTGTGTTTGGACCATGATAGGGCCTTAGTGATGTTGACACCAAGGAACCTTTAAACAGTCCACCACATCAGCCTATGTCCGGCCTTCCACATCTGTGGTGGAAGGTGGCTGAGCTACAGCGGTGCTTGTCAGACCATGAGACATCCCGAAAATTAGTCTTCTCACGAAAACATCTGTAGCGCCCGAACGGTTTTGCCTACGACCCCCCCCCCACAAGTGTCACGGGACTCGTCTGAAGGTAACCCATACAAACGAATGGAAGTATGGAGGTAGTTACAGTGGCTTGCGAAAGTATTCACCCCCCCTTGGCATTTTTCCTATTTTTGTGCCTTACAACCTAGAATCAAAATGGATTTTTGGGGGGGTTTGTATCATTTGATTTACACAACATGCCTACCACTTTGAAGATGCAAAATAATTTTTTTTGTGAAACAAACAAGAAATAATACAAAAAAACAGAAATCTTGAGTGTGCATAAATATTCACCCCCCCAAAGTCAATACTTTGCAGAGCCACATTTTGCAGCAATTACAGCTGCAAGTCTCTTGGGGTATGTCTCTATAAGCTTGGCACATCTAGCCACTGGATTTTTGCCCATTCTTCAAGGCAAAACTGCTCCAGCTCCTTCAAGTTGGATGGGTTCTGCTGGTGTATAGCAATCTTTAAGTCATACCACAGATTCTCAATTGGATTGAGGTCTGGGCTTTGACTAGGCCATTCCAAGACATTTAAATGTTTCCCCTTAAACCACTCGAGTGTTGCTTTAGCAGTATGCTTAGGGTCATTGTCCTGCTGGAAGGTGAACCTCCATCCCAGTCTCAAATCTCTGGAAGACTGAAACAGGTTTCCCTCAAGAATTTCCCTGTATTTAGCACCATCCATCATTCCTTCAATTCTGACCAATTTCCCAGTCCCTGCCGATGAAAAACATCCCCACAGCATGATGCTGCCACCACCATGCTTCACTGTGGGGATGGTGTTCTCGGGGTGATGAGAGGTGTTGGGTTGCGCCAGACATTTTCCTTGATGGCCAAAAAGCTCAATTTTAGTCTCATCTGACCAGAGTACCTTCTTACATATGTTTGGGGAGTCTCCCACAAGCCAACGTGTTTGCTTATTTTTTTCTTTAAGCAATGACTTTTTTCTGGCCACTCTTCTGTAAATCCCAGCTCTGTGGAGTGTACGTGTTCCTATGGACATGATACTCCAATATCCGCTGTGGAGCTTTGCAGCTCCTTCAGGGTTATCTTTGGTCTCTTTGTTGCCTCTCTGATTAATGCCCTCCTTGCCTGGTCCGTGAGTTTTGGTGGGCGGCCCTCTCTTGGCAGGTTTGTTGTGGTGCCATATTCGTTCCATTTTTGTATAATGGATTTAATGGTGCTCCGTGGGATGTCCAAAGTTTCTGATATTTTTTTATAACCCAACCCTGATCTGTACTTCTCCACAACTTTGTCCCAGACCTGTTTGGAGAGCTCCTTGGTCTTCATGGTGCCGCTTGCTTGGTGATGCCCCTTGCTTAGTGGTGTTGCAGACTCTGGGGCTGAGATCATGTGACAGGTCATGTGACACTTAGATTGCACACAGGTGGACTTTATTTAACTAATTATTTGACTTCTGAAGGTAATTGGTTGCACCAGATCTTATTTAGGGGCTTCATAGCAAAGGGGGTGAATACATATGCACGCACCACTTTTCCGTTATTTATTGTTTTGAATGTTTTGAAACAAGTTATTTTTTTTCATTTCACTTCACCAATTTGGACTATTTTGTGTATGTCCATAACATGAAATGCAAATAAAAATCAATTTAAATTACAGGTTGTAATGCAACAAAATAGGAAAAACGCCAAGGGGGATGAATACTTTTGCAAGGCACTGTATGTGCCAATAAAAATAAGGGGTTAAATATGTGTACAAAAATAAATATATATATATATATTTCCAGACTTTCGTATATCTCCTAGATATAGGACAGACTCTTCAAAACCTTATTCCTTATGATATTTTATTTAACTGCCTTTTATGCCATTTCTGAATGTGTTATTCAATGCGTTTCTATGGGCTACAGTAGTAAAGGCCAAATTCAATACTTTATCAAATCATTTTTAAATACATGTTTTAATACCTAAAGGGGTCCTACAATTCAAAATCAAATAGCTAAATGATCCATGGTATGACCATCTTAAAACAATTATACATACTGTATGTTTCAGAGATGATTGCTGTCAGACGTTAGTTTTAAATACGGTAACGATGGACAATTAGCAATGTTTCCCCTAGGATTTCTTTCATCAGTGGGTGAAAAAAAATATTACACCATATTTTTGCAGCGGTGGCAAACCTTAACAAGATTCTCTCTCTCTCTCTCTCTCTCTCTCTCTCTCTCTCTCTCTCTCTCTCTCTCTCTCTCTCTCTCTCTCTCTCTCTCTCTCTCTCTCTCTCTCTATGTCTCTCTCTCTCTCTCTCTCTCTCTCTCTGATCTCTCTCTCTCTCTCTCTCTCTCTCTCTCCTCCTAAGCTCATCTCAGTGCTCTCTCTCTATTGCTAGTCTCCTGTGTGTACTGTGTCTGTCTCTCTCTGGTCTGTCTCCTGTCTCTCTCTGTCTCTCTCTCTCTCTGTCTGGCTCCGATGGATGGTCTCTGTCTCCATTTCTCTCTAGAAGACATATTTGTTGATGTCCTTGATGCTGCTGTGTCTCCCTACCAGGTTGACATACAGTGCATGTCTATTATTGCTAGTGTCCTACTGTACGATGTACCCCACCTGTGTGTACGTGTGTTTACTGCCGATGGATGATACCCCACTGTTTCCCCCACCTACTGTACGATGACACCAGCTGGAGGAACTGTACTTTGATACCCCACCTACTGTACGATGATACCCCACCTACTGTACGATGATACCCCACCTACTGTACGATGATACCCCACCTACTGTACGATGATACCCCACCTACTGTACGATGATACCCCACCTACTGTACGATGATACCCCACCTACTGTACGATGATACCCCACCTACTGTACGATGATACCCCACCTACTGTACGATGATACCCCCACCTACTGTACGATGATACCCCACCTACTGTACGATGATACCCCACCTACTGTACGATGATACCCCACCTACTGTACGATGATACCCCACCTACTGTACGATGATACCCCACCTACTGTACGATGATACCCACCTACTGTACCCTACTGTACTACCCACCTACTGTACGATGATACCCCACCTACTGTACGATGATACCCCACCTACTGTACGATGATACCCCACCTACTGTACGATGATACCCCCACCTACTGTACGATGATACCCCACCTACTGTACGATGATACCCCACCTACTGTACGATGATACCCCACCTACTGTACGATGATACCCCACCTACTGTACGATGATACCCCACCTAC
>CM072255.1:7054884-7079884 GCA_036851935.1 Coregonus suidteri
TTTTGTCAACGATCTACACAAAATTCTCTGTAATGTCAAATAGGAACATAAAACACTAATACTGTATATCTAACCCCCTGAGTCAATACATGTTAGAATCACATTTGGTAGTGATTACAGCTGTGAGTATTTCTGGGTAAGTCTCTAAGAGCTTCGCACACCTGGATTGTACAATATTTGCCCATTATTCTTTTCAAAATTCTTCAAGCTCTTTCAAGTTGGTTGTTCATCATTGCTAGACAGCCATTTTCAAGTCTTGCCATAGATTTTCAAGCCGATTTAAGTCAAAACTGTAACTAGGCCACTCAGGAACATTCAATGTCGTCTTGGTTAGCAACTCCAGTGTATATTTGGCCTTGTATTTTAGGTAATTGTCCTGCTGAAGGTGAATTTGTTTCCCAGTGCTTTGCTCTATTCTGTTTATTTTTACCCAAAAAAAACTCCCTTGCTGATGACAAGCATACCCATAACATGATGCAGCCACCACCATGCTTGAAAATATGAAGAGTGGTACTCAGTGATGTGTTGTGTTGGATTTGCCCCAAACATAACGCTTTGTATTCAGGACAAACATATAATTTCTTTGCCACATTTTTTGCAGTATTACTTAAGTGTCTAATTGCAAACAGGATGCATATTTTGGAATATTTTTTATTCTGTACAGGCTTCCTTCTTTTCACTCTGCCATTTAGGTTAGTATTGTGGAGTAACTACAATGCTGTTGATCCATCCTCAGTTTTCTCCTATCACAGCCATTAAACTCAGTAATTGTTTTAAAGTCACCATTGGCCTCATGGTGAAATCCCTGAGCGGTTTCCTTCCTCTCTGGCAACTTAGTTAGGAAGGACACCTGTATCTTTGTAGTGACTGGGTGTATTGATACACCATCCAAAGTGTAATTAATAACTTCACCATGCTCCAAGGGATATTCAATGTCTGCTTTTTTATTCTTTACCCATCTACCAATAGGTGGCCTTCTTTGGAAAACCTCCCTGGTCTTTGTGGTTGAATCTGCGCTTGAAATTCACTGCTCGACTGAGGGACCTTACAGATAATTGTATGTGTGGGGTACAGAGATGGCGTAGACATTTAAAAATCATGTTAAACACTATTATTGCACACAGAGTGAGTCCATGCAACTTATTATGTGATTTGTTAAGCACATTTTTACTTCAGAACTTATTTACGCTTGCCATAACAAAAGGGTTACATACTTATTGACTCAAGACATTTCATTTTTTTTTTTTTTTTATTAATTTATAAAATGTTCTACAAATATAATTCCACTTTGACATTATGGGGTATTGTGGGTAGATCAGTGACACAAAATCTCAATGTAATCAATTTAAATTCAGGCTGTAAGACAACAAAATGTGGAAAAAGTCAAGGGTTGTGAATACTTTCTGATGGCACCGTACATACAATTATACAAGCATCCCATCAGAACAGTTGCGCTCGGAACAATGACTCTGAGTAGCTCACTGCTAACTGTGTGTGCTGTATAGAGAAGTCACTGAAAGATTTCTTGTCAGACCCTGTCTACTGCTGTTGTACCACAACTCAACACTGCCTGCCCCCAAGCAAGTTATTTTTGGCATGACAGTCCCAGGATGCACTTGTGGTGTCTGGGTTCTCTGGTTACTGTGTGTGTGTGTGTGTCTGTGTGTGTCTGTGTGTCTGTGTGTGTGTGTGTGTGTGTCTGTGTGTCTGTGTGTGTGTGTGTGTGTGTGTGTGTCTGTCTGTCTGTGTGTGTGTGTGTGTGTGTGTGTCTGTCTGTGTGTGTGTGTCTGTGTGTGTCTGTCTGTGTGTGTGTCTGTGTGTGTGTGTGTGTGTGTGTGTGTGTGTCTGTGTGTGTGTGTGTGTGTGTGTGTGTGTGTGTGTGTCTGTGTGTGTGTGTGTGTGTGTGTGTGTGTGTGTGTGTGTGTGTGTGTGTGTGTGTGTGTGTGTAATCTTAAAGAGGCTCTGCTCCAGTCTCTGTTTAGGTGTCAGGTGTCGGAGACAGCGTTGCGTTCTAGAATTCCACAGTCGTCACGGCACCCGGAACACTGCTTCCCTGTGAGCACCACATGGCCACCCTATACCCTGCAAAGTGCACTGGGCATTTCCATCTCAAAGGGCCCATGAGCACCAACGTCAAGTTAAATGTTAAATTGGGTGTCAAATGAAAGCTAAGAGTCTATATTTCTGGGAAATGAAGATAGGCAGAAATACATCAAGGCACAATAATGTTGACCTAAAGAACCCTGGCAACTACTATCAACACTTAGATTTAGTTTTGGAGAAATATTTACCTTCTGTTAGTTTAGGAAATCTCTCTCTCTCTCTCTCTCTCTCTCTCTCTCTCTCTCTCTCTCTCTCTCTCTCTCTCTCTCTCTCTCTCTCTCTCTCTCTCTCTCTCTCTCTCTCTCTCTCTCTCTACCCCTCTCTCTCTCTCTCTCTCTCTCTCTCTCTCTCTCTCTCTCTCTCTCTCTCTCTCTCTCTCTCTCTCTCTCTCTCTCTCTCTCTCTCTCTCTCTCTCTACCTCCTCTCTCTCTCTCTCTCTCTCTCTCTCTCTCTCTCTCTCTCTCTCTCTCTCTCTCTCTCTCTCTCTCTCTCTCTCTCTCTCTCTCTCTCTCTCTCTCTCTCTCTCTCTGTCTCTCTCTCTCTCTCTCTCTCTCTCTCTCTCTCTGTCTCTGTCTCTGTCTCTGTCTCTGTCTCTCTCTCTCTCTCTCGCTATCTCCCTCTCTCTCTCCCTCTCTCTCTGCCTTCTTCTTTCTCTCTCCAGTTAATGTTGCCCTCCCAGCTGTTACTTACACCTATCCATGAGCCCCCTCTCTTTCCATTTACTGTAACCAGCATCCTCACCCACTGAGCACCGACCGACACCGGACGTTTAACAAGTTTGCATAGCACGGTACAATACAATACAGTACAGTCAGTAGAGTACAGTACAATACAGTACAGTCAGTAGAGTACAGTACAATACAGTACAGTCAGTAGAGTACAGTACAATAGAGTAGAGTATATTGTACTGTACTCTGCTGTGCTGAACTATACTCTACTGTGCTGTACTCTACTCTACTCTACTCTACTCTACTCTACTCTACTCTACTGTACTGAACTCTACTCTACTCTACTCTACTCTACTCTACTGTACTGAACTCTACTGTACTCTACTCTACTCTACTCTACTCTACTCTACTGTACTGAACTCTACTGTACTCTACTCTACTCTACTCTACTGTACTGAACTCTACTGTACTCTACTCTACTCTACTCTACTCTACTGTACTGAACTCTACTTACTATACTCTACTGTACTCTACTCTACTCTACTCTACTCTACTCTACTCTACTGTACTGAACTCTACTGTACTCTACTCTACTCTACTCTACTCTACTGTACTGAACTCTACTTACTATACTCTACTGTACTCTACTCTACTCTACTCTACTCTACTCTGCTCTGCTGTACTGAACTCTACTGTACTCTACTCTACTCTACTCTACTCTACTGTACTGAACTCTACTGTACTATACTCTACTGTACTCTACTCTACTCTACTCTACTCTACTCTGCTCTGCTGTACTCTGCTGTACTATACTCTACTGTACTCTACTCTACTCTACTCTACTCTACTCTACTCTACTCTACTCTACTCTGCTCTGCTGAACTCTACTGTACTATACTCTACTCTACTCTACTCTACTCTACTCTACTCTACTCTACTCTACTCTACTCTACTCTACTGTACTATACTCTACTGTACTCTACTCTACTCTACTCTACTCTACTCTACTCTACTCTACTCTACTCTACTCTACTGAACTCTACTCTACTGTACTGAACTCTACTGTACTATACTCTACTGTACTCTACTCTACTCTACTCTACTCTGCTCTGCTGTACTGAACTCTACTGTACTCTACTCTACTCTACTCTACTCTACTCTACTCTACTCTACTGTACTCTACTCTACTCTACTCTGCTCTGCTGTACTCTACTCTACTGAACTCTACTGTACTCTACTCTACTCTACTCTACTCTACTCTACTCTACTACTCTACTCTACTGTACTCTACTCTACTCTACTCTGCTCTGCTGTACTCTACTCTACTCTACTCTGCTCTACTGTACTCTACTCTACTCTACTCTGCTCTGCTGTACTCTGCTGTACTCTACTCTACTCTACTCTACTCTACTCTACTCTACTCTGCTGTACTCTGCTGTACTCTGCTATACTGTGCTGTGCTGTGATGTGATGTGCAGGCTTGTAAAACAGGAGAATGACATCATTCATATCCATAATTATGCATTTCTGTGTAGTACAGATCAGGGAGCCATGATGTAATTCCGTTACTGTAATTCCGTTACCGGGTTTAAATCCAGTTCACTTACTGTAGCTCAATAAACAAAATAGATTTAGCTGACACCCCATTCTTTCTGCAGACATCTTTGAATCTTAATTTGGAGCAGATATTTAACAAAGTGTTTGGAAAAACATGGTCGCATAAAATCCTGAGTGTTTTTACTGTAATTCCGTTACCACAGTTTACATCTGCACAGTTCTTCCTCTAAATTAGTTTTTGTAGGTTTTTCTGGAAATTGTTCAAAGTAGTCCTTGTGTAGTTCTTGGTTTGTTAAACTTTGAAACCAGTGGTTTTTGTTTGGCATACATTACATGACATTCCATTACAGTCAAAGCGTAATTCCGTTACCGTGGAATTGCCCCACTGCTTTTGACCAGAGCCCTATGGACAGTGTCCACTATACATGTGGATAGGGTACCATTGGAAATGGATCTGCTGCTTTCCTGTGAGCTCTGTGTCGTCAGCTAGGGAAGTGGATATCCTCGAGGTAGCAAGAGTGAACAGTTCAGTTCGGCCATATCACATTCCTCCATTCCTTCACTGGGGTGAAACGGCCACTGGGGCTGCTGCTGCCAGCAAGGAAAAGGCAGGAAAACCCTTTCACTTTGCATTGCAGCCTCGTTATAGACAACACAAGATTATTAATGAGTGTGATTTACAGTATTTTGAAGTAGGGAGGGTGAACACTGATCTGTGTGGGGAACCCTAGCTTCCCCTGACTGAAGACTTGAGTAATGACTAGCGCTCTACCTCTGTCCTGGCTGTCTGTGCCAATCACAATTTGGCCGAACACATTTCTGCATTGATTGATTGGTCAAACACTTCCAACACAGCTGGCGCCCATAAGTCATGGTCTGCTGTGTGTTTTGTTCTCAGTGAAATCAGAGAACCTCTGTCAGCTATGATATGTCCAGTTCCATCTTGTATGGTGTCGTCTGGCCCCAGGCTGTAGCAGAGAACATCTGTCAGCTATGATATGTCCAGTTCCATCTTGTATGGTGTCATCTGGCCCCAGGCTGTAGCAGAGAACCTCTGTCAGCTATGATATGTCCAGGTCCATCTTGTATGGTGTCGTCTGGCCCCAGGCTGTAGCAGAGAACGTCTGTCAGCTATGATATGTCCAGTTCCATCTTGTATGGTGTCGTCTGGCCCCAGGCTGTAGCAGAGAACCTCTGTCAGCTATGATATGTCCAGTTCCATCTTGTATGGTGTCGTCTGACCCCAGGCTGTAGCAGAGAACCTCTGTCAGCTATGATATGTCCAGTTCCATCTTGTATGGTGTCGTCTGACCCCAGGCTGTAGCAGAGAACCTCTGTCAGCTATGATATGTCCAGTTCCATCTTGTATGGTGTCATCTGACCCCAGGCTGTAGCAGAGAACGTCTGTCAGCTATGATATGTCCAGTTCCATCTTGTATGGTGTCGTCTGGCCCCAGGCTGTAGCAGAGAACCTCTGTCAGCTATGATATGTCCAGTTCCATCTTGTATGGTGTCGTCTGGCCCCAGGCTGTAGCAGAGAACCTCTGTCAGCTATGATATGTCCAGTTCCATCTTGTATGGTGTCATCTGACCCCAGGCTGTAGCAGAGAACGTCTGTCAGCTATGATATGTCCAGTTCCATCTTGTATGGTGTCGTCTGGCCCCAGGCTGTAGCAGAGAACCTCTGTCAGCTATGATATGTCCAGTTCCATCTTGTATGGTGTCGTCTGGCCCCAGGCTGTAGCAGAGAACCTCTGTCAGCTATGATATGTCCAGTTCCATCTTGTATGGTGTCATCTGGCCCCAGGCTGTAGCAGAGAACGTCTGTCAGCTATGATATGTCCAGTTCCATCTTGTATGATGTCATCTGACCCCAGGCTGTAGCAGAGAACATCTGTCAGCTATGATATGTCCAGTTCCATCTTGTATGATGTCATCTGACCCCAGGCTGTAGCAGAGAACGTCTGTCAGCTATGATATGTCCAGTTCCATCTTGTATGGTGTCGTCTGGCCCCAGGCTGTAGCAGAGAACGTCTGTCAGCTATGATATGTCCAGTTCCATCTTGTATGGTGTCATCTGGCCCCAGGCTGTAGCAGAGAACCTCTGTCAGCTATGATATGTCCAGTTCTATCTTGTATGGTGTCATCTGGCCCCAGGCTGTAGCAGAGAACCTCTGTCAGCTATGATATGTCCAGTTCTATCTTGCATGGTGTCATCTGGCCCCAGGCTGTAGCAGAGAACATCTGTCAGCTATGATATGTCCAGTTCCATCTTGTATGATGTCATCTGACCCCAGGCTGTAGCAGAGAACGTCTGTCAGCTATGATATGTCCAGTTCCATCTTGTATGGTGTCGTCTGGCCCCAGGCTGTAGCAGAGAACGTCTGTCAGCTATGATATGTCCAGTTCCATCTTGTATGGTGTCATCTGGCCCCAGGCTGTAGCAGAGAACCTCTGTCAGCTATGATATTTCCATTTCTATCTTGTATGGTGTCATCTGGCCCCAGGCTGTAGCAGAGAACCTCTGTCAGCTATGATATGTCCAGTTCTATCTTGCATGGTGTCATCTGGCCCCAGGCTGTAGCAGAGAACCTCTGTCAGCTATGATATGTCCAGTTCCATCTTGTATGATGTCATCTGGCCCCAGGCTGTAGCAGAGAACCTCTGTCAGCTATGATATGTCCAGTTCCATCTTGTATGGTGTCGTCTGGCCCCAGGCTGTAGCAGAGAACGTCTGTCAGCTATGATATGTCCAGTTCCATCTTGTATGGTGTCGTCTGGCCCCAGGCTGTAGCAGAGAACCTCTGTCAGCTATGATATGTCCAGTTCCATCTTGTATGGTGTCGTCTGACCCCAGGCTGTAGCAGAGAACCTCTGTCAGCTATTATATGTCCAGTTCCATCTTGTATGGTGTCGTCTGACCCCAGGCTGTAGCAGAGAACCTCTGTCAGCTATGATATGTCCAGTTCCATCTTGTATGGTGTCATCTGACCCCAGGCTGTAGCAGAGAACGTCTGTCAGCTATGATATGTCCAGTTCCATCTTGTATGGTGTCGTCTGGCCCCAGGCTGTAGCAGAGAACCTCTGTCAGCTATGATATGTCCAGTTCCATCTTGTATGGTGTCGTCTGACCCCAGGCTGTAGCAGAGAACCTCTGTCAGCTATGATATGTCCAGTTCCATCTTGTATGGTGTCGTCTGACCCCAGGCTGTAGCAGAGAACCTCTGTCAGCTATGATATGTCCAGTTCTATCTTGCATGGTGTCATCTGGCCCCAGGCTGTAGCAGAGAACCTCTGTCAGCTATGATATGTCCAGTTCCATCTTGCATGGTGTCATCTGGCCCCAGGCTGTAGCAGAGAACCTCTGTCAGCTATGATATGTCCAGTTCCATCTTGTATGATGTCATCTGACCCCAGGCTGTAGCAGAGAACGTCTGTCAGCTATGATATGTCCAGTTCCATCTTGTATGGTGTCGTCTGGCCCCAGGCTGTAGCAGAGAACGTCTGTCAGCTATGATATGTCCAGTTCCATCTTGTATGGTGTCATCTGGCCCCAGGCTGTAGCAGAGAACCTCTGTCAGCTATGATATTTCCATTTCTATCTTGTATGGTGTCATCTGGCCCCAGGCTGTAGCAGAGAACCTCTGTCAGCTATGATATGTCCAGTTCTATCTTGCATGGTGTCATCTGGCCCCAGGCTGTAGCAGAGAACCTCTGTCAGCTATGATATGTCCAGTTCCATCTTGTATGATGTCATCTGGCCCCAGGCTGTAGCAGAGAACCTCTGTCAGCTATGATATGTCCAGTTCCATCTTGTATGGTGTCGTCTGGCCCCAGGCTGTAGCAGAGAACGTCTGTCAGCTATGATATGTCCAGTTCCATCTTGTATGGTGTCGTCTGGCCCCAGGCTGTAGCAGAGAACCTCTGTCAGCTATGATATGTCCAGTTTCCATCTTGTATGGTGTCGTCTGACCCCAGGCTGTAGCAGAGAACCTCTGTCAGCTATGATATGTCCAGTTCCATCTTGTATGGTGTCGTCTGACCCCAGGCTGTAGCAGAGAACCTCTGTCAGCTATGATATGTCCAGTTCCATCTTGTATGGTGTCATCTGACCCCAGGCTGTAGCAGAGAACGTCTGTCAGCTATGATATGTCCAGTTCCATCTTGTATGGTGTCGTCTGGCCCCAGGCTGTAGCAGAGAACCTCTGTCAGCTATGATATGTCCAGTTCCATCTTGTATGGTGTCGTCTGGCCCCAGGCTGTAGCAGAGAACCTCTGTCAGCTATGATATGTCCAGTTCCATCTTGTATGGTGTCGTCTGACCCCAGGCTGTAGCAGAGAACCTCTGTCAGCTATGATATGTCCAGTTCCATCTTGTATGGTGTCCACTGACCCCAGGCTGTAGCAGAGAACCTCTGTCAGCTATGATATGTCCAGTTCCATCTTGTATGGTGTCATCTGACCCCAGGCTGTAGCAGAGAACGTCTGTCAGCTATGATATGTCCAGTTCCATCTTGTATGGTGTCGTCTGGCCCCAGGCTGTAGCAGAGAACCTCTGTCAGCTATGATATGTCCAGTTCCATCTTGTATGGTGTCGTCTGGCCCCAGGCTGTAGCAGAGAACCTCTGTCAGCTATGATATGTCCAGTTCCATCATGTATGGTGTCATCTGGCCCCAGGCTGTAGCAGAGAACGTCTGTCAGCTATGATATGTCCAGTTCCATCTTGTATGGTGTCGTCTGGCCCCAGGCTGTAGCAGAGAACCTCTGTCAGCTATGATATGTCCAGTTCCATCTTGTATGGTGTCGTCTGACCCCAGGCTGTAGCAGAGAACCTCTGTCAGCTATGATATGTCCAGTTCCATCTTGTATGGTGTCGTCTGACCCCAGGCTGTAGCAGAGAACCTCTGTCAGCTATGATATGTCCAGTTCCATCTTGTATGGTGTCATCTGACCCCAGGCTGTAGCAGAGAACGTCTGTCAGCTATGATATGTCCAGTTCCATCTTGTATGGTGTCGTCTGGCCCCAGGCTGTAGCAGAGAACCTCTGTCAGCTATGATATGTCCAGTTCCATCTTGTATGGTGTCGTCTGACCCCAGGCTGTAGCAGAGAACCTCTGTCAGCTATGATATGTCCAGGTCCATCTTGTATGGTGTCGTCTGACCCCAGGCTGTAGCAGAGAACCTCTGTCAGCTATGATATGTCCAGGTCCATCTTGTATGGTGTCATCTGGCCCCAGCCTGTAGCAGAGAACCTCTGTCAGCTATGATATGTCCAGTTCCATCTTGTATGGTGTCATCTGACCCCAGGCTGTAGCAGAGAACGTCTGTCAGCTATGATATGTCCAGTTCCATCTTGTATGGTGTCGTCTGGCCCCAGGCTGTAGCAGAGAACGTCTGTCAGCTATGATATGTCCAGTTCCATCTTGTATGGTGTCATCTGGCCCCAGGCTGTAGCAGAGAACGTCTGTCAGCTATGATATGTCCAGTTCTATCTTGTATGGTGTCATCTGGCCCCAGGCTGTAGCAGAGAACCTCTGTCAGCTATGATATGTCCAGTTCTATCTTGCATGGTGTCATCTGGCCCCAGGCTGTAGCAGAGAACCTCTGTCAGCTATGATATGTCCAGTTCCATCTTGTATGATGTCATCTGGCCCCAGGCTGTAGCAGAGAACCTCTGTCAGCTATGATATGTCCAGTTCCATCTTGTATGGTGTCGTCTGGCCCCAGGCTGTAGCAGAGAACCTCTGTCAGCTATGATATGTCCAGGTCCATCTTGTATGGTGTCATCTGGCCCCAGGCTGTAGCAGAGAACGTCTGTCAGCTATGATATGTCCAGTTCCATCTTGTATGGTGTCATCTGACCCCAGGCTGTAGCAGAGAACGTCTGTCAGCTATGATATGTCCAGTTCTATCTTGTATGGTGTCATCTGGCCCCAGGCTGTAGCAGAGAACCTCTGTCAGCTATGATATGTCCAGTTCTATCTTGTATGGTGTCATCTGGCCCCAGGCTGTAGCAGAGAACCTCTGTCAGCTATGATATGTCCAGTTCCATCTTGTATGGTGTCATCTGGCCCCAGGCTGTAGCAGAGAACCTCTGTCAGCTATGATATGTCCAGGTCCATCTTGTATGGTGTCATCTGGCCCCAGGCTGTAGCAGAGAACGTCTGTCAGCTATGATATGTCCAGTTCCATCTTGTATGATGTCATCTGACCCCAGGCTGTAGCAGAGAACATCTGTCAGCTATGATATGTCCAGTTCCATCTTGTATGATGTCATCTGACCCCAGGCTGTAGCAGAGAACGTCTGTCAGCTATGATATGTCCAGTTCCATCTTGTATGGTGTCGTCTGGCCCCAGGCTGTAGCAGAGAACGTCTGTCAGCTATGATATGTCCAGTTCCATCTTGTATGATGTCATCTGACCCCAGGCTGTAGCAGAGAACATCTGTCAGCTATGATATGTCCAGTTCCATCTTGTATGATGTCATCTGACCCCAGGCTGTAGCAGAGAACGTCTGTCAGCTATGATATGTCCAGTTCCATCTTGTATGGTGTCGTCTGGCCCCAGGCTGTAGCAGAGAACGTCTGTCAGCTATGATATGTCCAGTTCCATCTTGTATGGTGTCATCTGGCCCCAGGCTGTAGCAGAGAACCTCCGTCAGCTATGATATGTCCAGTTCCATCTTGTATGGTGTCATCTGGCCCCAGGCTGTAGCAGAGAACCTCTATCAGCTATGATATGTCCAGTTCCATCTTGTATGGTGTCATCTGGCCCCAGGCTGTAGCAGAGAACCTCTGTCAGCTATGATATGTCCAGTTCCATCTTGTATGATGTCATCTGGCCCCAGGCTGTAGCAGAGAACCTCTGTCAGCTATGATATGTCCAGTTCCATCTTGTATGGTGTCGTCTGGCCCCAGGCTGTAGCAGAGAACCTCTGTCAGCTATGATATGTCCAGGTCCATCTTGTATGGTGTCATCTGGCCCCAGGCTGTAGCAGAGAACCTCTGTCAGCTATGATATGTCCAGTTCCATCTTGTATGGTGTCATCTGACCCCAGGCTGTAGCAGAGAACGTCTGTCAGCTATGATATGTCCAGTTCTATCTTGTATGGTGTCATCTGGCCCCAGGCTGTAGCAGAGAACCTCTGTCAGCTATGATATGTCCAGTTCTATCTTGTATGGTGTCATCTGGCCCCAGGCTGTAAGACTACTGGAGACTAAACACTCGGAAGTCAAAACAACAACTGTGTCCCAAATGGCACTGCATTCCCTCCATAGTGCACTACTTTTGCCCAGATTCCTATGGGTCCTAGTCAAAAGTAGTACACTACATAGGTAGCCATTTCAGACTATGTCCTTTAGAGGATATTCCACCTCTGACACCAGTTGTAACTTACCCTTTCCTAGGTCCAAGTGATGAGATGCTGATTCCTCAATCAGTCCATGTTACGAACCCCGTGGCTGTAGACGTCTAGGGTGGATGGACATGAGACCCGTAACATAATTCATGCAAATTATAAGGAACAGTGAGAACAAAAACTACACGACAACCATAAACTACCGTCAAACATAAAAGGTTTATTTTTGAACACACGGTAAAGGTTGAGCAGGACCCAAGAAATGAAACAATAGTGTAAAACACCCCTAAACTGATCTTGCCTGCCTCAAGAACCGCTAAGCTACTGCTAATCATACAAAAATTACAGTGGGTCGTCCGCTCAGGTCTAACTAGTGTTTTTAGACAGTTTTCTTCCTACGGGTAATGTACGCCCAAGGGCAACTTGCTTAAACTCCCCTTTTCCCAGAAACACACAAAGTTACCAAACAGAGTAACCAGCAACTAGTGAGTACACAAAACACAGGACACCACAGTATCCATACTCACATACGGAAAATAGTCTTCCCTAACAAACACAACTGACCGGCTTTTAAACAATGGGATGTGTGATTGAAAAACCAGAAACAGGTGGTGCAATGCAGAGGAATGTTCACTGATTGGTCCACCTCAGCAATCAGCAGACACCCCAACGACCACCAATCAGGAACATACAGGACACCTGTGATTAGGGCAGAAGGAGAGGAAAAACACAAAAAGACACAGGATACCTGTATCCGTAACAGTCCACTACAATAGTGCATTAGCATCAGCTGTTAGAACGGTCACTGAGTTTTTGTCACAACGTTGACGGGTTGATGTCCTGGTATAATTGCTTTGCTTGCGTGTGTTGTTGGGGGCAGGATGGGTGTTATTCTAATGTGTCTCAGCGGGGGCTAAAGCCGTGCAGAAGGCATCTCACTAGTAGCTGGCAGCCTAGCAACCTAGCAGGGTGCAGCCCAAATGGTACCCTATTCCCTAAATACTGTAGTGCACTGCTCTTGACCAGAGCCATATGAGCCCTGGTCAAAAGTAGTGCACTACATAGGGAATAGGGTGCCATTTGGGAACGCGGACAGTATGTTATAAAACAGCCTGAGAGGCAGTGTGGTACAACACAGTATGTGCCACACGTTATGTCATCAGTCTTGGGCACCGCCAAGCGTCTTGGCCCCAATTTATTCAGCCATGGCGTCTCCGTGAGACCGTAGCTGAGACACAAAATGACGGGTACCATTATTTAAAAAAAATAGACTTTCTGGGGCTCAAAGTGTCAGGCAGCAAAGTGTCTCATCTCAAAGCAAGTTGGCTGTCGCTCTTTGCTCTCCCTCACTTCACTCCCCCCACCCCATTATGCCGTGGACCAATGGATCTCCACTCCCCCACCCCATTATGCCGTGGACCAATGGATCTCCACTCCCCCACCCCATTATGCTGTGGACCAATGGATCAACTTCAGAAATGTTAGAGTTTGCTACTCTGCTCTCACCTCAGGAAGATTTTACATTTACATTTTAATCATTTAGCAGACTTACACAATACTTAGTTCCCTCATTAAAATGCAAATCAATTTATAACATTTTTGACATGCGTTTTTCTGGATTTTTTTGTTGTTATTCTGTCTCTCACTGTTCAAATAAACCTACCATTAAAATTATAGACTGATCATGTCTTTGTCAGTGGGCAAACGTACAAAATCAGCAGGGGATCAAATACTTTTTTCCCCTCACTGTAACACTGTAGCGGATCAACTCATCTCTATAGTAACACTGTAGTGGATCAACTCATCTCTATAGTAACACTGAAGTGGATCAACTCATCTCTATAGTAACACTGTAGCGGATCAACTCATCTCTATAGTAACACTGTGGTGGATCAACTCATCTCTATATTAACGATTCTCTCTCTCCACTGTAGCGGATCAACTCATCTCTATAGTAACACTGTAGTGGATCAACTCATCTCTATAGTAACACTGTAGTGGATCAACTCATCTCTATAGTAACACTGTAGTGGATCAACTCATCTCTATAGTAACGGTTCTCTCTCTCCACTGTAGTGGATCAACTCATCTCTATAGTAACACTGTAGTGGATCAACTTATCTCTATAGTAACACTGTAGCGGATCAACTTATCTCTATAGTAACACTGTAGTGGATCAACTCATCTCTATAGTAACAGTTCTCTCTCTCCACTGTAGCGGATCAACTCATCTCTATATTAACAGTTCTCTCTCTCCACTGTAGTGGATCAACTCATCTCTATAGTAACGGTTCTCTCTCTCCACTGTAGTGGATCAACTCATCTCTATAGTAACACTGTAGTGGATCAACTTATCTCTATAGTAACACTGTAGCGGATCAACTTATCTCTATAGTAACACTGTAGCGGATCAACTCATCTCTATAGTAACACTGTAGCGGATCAACTTATCTCTATAGTAACACTGTAGCGGATCAACTCATCTCTATAGTAACACTGTAGTGGATCAACTTATCTCTATAGTAACACTGTAGTGGATCAACTCATCTCTATAGTAACACTGTAGCGGATCAACTTATCTCTATAGTAACACTGTAGCGGATCAACTAATCTCTATAGTAACACTGTAGCGGATCAACTTATCTCTATAGTAACACTGTAGCGGATCAACTCATCTCTATAGTAACACTGTAGTGGATCAACTCATCTCTATATTAACAGTTCTCTCTCTCCACTGTAGCGGATCAACTCATCTCTATATTAACAGTTCTCTCTCTCCACTGTAGTGGATCAACTCATCTCTATAGTAACGGTTCTCTCTCTCCACTGTAGTGGATCAACTCATCTCTATAGTAACACTGTAGTGGATCAACTTATCTCTATAGTAACACTGTAGCGGATCAACTTATCTCTATAGTAACACTGTAGCGGATCAACTCATCTCTATAGTAACACTGTAGCGGATCAACTTATCTCTATAGTAACACTGTAGCGGATCAACTCATCTCTATAGTAACACTGTAGTGGATCAACTTATCTCTATAGTAACACTGTAGCGGATCAACTTATCTCTATAGTAACACTGTAGCGGATCAACTCATCTCTATAGTAACACTGTAGTGGATCAACTCATCTCTATATTAACAGTTCTCTCTCTCCACTGTAGCGGATCAACTCATCTCTATATTAACAGTTCTCTCTCTCCACTGTAGTGGATCAACTCATCTCTATAGTAACGGTTCTCTCTCTCCACTGTAGTGGATCAACTCATCTCTATAGTAACACTGTAGTGGATCAACTTATCTCTATAGTAACACTGTAGCGGATCAACTTATCTCTATAGTAACACTGTAGCGGATCAACTCATCTCTATAGTAACACTGTAGCGGATCAACTTATCTCTATAGTAACACTGTAGCGGATCAACTCATCTCTATAGTAACACTGTAGTGGATCAACTTATCTCTATAGTAACACTGTAGTGGATCAACTCATCTCTATAGTAACACTGTAGCGGATCAACTTATCTCTATAGTAACACTGTAGCGGATCAGCTCATCTCTATAGTAACACTGTAACGGATCAACTTATCTCTATAGTAACACTGTAGTGGATCAACTCATCTCTATAGTAACAGTTCTCTCTCCACTGTAGTGGATCAACTAATCTCTATAGTAACACTGTAGTGGATCAACTCATCTCTATAGTAACACTGTAGTGGATCAACTTATCTCTATAGTAACACTGTAGCGGATCAACTTATCTCTATAGTAACACTGTAGCGGATCAACTCATCTCTATAGTAACACTGTAGCGGATCAACTTATCTCTATAGTAAAACTGTAGCGGATCAACTCATCTCTATAGTAACACTGTAGTGGATCAACTTATCTCTATAGTAACACTGTAGTGGATCAACTCATCTCTATAGTAACACTGTAGCGGATCAACTTATCTCTATAGTAACACTGTAGCGGATCAACTCATCTCTATAGTAACACTGTAGCGGATCAACTTATCTCTATAGTAACACTGTAGTGGATCAACTCATCTCTATAGTAACAGTTCTCTCTCCACTGTAGTGGATCAACTAATCTCTATAGTAACACTGTAGCGGATCAACTCATCTCTATAGTAACACTGTAGCGGATAAACTCATCTCTATAGTAACACTGTAGTGGATCAACTCATCTCTATAGTAACACTGTAGCGGATCAACTCATCTCTATAGTAACACTGTAGTGGATCAACTCATCTCTATAGTAACACTGTAGTGGATCAACTTATCTCTATAGTAACACTGTAGCGGATCAACTCATCTCTATAGTAACACTGTAGTGGATCAACTCATCTCTATAGTAACACTGTAGTGGATCAACTCATCTCTATAGTAACACTGTAGCGGATCAACTTATCTCTATAGTAACACTGTAGTGGATCAACTCATCTCTATAGTAACAGTTCTCTCTCTCCACTGTAGTGGATCAACTCATCTCTATAGTAACACTGTAGCGGATCAACTCATCTCTATAGTAACACTGTAGCGGATCAACTCATCTCTATAGTAACACTGTAGTGGATCAACTCATCTCTATATTAACAGTTCTCTCTCTCCACTGTAGCGGATCAACTCATCTCTATATTAACAGTTCTCTCTCTCCACTGTAGTGGATCAACTCATCTCTATATTAACAGTTCTCTCTCTCCACTGTAGCGGATCAACTCATCTCTATATTAACAGTTCTCTCTCTCCAATGTAGTGGATCAACTCATCTCTATAGTAACAGTTCTCTCTCCACTGTAGTGGATCAACTAATCTCTATAGTAACACTGTAGTGGATCAACTCATCTCTATAGTAACACTGTAGTGGATCAACTTATCTCTATAGTAACACTGTAGCGGATCAACTTATCTCTATAGTAACACTGTAGTGGATCAACTCATCTCTATAGTAACACTGTAGCGGATCAACTCATCTCTATAGTAACACTGTAGTGGATCAACTCATCTCTATAGTAACACTGTAGTGGATCAACTTATCTCTATAGTAACACTGTAGCGGATCAACTCATCTCTATAGTAACACTGTAGTGGATCAACTCATCTCTATAGTAACACTGTAGTGGATCAACTCATCTCTATAGTAACACTGTAGCGGATCAACTTATCTCTATAGTAACACTGTAGTGGATCAACTCATCTCTATAGTAACAGTTCTCTCTCTCCACTGTAGTGGATCAACTCATCTCTATAGTAACACTGTAGCGGATCAACTCATCTCTATAGTAACACTGTAGCGGATCAACTCATCTCTATAGTAACACTGTAGTGGATCAACCCATCTCTATATTAACAGTTCTCTCTCTCCACTGTAGCGGATCAACTCATCTCTATATTAACAGTTCTCTCTCTCCACTGTAGTGGATCAACTCATCTCTATATTAACAGTTCTCTCTCTCCACTGTAGCGGATCAACTCATCTCTATATTAACAGTTCTCTCTCTCCAATGTAGTGGATCAACTCATCTCTATAGTAACACTGTAGCGGATCAACTCATCTCTATAGTAACACTGTAGCGGATCAACTCATCTCTATATTAATCTCTATATGTGTGTGTGTGTGGTGTTGAAGTGAAGGACTTGTCAGCAGTAGGTCTTACTAAGGGGTATTTTAAGCAGCGTTTCCCACTGTGGCTGTTGTGGTGACCTCAGTGGTGACCTCAGGGATGTAGCTCAGTTGGTAGAACAGTTGGTAGAACATGGCGTTTGCATCGCCAGGGTTGTGGGTTCGATTCCCACGGGGGGCCAGTATGAAAAATAAAATAATGTATGCACTCACTAACTGTAAGTCGCTCTGGATAAGAGCGTCTGCTAAATGACTAAAATGTAAATGTAAATGTGACCGCCACACTGGCAGTGAAATTCCACGTGATTGTTGAATCAAGGTAATCTCCTCTTATGCACTCTGGACATGCGTTGGTAGTAGCCATATCGCTAACGACCCGGCTAATGGCCTGGTACTCAGGGCTCTATTGTCCCACTAACCACTCTGACATCCATGCAAATACAATCGAAAAGGACATCAAACACTTTATCATCAAAACAGTATCGTGCTTTTAAAACTCATCTCACTGTGATTGATCAATTTGAAGAAAGAAGTTCAACAACAGGTTGAAACTGAGTGGAAAACATGGACGTTGTGGATGTTGTTTCAAAGCCTAACACAAGGAAATGGACAGCGCTTTCTAAGGTGATGATTAATTCATAACACCCATATGCATATTAGAGCTTATTCATATGCATAGACCTTTACAGTGCCCTCAGAAAGTATTCAGACCCCTTGACTTTTTCCACATTTTGTTACGTTACAGCCTTATTCTAAAATGGATTAAATAACTTTTTTTCCTCATCAATCTACACACAATACCCCATAACGACAAAGCGAAAACAGGTTTTCAGAAATTTTTGCCAATTTACTACAAATTTAAACACAGAAATACCTAACAAAATGTTGAAAAAGTCAAGGGGGTCTGAATACTTTCCCGAATGCACTATATAAGAGTCCAAGCCCGAGACGAAACCTGAATTTAAATCATTGTGCAGTTTTACACTACCTTTAGCTACAGAATATCTCACCACCGTGGCGTTTTTCCTATTTTGTTGCATTACAACCTGTAATTTAAATGGATTTTTATTTGGATTTAATGTAATGGACATACACCAAATAGTCCAAATTGGTGAAGAGGAATGAAAAAAATAATTTGTTGCAAAAAATTCTAAAAATATAAATAATGTAAAAGTGGTGTGTATTCACCCCCTTTGCTTTGACTCCCCTAACCGGTGCCCCCGCACATTGACTCCCCTAACCGGTGCCCCCCCACATTGACTCCCCTAACCGGTGCCCCCGCACATTGACTCCCCTAACCGGTGCCCCCCCACATTGACTCCCCTAACCGGTGCCCCCCCCCCACATTGACTCCCTTAACCGGTGCCCCCCCACATTGACTCCCCTAACCGGTGCCCCCGCACATTGACTCGCCTAACCGGTGCCCCCGCACATTGACTCCCCTAACCGGTGCCCCCGCACATTGACTCCCCTAACCGGTGCCCCCGCACATTGACTCCCCTAACCGGTGCCCCCCGCACATTGACTCCCCTAACCGGTGCCCCCGCACATTGACTCCCCTAACCGGTGCCCCCGCACATTGACTCCCCTAACCGGTGCCCCCGCACATTGACTCTGTACCGGTACCCCCGCACATTGACTCCCCTAACCGGTGCCCCCGCACATTGACTCAGTACCGGTACGTCCTGTATATAGCCTCCCTACTGTTATCTTATTTTACTGCTGCTCTTTAATTATTTGCTATTTTTTATGTAGGTTAAGGGCTTGTAAGTAAGCATTTCACTGTAATGTTTACACCTGTTATATTCGGCTCATGTGGCAAATGCAATTTGATTTGATTTGATAAGATCTGGTGCAACCAATTACCTTCAGAAGTCACCATAATTAGTTAAATAAAGTCCACCTGTGTGCAATCTAAGTGTCACATGATCTGTCACATGATCTCAGTATATATACACCTGTTCTGAAAGGCCCTAGAGTCTGCAACACCACTAAGCAAGGGGCGCCACCAAGCAAGCGGCACCATGAAGACCAAGGAGCTCTCCAAACAGGTCAGGGACAAAGTTGTGGAGAAGTACAGATCAGGGTTGGGTTATAAAAAAATATCAGAAACTTTGAACATCCCACGGAGCGCCATTAAATCCCTGGACCCACTCCAATTTGCATGCAGCCCCAACAGATCCACAGATGACACAATCTCTATTGCACTCCACACTGCCCTTTCCCACCTGGACAAAGGGAACACCTAGCTCATCACTAAACTAAGTCCCTGGGACTAAACACCTCCCTCTGCAACTGGATCCTGGACTTCCTGATGGAACACCATAAAATGCATTATTAAAAAATGGAAAGAATATGGCACCACAACAAACCAAGAGAGGGCCACCCACCAAACATCACGGACCAGGCAAGGAGGGCATTAATCAGAGAGGCAACAAAGACACCAAAGATAACCCTGAAGGAGCTGCAAAGCTCCACAGCGGAGATTGGAGTATCTGTCCATAGGACCACTTTAAGCCGTACACTCCACAGAGCTGGGCTTCACGGAAGAGTTGCCAGAAAAAAAGCCATTGCCATGGGTCTCCAGGTCGCGGCCGGCTACGACAGAGCCTGGATTCGAACCAGGATCTCTAGTGGCGCAACTAGCACTGCGATGCAGTGCCTTAGACCACTGCGCCACTCGGAGGGAAACCTGTTTCAGTCTTCCAGAGATTTGAGACTGGGATGGAGGTTCACCTTCCAGCAGGACAATGACCCTAAGCATACTGCTAAAGCAACACTTGAGTGGTTTAAGGGGAAACATTTAAATGTCTTGGAATGGCCTAGTCAAAGCCCAGACCTCAATCCAATTGAGAATCTGTGGTATGACTTAAAGATTGCTATACACCAGCGGAACCCATCCAACTTGAAGGAGCTGGAGCAGTTTTGCCTTGAAGAATGGGCAACAATCCCAGTGGCTAGTTGTGCCAAGCTTATAGAGACATACCCCAAGAGACTTGCAGCTGTAATTGCTGCAAAAGGTGGCTCTACAAAGTATTGACTCTGGGGGGGGGGGGGGGGGGGTGAATAGTTATGCACCCTCAAGTTTTCTTTTTTTTGGTCTTATTTCTTGTTTCTTTCACACAAAAAAAATATTTTGCATCTTCAAAGTGGTAGGCATGTTGTGTAAATCAAATGATAAACCCCCCCCCCAAAAAAAAAAAATCAATTTTAATTCCAGGTTGTAAGGCAACAAAATAGGAAAAATGCCAAGTGGGGTGAATACTTTCGCAAGACACTGTAAGTGTTCTTATAAGCCCAGACATTTCTATATGCAGTCCCGTGTGAAAGCAGAGTTTTGATGGTTGCCACTAAAAAGAGGAGGATCCCAGCTGCTACTATAGTTATTTCTCAGCAGCTAATATTATTATGTTAGTCATTTAGCAGACGCTCTTATCCAGAGCGACTTACAGGAGCAATTAGGGTTAAGTGCCTTGCTTAAGGGCACATCGACAGATTTTTCACCTAGTCGGCTCGGGGATTAGAACCAGCGACCATTCGGTTACTAGCACAACGCTCTTACCCACTAAGCTAATATTAAACACGTTGTGTTATAAAACCGGAGTTACCTACCTGGAATGATTGAAAAACCGTCAGGAAAGCGGCCTCCATTTGCTATTCTAGTGCACACGGATGATCCCCTGCCCCTCTTCCTACCCATTTGATAATGGGCCATTCTAAATCTAGAACTAATTTTGCATATTAGTAAAGACCAGATGCAATTGAGAATAGTCTGACGGGTGAAAATATGATCACTTGATGAGAGAGCAGCGTGTGCAGCCTGAGGCAAGAAACAGAGCGCAAGCTTTTTTTTTTGCGACTTCCTCAACTCATCAATAGCCAATAGTCGACTTCCTCAACTCATCAATAGCCAATAGTCGACTTCCTCAACTCATCAATAGCCAATAGTCGACTTCCTCAACTCATCAATAGCCAATAGTCGACTTCCTCAACTCATCAAAAGCCAATAGTCGACTTCCTCAACTCATCAATAGCCAATAGTCGACTTCCTCAACTCATCAACAGCCAATAGTCGACTTCCTCAACTCATCAATAGCCAATAGTCGCATCATGCAGGTTTGCATCATTCACAACTAAAGTTGCCAAATAACTCTAGATCTGGCATATAGGACCTGTTTCAAATGATCACTTTTACGCATAGCCACTTCATATGTGCACTCACTCAGGAATTGGAAAGATATCCTTTCTGTTTTATTCAGCTAAGTCCAATTATATTCTTCTTACTATAAAATCATATCATATAAAATGATGGCATGGGACTTATAAGCATATCTTGTCTGCTTAATGAACAAGCCAACAGCCTATGGCATGGAGCATAGCCAGATAACATACAGTAGGCCAACTCACATTCTGTTCTTCTGAAATAAATGTTCTTCATATCATAACGTTTCTTTAGACCTGCCTAAAATAAATAACGGATTAATTGTGATGGTGTAGGCCTATATTACATAGATGTATTAGATTGTTTTAAAGGTAGATGGTCCAAAGGCCTGGGGATGCTAAACGTGTTAGCCTCATGTGTATCAGACAGTGACACCGAACAAGCGCGCGCGCGCGCGCGTGTGTGTGTGTGTGTGTGTGTGTGTGTGTGTGTGTGTGTGTGTGTGTGTGTGTGTGTGTGTGTGTGTGTGTGTTAGAGAGTGACACTAAATGGCCTTGCTTGTTAGAGAGTGACACAGGGCTGAGTGAAGGTGATCCCAGGTCGTTACTAACAGAGAGATGGGTCAGAGCTGCTGGCCTGTCACTATGGCCAGGTGAGTTAATAGGACTGTAGTTAAGTGTTATTGTCACTACTTAGAGTCATGACTTTGGACCTGATATATAATCTGTGGATAACAGTTTACCTGATATATAATCTGTGGATAACAGTTTACCTGATATATAATCTGTGGATAACAGTTTACCTGATATATAATCTGTGGATAACAGTTTACCTGATATATAATCTGTGGATAACAGTTTACCTGATATATAATCTGTGGATAACAGTTTACCTGATATATAATCTGTGGATAACAGTTTACCTGATATATCATCTGTGGATAACAGTTTACCTGATATATCATCTGTGGATAACAGTTTACCTGATATATAATCTGTGGATAACAGTTTACCTGATATATCATCTGTGGATAACAGTTTACCTGATATATCATCTGTGGATAACAGTTTACCTGATATATCATCTGTGTATAACAGTTTACCTGATATATCATCTGTGTATAACAGTTTACCTGATATATAATCTGTGTATAACAGTTTACCTGATATATCATCTGTGTATAACAGTTTACCTGATATATAATCTGTGTATAACAGTTTACCTGATATATCATCTGTGGATAACAGTTTACCTGATATATCATCTGTGGATAACAGTTTACCTGATATATCATCTGTGGATAACAGTTTACCTGATATATCATCTGTGGATAACAATTTTCAAAGGAATTGTATTCTGATATGTTCAGAGATGGACTCAAACTCAAAAGTAGAACAAATGCACCAGCTGTTGTTCTTTGTCCCCTTTGAGCATGTTGTCCACTCAACTTGGTAGGTGAGAATTTAACACAATGAAATGCAGATAGTTGTCAAATGTAAGACACTGTAGTGTCAGTGTTAGCTGTATGAGTCTTAGTGAGTAAAGTTAGCCAACCTAACAGTCCCCAGCAGAATGTATGAGTCCAGTGAGTAAGGTTAGCCAACCTTACAGTCCCCAGCAGAATGTATGAGTCCAGTGAGTAAGGTTAGCCAACCTAACAGTCCCCAGCAGAATGTATGAGTCCAGTGAGTAAGGTTAGCCAACCTAACAGTCCCCAGCAGAATGTATGAGTCCAGTGAGTAAGGTTAGCCAACCTAACAGTCCCCAGCAGAATGTATGAGTCCAGTGAGTAAGGTTAGCCAACATAACAGTCCCCAGCAGAATGTATGAGTCCAGTGAGTAAGGTTAGCCAACCTAACAGTCCCCAGCAGAATGTATGAGTCCAGTGAGTAAGGTTAGCCAACCTAACAGTCCCCAGCAGAATGTATGAGTCCAGTGAGTGAGGTTAGCCAACCTAACAGTCCCCAGCAGAATGTATGAGTCCAGTGAGTAAGGTTAGCCAACCTAACAGTCCCCAGCAGAATGTATGAGTCCAGTGAGTAAGGTTAGCCAACCTAACAGTCCCCAGCAGAATGTATGAGTCCAGTGAGTAAAGTTAGCCAACCTAACAGTCCCCAGCAGAATGTATGAGTCCAGTGAGTAAGGTTAGCCAACCTAACAGTCCCCAGCAGAATGTATGAGTCCATTGAGTAAAGTTAGCCAACCTAACAGTCCCCAGCAGAATGTATGAGTCCAGTGAGTAAGGTTAGCCAACCTAACAGTCCCCAGCAGAATGTATGAGTCCAGTGAGTAAAGTTAGCCAACCTAACAGTCCCCAGCAGAATGTATGAGTCCAGTGAGTAAAGTTAGCCAACCTAACAGTCCCCAGCAGAATGTATGAGTCCAGTGAGGAAAGTTAACCAACCTAACAGTCCCCAGCAGAATGTATGAGTCCAGTGAGTAAGGTTAGCCAACCTAACAGTCCCCAGCAGAATGTATGAGTCCAGTGAGTAAGGTTAGCCAACCTAACAGTCCCCAGCAGAATGTATGAGTCCAGTGAGTAAAGTTAGCCAACCTAACAGTCCCCAGCAGAATGTATGAGTCCAGTGAGTAAAGTTAACCAACCTAACAGTCCCCAGCAGAATGTATGAGTCCAGTGAGTAAAGTTAGCCAACCTAACAGTCCCCAGCAGAATGTATGAGTCCAGTGAGTAAAGTTAACCAACCTAACAGTCCCCAGCAGAATGTATGAGTCCAGTGAGTAAAGTTAACCAACCTAACAGTCCCCAGCAGAATGTATGAGTCCAGTGAGTAAGGTTAGCCAACCTAACAGTCCCCAGCAGAATGTATGAGTCCAGTGAGTAAAGTTAACCAACCTAACAGTCCCCAGCAGAATGTATGAGTCCAGTGAGTAAAGTTAACCAACCTAACAGTCCCCAGCAGAATGTATACGTCCAGTGAGTAAGGTTAGCCAACCTAACAGTCCCCAGCAGAATGTATGAGTCCAGTGAGTAAGGTTAGCCAACCTAACAGTCCCCAGCAGAATGTATGAGTCCAGTGAGTAAAGTTAGCCAACCTAACAGTCCCCAGCAGAATGTATGAGTCCAGTGAGTAAAGTTAGCCAACCTAACAGTCCCCAGCAGAATGTATGAGTCCAGTGAGTAAAGTTAACCAACCTAACAGTCCCCAGCAGAATGTATGAGTCCAGTGAGTAAAGTTAGCCAACCTAACAGTCCCCAGCAGAATGTATGAGTCCAGTGAGTAAAGTTATCCAACCTAACAGTCCCCAGCAGAATGTATGAGTCCAGTGAGTAAGGTTAGCCAACCTAACAGTCCCCAGCAGAATGTTTCCTTCCTCTGTTACGCTCCAACCCTCTCAGCCTCTACACTTCCTTCTTATCGCCATATCTCCCTTCTCAGCCACCTGCCCTCCTCTTCTCCTCTCCGGAGGCGACGTCTGGGTCTATCATGTCCCTGGCATCGATCCCCCAGCTCCAGATGGACATCTGTTCTCTATTCTCCCTCTACCTCCAGGCAGAGGCACAGT
>CM072255.1:7087384-7124884 GCA_036851935.1 Coregonus suidteri
CACTGGAGACCTTATAGCCTGCTGGGTCCACCGGAGACGTTATAGCATGCTGGGTCCACCGGAGACGTTATAGCCTGCTGGGTCCACCGGAGACGTTATAGCCTGCTGGGTCCACCGGAGACATTATAGCCTGCTGGGTCCACCGGAGACATTATAGCCTGCTGGGTCCACCGGAGACCTTATAGCCTGCTGGATCCACCGGAGACCTTATAGCCTGCTGGGTCCACCGGAGACCTTATAGCCTGCTGGTCCACCGGAGACGTTATAGCCTGCTGGGTCCACCGGAGACGTTATAGCCTGCTGGGTCCACCGGAGACGTTATAGCCTGCTGGGTCCACCGGAGACGTTATAGCCTGCTGGGTCCACCGGAGACGTTATAGCCTGCTGGGTCCACCGGAGACCTTATAGCCTGCTGGGTCCACCGGAGACCTTATAGCCTGCTGGGTCCACCGGAGACGTTATAGCCTGTGAAAGGCTCATGGTTCCCTGTCTCTTCCTCTGACTATAGAGAGCTGTCAAAATCCTGGTGGATCACGCTGGTCTCTAGGTCTGGTCTCTAGGTCTGGTCTCTAGGCCTGGTCTCTAGGTCTGGTCTCTAGGTCTGGTTTCTAGGTCTGGTCTGGACTGGTCTCTAGGTCTGGTCTCTAGGTCTGGTCTCTAGGTCTGGTCTCTAGGTCTGGTCTCTAGGTCTGGTCTCTAGGCCTGGTCTCTAGGTCTGGTCTCTAGGTCTGGTTTCTAGGTCTGGTCTGGACTGGTCTCTAGGTCTGGTCTCTAGGTCTGGTCTCTAGGTCTGGTCTCTAGGTCTGGTCTCTAGGTCTGGTCTCTAGGTCTGGTCTCTAGGTCTGGTCTCTAGGCCTGGTCTGGACTGGTCTCTAGGTCTGGTCTCTAGGTCTGGTCTCTAGGTCTGGTCTCTAGGCCTGGTCTCTAGGCCTGGTCTCTAGGTCTGGTCTCTAGGTCTGGTCTGGTCTCTAGGTCTGGTCTCTAGGTCTGGTCTGGTCTCTAGGTCTGGTCTCTAGGTCTGGTCTGGTCTCTAGGTCTGGTCTCTAGGTCTGGTCTCTAGGTCTGGTCTCTAGGCCTGGTCTCTAGGTCTGGTCTCCAGGTCTGGTCTCTAGGTCTGGTCTCTAGGTCTGGTCTCCAGGTCTGGTCTCTAGGTCTGGTCTCTAGGTCTGGTCTCTAGGCCTGGTCTCTAGGTCTGGTTTCTAGGTCTGGTCTGGACTGGTCTCTAGGTCTGGTCTCTAGGCCTGGTCTCTAGGTCTGGTCTCTAGGTCTGGTCTCTAGGCCTGGTCTCTAGGTCTGGTCTCTAGGTCTGGTCTCTAGGTCTGGTCTCTAGGTCTGGTCTCTAGGTCTGGTCTGGTCTCTAGGTCTGGTCTCTAGGTCTGGTCTCTAGGTCTGGTCTCTAGGTCTGGACTGGTCTCTAGGTCTGGTCTCTAGGTCTGGTCTCTAGGCCTGGTCTCTAGGTCTGGTCTCTAGGTCTGGTCTCTAGGTCTGGTCTCTAGGTCTGGTCTCTAGGTCTGGTCTGGTCTCTAGGTCTGGTCTCTAGGACTGGTCTCTAGGTCTGGTCTCTAGGTCTGGTCTCTAGGTCTGGTCTCTAGGTCTGGTCTCTAGGTCTGGTCTCTAGGTCTGGTCTCTAGGTCTGGTCTCTAGGTCTGGTCTCTAGGCCTGGTCTGGACTGGTCTCTAGGTCTGGTCTCTAGGTCTGGTCTCTAGGTCTGGTCTCTAGGTCTGGTCTCTAGGTCTGGTCTCTAGGTCTGGTCTCTAGGTCTGGTCTGGTCTCTAGGTCTGGTCTCTAGGTCTGGACTGGTCTCTAGGTCTAGTCTGGTCTGGTCTCTAGGTCTGGTCTCTAGGTCTGGTCTCTAGGTCTGGTCTCTAGGTCTGGTCTCTAGGTCTGGTCTCTAGGTCTGGTCTCTAGGTCTGGTCTGGTCTCTAGGTCTGGTCTCTAGGCCTGGTCTCTAGGTCTGGTCTCTAGGCCTGGTCTCTAGGTCTGGTCTGGACTGGTCTCTAGGTCTGGTCTCTAGGTCTGGTCTCTAGGTCTGGTTTCTAGGTCTGGTCTGGACTGGTCTCTAGGTCTGGTCTCTAGGTCTGGTCTCTAGGCCTGGTCTCTAGGTCTGGTCTCTAGGTCTGGTCTCTAGGTCTGGTCTCTAGGTCTGGTCTCTAGGTCTGGTTTCTAGGTCTGGTCTGGACTGGTCTCTAGGTCTGGTCTCTAGGTCTGGTCTCTAGGTCTGGTCTCTAGGTCTGGTCTCTAGGTCTGGTCTCTAGGTCTGGTCTCTAGGTCTGGTCTGGTCTCTAGGTCTGGTCTCTAGGCCTGGTCTCTAGGTCTGGTCTCTAGGTCTGGTTTCTAGGTCTGGTCTGGACTGGTCTCTAGGTCTGGTCTCTAGGTCTGGTCTCTAGGTCTGGTCTCTAGGTCTGGTCTGGACTGGTCTCTAGGTCTGGTCTCTAGGTCTGGTCTCTAGGTCTGGTCTCTAGGTCTGGTCTCTAGGTCTGGTCTCTAAGTCTGGTCTCTAGGTCTGGTCTCTAGGTCTGGTTTCTAGGTCTGGTCTGGACTGGTCTCTAGGTCTGGTCTCTAGGTCTGGTCTCTAGGTCTGGTCTCTAGGTCTGGTCTCTAGGTCTGGTCTCTAGGTCTGGTCTCTAGGCCTGGTCTCTAGGTCTGGTCTCTAGGTCTGGTCTGGTCTCTAGGTCTGGTCTGGACTGGTCTCTAGGTCTGGTCTCTAGGTCTGGTCTCTAGGTCTGGTCTCTAGGTCTGGTCTCTAGGTCTGGTCTCTAGGTCTGGTCTCTAGGTCTGGTCTCTAGGTCTGGTCTCTAGGCCTGGTCTGGACTGGTCTCTAGGTCTGGTCTCTAGGTCTGGTCTCTAGGTCTGGTCTCTAGGTCTGGTCTCTAGGTCTGGTCTCTAGGTCTGGTCTCTAGGTCTGGTCTCTAGGTCTGGTCTCTAGGCCTGGTCTCTAGGTCTGGTCTCTAGGTCTGGTCTCTAGGCCTGGTCTCTAGGTCTGGTCTCTATGTCTGGTCTCTAGGCCTGGTCTCTAGGTCTGGTCTCTAGGTCTGGTCTCTAGGTCTGGTCTCTAGGTCTGGTCTCTAGGTCTGGTCTCTAGGTCTGGTCTCTAGGTCTGGTCTCTAGGTCTGGTCTCTAGGCCTGGTCTGGACTGGTCTCTAGGTCTGGTCTCTAGGTCTGGTCTCTAGGTCTGGTCTCTAGGTCTGGTCTCCAGGTCTGGTCTGGACTGGTCTCTAGGCCTGGTCTCTAGGCCTGGTCTCTAGGTCTGGTCTCTAGGTCTGGTCTCTAGGCCTGGTCTCTAGGTCTGGTCTGGTCTCTAGGTCTGGTCTGGTCTGGTCTCTAGGTCTGGTCTCTAGGTCTGGTCTCTAGGTCTGGTCTCTAGGTCTGGTCTCTAGGTCTGGTTTCTAGGTCTGGTCTCTAGGTCTGGTCTCTAGGTCTGGTCTCTAGGTCTGGTCTCTAGGTCTGGTCTGGTCTGGTCTCTAGGTCTGGTCTCTAGGTCTGGTCTCTAGGTCTGGTCTCTAGGTCTGGTCTCTAGGTCTGGTTTCTAGGTCTGGTCTCTAGGTCTGGTCTCTAGGTCTGGTCTCTAGGTCTGGTCTCTAGGTCTGGTCTCTAGGTCTGGTCTCAAGGTCTGGTCTCTAGGTCTGGTCTCTAGGCCTGGTCTCTAGGTCTGGTCTCTAGGCCTGGTCTCTAGGTCTGGTCTCTAGGTCTGGTCTGGTCTCTAGGTCTGGTCTCTAGGTCTGGTCTGGTCTCTAGGTCTGGTCTCTAGGTCTGGTCTGGTCTCTAGGTCTGGTCTCTAGGCCTGGTCTCTAGGTCTGGTCTCTAGGCCTGGTCTCTAGGTCTGGTCTCTAGGCCTGGTCTCTAGGTCTGGTCTCTAGGTCTGGTCTCTAGGTCTGGTCTCTAGGTCTGGTCTCTAGGTCTGGTCTCTAGGTCTGGTCTCTAGGTCTGGTCTCTAGGTCTGGTCTCTAGGTCTGGTCTGGTCTCTAGGTCTGGTCTGGACTGGTCTCTAGGTCTGGACTGGTCTCTAGGTCTGGTCTGGTCTCTAGGTCTGGTCTGGACTGGTCTCTAGGTCTGGTCTGGTCTCTAGGTCTGGTCTCTAGGTCTGGTCTCTAGGTCTGGTCTCTAGGCCTGGTCTCTAGGTCTGGTCTCTAGGTCTGGTCTGGTCTCTAGGTCTGGTCTCTAGGTCTGGTCTCTAGGTCTGGTCTGGTCTCTAGGTCTGGTCTCTAGGCCTGGTCTCTAGGTCTGGTCTGGTCTCTAGGTCTGGTCTGGACTGGTCTCTAGGTCTGGTCTCTAGGCCTGGTCTCTAGGTCTGGTCTCTAGGTCTGGTCTCTAGGTCTGGTCTCTAGGTCTGGTCTCTAGGTCTGGACTGGTCTCTAGGTCTGGTCTCTAGGTCTGGTCTCTAGGTCTGGTCTCTAGGTCTGGTCTCTAGGTCTGGTCTCTAGGTCTGGTCTCTAGGTCTGGTCTCTAGGCCTGGTCTCTAGGTCTGGTCTCTAGGTCTGGTCTCTAGGTCTGGTCTCTAGGTCTGGTCTGGTCTCTAGGTCTGGTCTCTAGGTCTGGTCTCTAGGTCTGGTCTCTAGGTCTGGTCTCTAGGTCTGGTCTGGTCTCTAGGTCTGGTCTCTAGGTCTGGTCTCTAGGTCTGGTTTCTAGGTCTGGTCTGGACTGGTCTCTAGGTCTGGTCTCTAGGTCTGGTCTCTAGGTCTGGTCTCTAGGTCTGGTCTCTAGGTCTGGTCTCTAGGTATGGTCTCTAGGTCTGGTCTCTAGGTCTGGTCTCTAGGTCTGGTCTGGTCTCTAGGTCTGGTCTGGTCTCTAGGTCTGGTCTCTAGGTCTGGTCTCTAGGTCTGGTCTCTAGGTCTATATCTCACATGGATTTAGTCTTCAGATGTTTTTTCAATTCTACTGAACCATTTACTTTATGCTTTTTATTATTTCTTATTGTTGTTGCATTGTCCACATTTACATTTACATTTGAGTCGTTTAGCAGACGCTCTTATCCAGAGGGACTTACAGGAGCAATTAGGGTTAAGTGCCTTTCTCAAGGGCACATCGCCCAGAAGGAACCTGCAAGGAAGCATTTCGTTGGATGGTGTATGCCATGTGTATCCCGTACATACTGTACGACTCATAAAGCGTGAAACTCAGGACAGGCCAAAGCATTGTCTGTGATTCCAGGATTCATCCAATCTTCATCAAAGGATCTGTAGCCTAGATTAGAAGTATGAAGGTGTTTGTGTTTCTGCAGTGCTGATTGGCTGAGCGCCAGGTAGACTCTGTCTGACATTGTTTGTTTCTACTACTCTATGTAGACCACACTACCAGGGTTGTTGTTGTTGATGTTGTTGTTGTTTATGTCTGCTATGTGCAGGCAGTGATGTTGTTGTGTTGTGCAGTCTAACTAGGAGAGACTAGCTGTGGGGAGGGAAGGATCCAGCTGTCTAACTAGGAGAGACCAGCTGTGTGGAGGGAAGGATCCAGCTGTCTAACTAGGAGAGACTAGCTGTGGGGAGGGAAGGATCCAGCTGTCTAACTAGGAGAGACTAGCTGTGGGGAGGGAAGGATCCAGCTGTCTAACTAGGAGAGACCAGCTGTGTGGAGGGAAGGATCCAGCTGTCTAACTAGGAGAGACTAGCTGTGTGGAGGGAAGGATCCAGCTGTCTAACTAGGAGAGACTAGCTGTGGGGAGGGAAGGATCCAGCTGTCTAACTAGGAGAGACTAGCTGTGTGGAGGGAAGGATCCAGCTGTCTAACTAGGAGAGACTAGCTGTGGGGAGGGAAGGATCCAGCTGTCTAACTAGGAGAGACTAGCTGTGGGGAGGGAAGGATCCAGCTGTCTAACTAGGAGAGACTAGCTGTGGGGAGGGAAGGATCCAGCTGTCTAACTAGGAGAGACTAGCTGTGTGGAGGGAAGGATCCAGCTGTCTAACTAGGAGAGACTAGCTGTGGGGAGGGAAGGATCCAGCTGTCTAACTAGGATAGACTAGCTGTGGGGAGGGAAGGATCCAGCTGTCTAACTAGGAGAGACTAGCTGTGGGGAGGGAAGGATCCAGCTGTATAACTAGGAGAGACTAGCTGTGGGGAGGGAAGGATCCAGCTGTCTAACTAGGAGAGACTAGCTGTGTGGAGGGAAGGATCCAGCTGTCTAACTAGGAGAGACTAGCTGTGGGGAGGGAAGGATCCAGCTGTCTAACTAGGAGAGACTAGCTGTGGGGAGGGAAGGATCCAGCTGTATAACTAGGAGAGACTAGCTGTGTGGAGGGAAGGATCCAGCTGTCTAACTAGGAGAGACTAGCTGTGTGGAGGGAAGGATCCAGCTGTCTAACTAGGAGAGACTAGCTGTGGGGAGGGAAGGATCCAGCTGTCTAACTAGGAGAGACTAGCTGTGGGGAGGGAAGGATCCAGCTGTATAACTAGGAGAGACTAGCTGTGTGGAGGGAAGGATCCAGCTGTCTAACTAGGAGAGACTAGCTGTGGGGAGGGAAGGATCCAGCTGTCTAACTAGGAGAGACTAGCTGTGTGGAGGGAAGGATCCAGCTGTCTAACTAGGAGAGACTAGCTGTGTGGAGGGAAGGATCCAGCTGTCTAACTAGGAGAGACTAGCTGTGGGGAGGGAAGGATCCAGCTGTCTAACTAGGAGAGACTAGCTGTGGGGAGGGAAGGATCCAGCTGTATAACTAGGAGAGACTAGCTGTGTGGAGGGAAGGATCCAGCTGTCTAACTAGGAGAGACTAGCTGTGTGGAGGGAAGGATCCAGCTGTCTAACTAGGAGAGACTAGCTGTGTGGAGGGAAGGATCCAGCTGTCTAACTAGGAGAGACTAGCTGTGGGGATGGAAGGATCCAGCTGTCTAACTAGGAGAGACTAGCTGTGGGGAGGGAAGGATCCAGCTGTATAACTAGGAGAGACTAGCTGTGGGGAGGGAAGGATCCAGCTGTCTAACTAGGAGAGACTAGCTGTGGGGAGGGAAGGATCCAGCTGTCTAACTAGGAGAGACTAGCTGTGTAGAGGGAAGGATCCAGCTGTCTAACTAGGATAGACTAGCTGTGTGGAGGGAAGGATCCAGCTGTCTAACTAGGAGAGACTAGCTGTGTGGAGGGAAGGTTCCAGCTGTCTAACTAGGAGAGACTAGCTGTGGGGAAGGAAGGATCCAGCTGTCTAACTAGGAGAGACTAGCTGTGGGGAGGGAAGGATCCAGCTGTCTAACTAGGAGAGACTAGCTGTGGGGAGGGAAGGGTCCAGCTGTCTAACTAGGAGAGACTAGCTGTGTGGAGGGAAGGATCCAGTTGTCTAACTAGGAGAGACTAGCTGTGTGGAGGGAAGGATCCAGCTGTCTAACTAGGAGAGACTAGCTGTGTGGAGGGAAGGATCCAGCTGTCTAACTAGGAGAGACTAGCTGTGGGGAGGGAAGTATCCAGCTGTCTAACTAGGAGAGACTAGCTGTGGGGAGGGAAGGATCCAGCTGTATAACTAGGAGAGACTAGCTGTGTGGAGGGAAGGATCCAGCTGTCTAACTAGGAGATACTAGCTGTGTGGAGGGAAGGATCCAGCTGTCTAACTAGGAGAGACTAGCTGTGTGGAGGGAAGGATCCAGCTGTCTAACTAGGAGAGACTAGCTGTGGGGAGGGAATGATCCAGCTGTCTAACTAGGAGAGTCTAGCTGTGGGGAGGGAAGGATCCAGCTGTCTAACTAGGAGAGACTAGCTGTGGGGAGGGAAGGATCCAGCTGTATAACTAGGAGAGACTAGCTGTGGGGAGGGAAGGATCCAGCTGTCTAACTAGGAGAGACTAGCTGTGGGGAGGGAAGGATCCAGCTGTCTAACTAGGAGAGACTAGCTGTGTAGAGGGAAGGATCCAGCTGTCTAACTAGGATAGACTAGCTGTGTGGAGGGAAGGATCCAGCTGTCTAACTAGGAGAGACTAGCTGTGTGGAGGGAAGGTTCCAGCTGTCTAACTAGGAGAGACTAGCTGTGTGGAGGGAAGGATCCAGCTGTCTAACTAGGAGAGACTAGCTGTGGGGAGGGAAGGATCCAGCTGTCTAACTAGGAGAGACTAGCTGTGGGGAGGGAAGGATCCAGCTGTCTAACTAGGAGAGACCAGCTGTGGGGAGGGAAGGGTCCAGCTGTCTAACTAGGAGAGACTAGCTGTGTGGAGGGAAGGATCCAGTTGTCTAACTAGGAGAGACTAGCTGTGTGGAGGGAAGGATCCAGCTGTCTAACTAGGAGAGACTAGCTGTGTGGAGGGAAGGATCCAGCTGTCTAACTAGGAGAGACTAGCTGTGGGGAGGGAAGGATCCAGCTGTCTAACTAGGAGAGACTAGCTGTGTGGAGGGAAGGATCCAGCTGTATAACTAGGAGAGACTAGCTGTGGGGAGGGAAGGATCCAGCTGTATAACTAGGAGAGACTAGCTGTGTGGAGGGAAGGATCCAGCTGTCTAACTAGGAGAGACTAGCTGTGTGGAGGGAAGGATCCAGCTGTCTAACTAGGAGAGACTAGCTGTGTGGAGGGAAGGATCCAGCTGTCTAACTAGGAGAGACTAGCTGTGTGGAGGGAAGGATCCAGCTGTCTAACTAGGAGAGACTAGCTGTGGGGAGGGAAGGATCCAGCTGTCTAACTAGGAGAGACTAGCTGTGGGGAGGGAAGGATCCAGCTGTCTAACTAGGAGAGACTAGCTGTGTGGAGGGAAGGATCCAGCTGTCTAACTAGGAGAGACTAGCTGTGGGGAGGGAAGGATCCAGCTGTCTAACTAGGAGAGACTAGCTGTGTGGAGGGAAGGATCCAGCTGTCTAACTAGGAGAGACTAGCTGTGTGGAGGGAAGGATCCAGCTGTCTAACTAGGAGAGACTAGCTGTGTGGAGGGAAGGATCCAGCTGTCTAACTAGGAGAGACTAGCTGTGTGGAGGGAAGGATCCAGCTGTCTAACTAGGAGAGACTAGCTGTGGGGAGGGAAGTATCCAGCTGTCTAACTAGGAGAGACTAGCTGTGGGGAGGGAAGGATCCAGCTGTATAACTAGGAGAGACTAGCTGTGTGGAGGGAAGGATCCAGCTGTCTAACTAGGAGATACTAGCTGTGTGGAGGGAAGGATCCAGCTGTCTAACTAGGAGAGACTAGCTGTGTGGAGGGAAGGATCCAGCTGTCTAACTAGGAGAGACTAGCTGTGGGGAGGGAATGATCCAGCTGTCTAACTAGGAGAGTCTAGCTGTGGGGAGGGAAGGATCCAGCTGTCTAACTAGGAGAGACTAGCTGTGGGGAGGGAAGGATCCAGCTGTATAACTAGGAGAGACTAGCTGTGGGGAGGGAAGGATCCAGCTGTCTAACTAGGAGAGACTAGCTGTGGGGAGGGAAGGATCCAGCTGTCTAACTAGGAGAGACTAGCTGTGTAGAGGGAAGGATCCAGCTGTCTAACTAGGATAGACTAGCTGTGTGGAGGGAAGGATCCAGCTGTCTAACTAGGAGAGACTAGCTGTGTGGAGGGAAGGTTCCAGCTGTCTAACTAGGAGAGACTAGCTGTGTGGAGGGAAGGATCCAGCTGTCTAACTAGGAGAGACTAGCTGTGGGGAGGGAAGGATCCAGCTGTCTAACTAGGAGAGACTAGCTGTGGGGAGGGAAGGATCCAGCTGTCTAACTAGGAGAGACCAGCTGTGGGGAGGGAAGGGTCCAGCTGTCTAACTAGGAGAGACTAGCTGTGTGGAGGGAAGGATCCAGTTGTCTAACTAGGAGAGACTAGCTGTGTGGAGGGAAGGATCCAGCTGTCTAACTAGGAGAGACTAGCTGTGTGGAGGGAAGGATCCAGCTGTCTAACTAGGAGAGACTAGCTGTGGGGAGGGAAGGATCCAGCTGTCTAACTAGGAGAGACTAGCTGTGTGGAGGGAAGGATCCAGCTGTATAACTAGGAGAGACTAGCTGTGGGGAGGGAAGGATCCAGCTGTATAACTAGGAGAGACTAGCTGTGTGGAGGGAAGGATCCAGCTGTCTAACTAGGAGAGACTAGCTGTGTGGAGGGAAGGATCCAGCTGTCTAACTAGGAGAGACTAGCTGTGTGGAGGGAAGGATCCAGCTGTCTAACTAGGAGAGACTAGCTGTGTGGAGGGAAGGATCCAGCTGTCTAACTAGGAGAGACTAGCTGTGGGGAGGGAAGGATCCAGCTGTCTAACTAGGAGAGACTAGCTGTGGGGAGGGAAGGATCCAGCTGTCTAACTAGGAGAGACTAGCTGTGTGGAGGGAAGGATCCAGCTGTCTAACTAGGAGAGACTAGCTGTGGGGAGGGAAGGATCCAGCTGTCTAACTAGGAGAGACTAGCTGTGTGGAGGGAAGGATCCAGCTGTCTAACTAGGAGAGACTAGCTGTGTGGAGGGAAGGATCCAGCTGTCTAACTAGGAGAGACTAGCTGTGGGGAGGGAAGGATCCAGCTGTCTAACTAGGAGAGACTAGCTGTGTGGAGGGAAGGATCCAGCTGTCTAACTAGGAGAGACTAGCTGTGTGGAGGGAAGGATCCAGCTGTCTAACTAGGAGAGACTAGCTGTGTGGAGGGAAGGATCCAGCTGTCTAACTAGGAGAGACTAGCTGTGTGGAGGGAAGGATCCAGCTGTCTAACTAGGAGAGACTAGCTGTGGGGAGGGAAGGATCCAGCTGTCTAACTAGGAGAGACTAGCTGTGGGGAGGGAAGGATCCAGCTGTCTAACTAGGAGAGACTAGCTGTGTGGAGGGAAGGATCCAGCTGTCTAACTAGGATAGACTAGCTGTGTGGAGGGAAGGATCCAGCTGTCTAACTAGGAGAGACTATCTGTGGGGAGGGAAGGATCCAGCTGTCTAACTAGGAGAGACTAGCTGTGGGGAGGGAAGGATCCAGCTGTATAACTAGGAGAGACTAGCTGTGGGGAGGGAATGATCCAGCTGTCTAACTAGGAGAGACTAGCTGTGGGGAGGGAAGGATCCAGCTGTCTAACTAGGAGAGACTAGCTGTGGGGAGGGAAGGATCCAGCTGTCTAACTAGGAGAGACTAGCTGTGGGGAGGGAAGGATCCAGCTGTCTAACTAGGAGAGACTAGCTGAGCTATGCTGCTAAGCCTTCAGAGAGAGTGTGGCTCTGTTTGGTCCTACTGGGGCTCTGTATAGGAGAGGGGTTCTGTTTGGTCCTACTGGCTCTCTGTATAGGATAGGGGTTCTGTTTGGTCCTTCTGGCTCTCTGAAGGGCAGAGGGGTTCTGTTTGGTCCTACTGGCTCTCTGTAGATGAGAGGGGTTCTGTTTGGTCCTACTGGCTCTCTGTAGGGCAGAGGGGTTCTGTTTGGTCCTGCCTGGGACTCTGTAGGGGAGAGGGGTTCTGTTTGGTCCTGCCTGGGACTCTGTAGGGGAGAGGGGTTCTGTTTGGTCCTACTGGGCCTCCGTAGGGGAGAGGGGTTCTGTTTGGTCCTGCCTGGGACTCTGTAGGGGAGAGGGGTTCTGTTTGGTCCTGCTGGGCCTCCGTAGGGGAGAGGGGTTCTGTTTGGTCCTGCCTGGGACTCTGTAGGGGAGAGGGGCTCTGTTTATTCCTGCTGGGCCTCCGTAGGGGGAGAAGCTCTCTGGCTCTGCGTACAGGAAGCTAGCTCACAGAGAATGACCAGCCATGCTCCTCTCCTCTGCAGACTGATTCATTGAATTACTGTCATCGCCAGGTTCTCTGCTCAATATAGGAGCCCACACACACACACACACACACACACACACAATGTGCACTCACATGCACGCGTACACACGTGTGCACACACCGCCACCAACTGGCCATTAAATGTGATTTATCCCTCTCCCTCCGTTCTGAAGTGGAGTCGTGGATCGATAATGTGGTGTCTGACAGCGGAGGCTCGACCCGTCGTGTAGTAACGCCTGCAGTGTACAGAAACACTACACGAAACAGGAAGCATCATAAATTCTCCATCATGGCAGCGATGGCTGGGAAAGGCTAAAGACTGCAAGACGTGTGTATGTGTGTATGTATGTGTGTGTGTGTATGTGTATGTGTGTGTGTGTGTGTGTGTGTGTGTGTGTGTGTGTGTGTGTGTGTGTGTGTGTGTGTGTGTGTGTGTGTGTGTGTGTGTGTGTGTGTGTGTGTGTGTGATGTGTGTGTGTGTATGTGTGTGTGTGTGTGGTGTGTTTGTGTTGCTGATTCCTTTTGTCCTGTACTTTAAATGCAGCAATAAAACAATTTCCCCAAAGGGAAGGCAGTTTTCCCCCTATATTAATTTAAATCCTTGCCACCATAAAAAAAACATGATTGCCATATTTTCATTAAAATCGTTATTTGGATGAATTTATTCATACTATTTCATCCTTCCACGAGACATAGTCCCGACACAAATCTAGGGTTGCTATCCAAGCCTGTTGGTCGTTCATTCTGTCGGTTCGGTTGCCATAGACGCGACCCAGTCGTTAAGTCTTTTTGTTCTGTATCTATGGACGCGCGACCCAGTCGTTGGTTCTAAATGTTCCATTGCCATACTGGCTGGCAACGTTCTTAACCCTTGCTTGCTAGCTAGCCAACTACGGCTAACTTCAAATCAAATCAAATCAAATTGTATTTGCCACATGCGCCGAATACAACAGGTGTAGACATTACAGTGAAATGCTTACTTACAAGCCCTTAACCAACAATGCAGTTTATAAGAAGAAGAAAAATAAGAAGCAAATAATTAAAGAGCTGCAGTAAAACAATATAACAGTAGGGAGGCTATATACAGGGGGTACCGGGACAGAGTCAATGTGTTAGTGGAGGTAATAACAGTAGGGAGGCTATATACAGGGGGGTACCGGTACAGAGTCAATGTGTTAGTGGAGGTAATAACAGTAGGGAGGGCTATATACAGGGGGGGGTACCGGTACAGAGTCAATGTGTTAGTGGAGGTAATAACAGTAGGGAGGCTATATACAGGGGGTACCGGGACAGAGTCAATGTGTTAGTGGAAGTAATAACAGTAGGGAGGCTATATACAGGGGGTACCGGTACAGAGTCAATGTGTAATAACAGTAGGGAGGCTATATACAGGGGGTACCGGTACTGAGTCAATGTGTTAGTGGAGGTAATAACAGTAGGGAGGCTATATACAGGGGGGGTACCGGTACAGAGTCAATGTGTTAGTGGAGGTAATAACAGTAGGGAGGCTATATACAGGGGGGGTACCGGTACAGAGTCAATGTGTTAGTGGAGGTAATAACAGTAGGGAGGCTATATACAGGGGGGTACCGGTACTGAGTCAATGTGTTAGTGGAGGTAATAACAGTAGGGAGGCTATATACAGGGGGTACCGGTACAGTACAGAGTCAATGTGTTAGTGGAGGTAATAACAGTAGGGAGGCTATATACAGGGGGGGGTACCGGTACAGAGTCAATGTGTTAGTGGAGGTAATAACAGTAGGGAGGCTATATACAGGGGGGTACCGGTACAGAGTCAATGTGTTAGTCTATGTAATAACAGTAGGGAGGCTATATACAGGGGGTACCGGTACAGAGTCAATGTGTTAGTGGAGGTAATAACAGTAGGGAGGCTATATACAGGGGGTACCGGTACAGAGTCAATGTGTTAGTGGAGGTAATAACAGTAGGGAGGCTATATACAGGGGGTACCGGTACAGAGTCAATGTGTTAGTGGAGGTAATAACAGTAGGGAGGCTATATACAGGGGGTACCGGTACAGAGTCAATGTGTTAGTGGAGGTAATAACAGTAGGGAGGCTATATACAGGGGGGTACCGGTACAGAGTCAATGAGTTAGTGGAGGTAATAACAGTAGGGAGGCTATATACTGGGGGTACCGGGACAGAGTCAATGTGTTAGTGGAGGTAATAACAGTAGGGAGGCTATATACAGGGGGTACCGGTACAGAGTCAATGTGTTAGTGGAGGTAATAACAGTAGGGAGGCTATATACAGGGGGTACCGGTACAGAGTCAATGTGTTAGTGGAGGTAATAACAGTAGGGAGGCTATATACAGGGGGTACCGGTACAGAGTCAATGTGTTAGTCTATGTAATAACAGTAGGGAGGCTATATACAGGGGGGTACCGGTACAGAGTCAATGTGTTAGTGGAGGTAATAACAGTAGGGAGGCTATATACAGGGGGGTAACGGTACAGAGTCAATGTGTTAGTGGAGGTAATAACAGTAGGGAGGCTATATACAGGGGGTACCGGTGCAGAGTCAATGTGTGGGGGCACCGGTTAGTCGAGGTAATTGAGGTAATATGTACATGTAGGTAGAGTTAAAGTGACTTACAGTCACGTCAAAAAATGCAGCCAGAATAACAGCAAAGTAGCTGCATTTGTATTTGTTTAAGCTGTTTTCTAGTGACATTTATTTGGATACATCTATAACAATGAGCCAATGAGGCGCGGTTTCGCCTGGCATGGGAAATGTGCTCACTGGTCAGGACACTGTTGTTCAGAGGAGCTAGTCAACAACACAGCTACAGAAACACAATCACTTCAACCTGAAGCTGGAAAGACTGCAAATTAGCTACGTTTCGTTTGACCTTTTTTCAATAGATTTATTTTTGTATATATCCATAAAAATGATGCCAGCTGATTCATGATTTCGACTGGCTGAGAAAAACGCTGTCTGCCTGCCTGTCTGTCTGCCTCGTCTCGACTCCCGACACATTCATTTCTATGGGACAGCTGGAGATAGAATTTGAATATTGAAACAATGTTGCAAATGTCGGAGAGACAGACAGCAAGGTTTATACAAATCTCCGCTGTTGAAAACTAAATGTTAGTCTAAAAGAAATGTGAGATAATGTCTAAATGCTTTTTATAGTGGATATCTCCACTGTAACACAGACTATAACACCAGGAGAGAGGGACCACTGCTCTCTCCACTGTAACACAGACTGTAACACCAGGAGAGAGGGACCACTGCTCTCTCCACTGTAACACAGACTGTAACACCAGGAGAGAGGGACCACTGCTCTCTCCACAGACTATAACACCAGGAGAGAGGGACCACAGCTCTCTCCACAGACTATAACACCAGGAGAGAGGGACCACAGCTCTCTCCACTGTAACACAGACTGTAACACCAGGAGAGAGGGACCACAGCTCTCTCCACAGACTGTAACACCAGGAGAGAGGGACCACATCTCTCTCCACAGACTGTAACACCAGGAGAGAGGGACCACAGCTCTCTCCACAGACTGTAACACCAGGAGAGAGGGACCACAGCTCTCTCCACTGTAACACAGACTGTAACACCAGGAGAGAGGGACCACTGCTCTCTCCACTGGCTGTAACACCAGGAGAGAGGGACCACTGCTCTCTCCACTGTAACACAGACTGTAACACCAGGAGAGAGGGACCACAGCTCTCTCCACAGACTGTAACACCAGGAGAGAAGGACCACAGCTCTCTCCACAGACTGTAACACCAGGAGAGAGGGACCACAGCTCTCTCCACTGGCTGTAACACCAGGAGAGAGGGACCACTGCTCTCTCCACAGACTGTAACACCAGGAGAGAGGGACCACTGCTCTCTCCACTGTAACACCAGGAGAGAGGGACCACTGCTCTCTCCACTGTAACACAGACTGGGATTGAAAGCAGAGATCAAACCCTTTGTCTGTCTGCTGGAGAAAAGAGAGGGATAGAGGAAAATCTAATCCTATTTTAGTGCCAACTCAAGATGAAGGGATAGTTAGTTTAGCGTTCAGGCTGGAGAGAGTTCCCTCCCTGATCCTCAGATGGATGCAGATAATGTTTTGTGGTTGTTGTTGCTGTCATGGTTGGTAGCCACGGTGGTACAAGATGGTACACGTGAGGTTGGCATTGGTGTCAGTGTACCCCCCTCCTCCTCTTCCTTCTCTCTCTAACTGGCATCTCCCCGTTCCCTCCCTTCTAGCGGGCATAAAGTAAGTGATGGGTGTGACTCGTGCCATACTGGTCGTCACGGCCAAATAGCTGGAACCGGATCCCAGGGAACTCATAAAGAACCAAGCTGGACTCGCATCACATTTTCACCCAAATTGGAAAATCCTGTCAAAGTGTTGGAGAGGGATATGCAAAATGCTCATTCCCATTTTAAGATCGTATTAACTGTTCCCCAGTTTCTCTCTCTCTCTCTCTCTCTCTCTCTCTCTCTCTCTCTCTCTCTCTCTCTCTCTCTCTCTCTCTCTCCGTCTCTCTCTCTCTCTCCGTCTCTCTCTCTATGTCTCTCTCTCTCCGTCTCTCTCTCTGTTAGCCCCCCAGAAATGCAAATGTCGGTGCTGAGTGTGGTGTGCTGAGTGACAATGTGAAAATTGTTATTGGAAAATATTTGCTCTCTTGTTGAAACAGTATCATATTATTTTTGGTAGTTGCCCCAAATTGAAACGTGGTTAGGGGAAAATTGAAGATTGGATAGTAGTCTGCTACAAAAAAAAGATTGAGAAATAGAAATGAATATTTGTCTGTAGGCTACTATTCTCTGAAACATGAGACCAAGTTCAACATAGATTTATGCACAAACCCATATGATAAACGTGGCATAACTTTCCACTTGATGAACTCTGCTGTAACAGCCAATAGCTGATCTATGGCCTGCATCATAATGCCTCTCACAGTCTCATGCTCCCCGGTGTCACGACTTCCTCCGAAGCTGCCTCCTCTCCTTATTCAGGCAGGCTTCGGCGTTCGTCGTCACCGGCCTTCTAGCCACTGCCGCTCCATATCTCATCATTCCATTTGTCTTGTCTTGTCAATTACACATATTCCCCTCATTAGTATGTGTTTAAGTGTTCCCTCTGCCCCCCTTGTCCTTGTGGGTGATTGTTCATTGTGAGGATTAGTAGCTCGGTTGAGCTCAGTATTTTGTGTTGCCGGGGTAATTTTCCCCGTGTGCATGTTTGTTCCAGTGCACTGGACTGGTTACGCTGTATTCCGGAATAAACTCTGTATACTGGGATTTACCCTCCTGCGCCTGACTCCTTCAAATCACGCATCACATCTGGGCAGAGTCAAATGGCGCCCTATTCCCTATATAGTGCACTACTTTTGACAAGGGCCCATATGGGTAGGGAACCATTGGGACACAGGCAATGTTTAGAGGACTGAGGGATATCAATTAGAATCAGGCAGAACTGAACTCAACCTAGGCATGCGTCCCAAAATGGCACCCTATTCCCTACATAGTGCACTACTTTTGACCTGAGCCCTATGAGTCCTGGTCAAAAGAAGGGTGCCATTGGGGATGTAACCTCAGCCCCACTGCATGGCTGAATGGTTATTGTTAAAGGGTTTACATGAGCATGTTCTGGATGAGTCCTGCTAGCTCAGCGAAACACCGGATAGGACGGTGACTGAGTAAGCAGCCAAGGAAAATAAAAAAGTATGCATCAGAAGAATGTAATGTGCATCCTGAAGGACACGCTACTTCCTATGCAGTTCACTACTTTTGACCATGGTCCACAGGGAATATATAGGGCAGAGGTTGCCATTTTGGACACAACCCAAGGATACGCCCACTCAAGGTATCCATGTTGATACAGACTGTGTTGTGGTTAGAACAATAAATAAATAAAATTGTAGAAAAATGTAGAAGTGAACTGAACCGATTATTTTCCATGGAGAATGTGGTTGCTGGACTTGAGCCAACCAGTCCATTGTGAAAGGAACATATCAGAACCAGTGTATTCCCACAGTACAGCAGGGGGTCCGCAGCTTAACATGGTGATATCAGAACCAGTGTATTCCCACAGTACAGCAGGGGTCTGCAGCTTAACATGGTGATATCAGAACCAGTGTATTCCCACAGTACAGCAGGGGGGTCCGCAGCTTAACATGGTGATATCAGAACCAGTGTATTCCCACAGTACAGCAGGGGGTCCGCAGGTTAACATGGTGATATCAGAACCAGTGTATTCCCACAGTACAGCAGGGGGTCTGCAGCTTAACATGGTGATATCAGAACCAGTGTATTCCCACAGTACAGCAGGGGGTCCGCAGCTTAACATGGTGATATCAGAACCAGTGTATTCCCACAGTACAGCGGGGGGTCCACAGCTTAACATGGTGATATCAGAACCAGTGTATTCCCACAGTACAGCAGGGGGTCCGCAGCTTAACATGGTGATATCAGAACCAGTGTATTCCCACAGTACAGCGGGGGTCCGCAGCTTAACATGGTGATATCAGAACCAGTGTATTCATTCGGCACCAAACGGAAGAAAACTCACTGAAACATGGAGGGACTACCTGTACGTGTCTGACAAGAACCACTCATTTTATTTTCCATTTTGCAAAATGTTTTTCCGTTGCGTATCCTAATAAATACAACCCTGGACCCTCAGATGTCCCGCCCGAAGGCAGTATTAAAATAACAGGTGGATTATAATGAACTGAAACTCCAAGGAACTAAAGACAGGTGAATCAGAGAGTGGCCAACGCCCCTACGGCATTCTAATCACTCTCCCAAAGCATGCTGGGATGCTTACCGCCCCTGACGTGCAAAACGGCCTACAGGCTCCCACTCTGTGACAGATGGTCAGCTACACGCGTACGTGCGCGCACACACACACACACACACACACACACACACACACACACACACACACACACACACACACACACACAGGAAGGTGATACCCCACAACCAAAGGGCAGTGTGGTGTTTCATAATGGCAACCAGGTGGATAGTAGCCATGATGACATGTGTGATGATCAAACTCATTTATCATGGCTCTTTTCACTAATTGACTATGGCACTCCTCCATTTTGGCTGCTAGCTATTCCTCATAGCTGTTGCTAACAGATTGGAGTTGGACACTCTCCTTTCTAATGCATGCACACACTTGCAAAACACACACACACACACGTTCTTCTAACGTCCTAACCACGTTTCTAAATTATTTTTGGTACTAAAGTCAGCCAGTGCCAAGGAGGGGTAATCAGGATTCAGTCTCCGTCTCAGTCCATCCCCCAGCCAGGCTTCCAGGCTGCAGGAGGGCCAATCAGGATCCAGCCTCCGTCTCAGTCCATCCCCCAGCCAGGCTGCCAGGCTGCAGGAGGGCCAATCAGGATCCAGCCTCCGTCTCAGTCCATCCCCCAGCCAGGCTGCCAGGCTGCAGGAGGACCAATCAGGATCCAGCCTCCGTCTCAGTCCATCCCCCAGCCAGGCTGCCAGGCTGCAGGAGGACCAATCAGGATCCAGCCTCCGTCTCAGTCCATCCCCAGCCAGGCTGCCAGGCTGCAGGAGGGCCAATCAGGATCCAGTCTCCGTCTCAGTCCATCCCCCAGCCAGGCTGCCAGGCTGGTGGAGGGCCAATCAGGATCCAGTCTCCGTCTCAGTCCATCCCCCAGCCAGTCTGCCAGGCTGCAGGAGGGCCAATCAGGATCCAGCCTCCGTCTCAGTCCATCCCCCAGCCAGGCTGCCAGGCTGCAGGAGGGCCAATCAGGATCCAGCCTCCGTCTCAGTCCATCCCCCAGCCAGGCTGCAGGAGTAGCCATCCATGTGTTTTATATTAGATAAGCTTCAGCACGAAATACAGAAAGTGCTAAAAGCTTGACAGGACAGATGCCAGCAGGCCTGGAAGCCTCCGCAATTACTCTCCCACTGAGGCCATTTTACCTGAAAAAAAGCTACCAGCATGTCATTATCAACCATAAAATGGCCTCCTTTCTTCTCTGGCTCTCAGACTGTGGCCCAACCTGCTGAGGGGTTGTGAATGATTTGTGCTCCCCACCTCATGGAGTCCCTTTGATATATTGTAAGTGTGTATCGCCTCAATGACCGTCACATGGGTCACATGGGTCCTGGTCAAATGTAGTGAACTGTATAGGGAATAGGGTACTATTTTGGACACAGCCTCAGTCTTTGTATAAGTGTGCATAATGCTAATGTTTTGAGCGAGCGTGAGAGGTTTGTTTCTTTTGCTGCGAGCGTCGGCCCCGTTTGATGTCATTAGTCTGATAAGAGACCTAATTTATTCATATCCACGTCTCGAAATATCCCTTAAATCCCTTGGAACGTTACATCCTGCCATCTTAATCTCCCCTCTCTAACCATATTATGGTAACATCTTGATTGGACGTTTTGATTGTCTAGAATTCTAGAATAGATAACAACCAATCACCATACAGTGTTGGGCATTCCTGTCAAGATTGTAACAACAATAACAGCTGTTGCTCCACGAACCCAAGCCTCCAATCCGCCAAGCCTCCAAGCCTCCAATCCCCCAAGCCTCCAATCCCCCAATCCCCCAAGCCTCCAATCCCCCAAGCCTCCAATCCGCCAAGCCTCCAAGCCTCCAATCCCCCAAGCCTCCAAGCCTCCAATCCCCCAAGCCTCCAATCCCCCAAGTCTCCAATCCCCCAAGCCTCCAATCCCCCAAGCCTCCAAGTCTCCAATCCCCCAAGCCTCCAATCCCCCAAGCCTCCAACCCTCCAATCTCCCAAACCTGCAATCCCCCAAGCCTCCAATCCTCCAATCCCCCAAACCTCCAAGCCTCCAATCCCCCAAACCTCCAACCCTCCAAGCCTCCAATCCCCCAAACCTCCAACCCTCCAATCCCCCAAGCCTCCAATCCTCCAATCCCCCAAGCCTCCAAGCCTCCAAGCCTCCAATCCCCCAAACCTCCAACCCTCCAATCTCCCAAACCTCCAACCCTCCAATCTCCCAAGCCTCCAATCCCCCAAGCCTCCAAGCCTCTAATCCCCCAAACCTCCAACCCTCCAATCTCCCAAGCCTGCAATCCCCCAAGCCTCCAATCCCCCAAGCCTCCAAGCCTCCAATCCCCCAAACCTCCAACCCTCCAATCTCCCAAGCTTGCAATCCCCAAAGCCTCCAACCCTCCAATCCTGTGTCATGGCTGACATTTAAATTCCTGGAGACATATTTATGTTAAACGTACACGAGGCTAATTAGCAACCAATTTAATGAATAATTTTACCAGGCAACAAGAACAGGCAACAGGGAGGGTCTTTACCTCGGCAGGGTGACAGTGACCCTAATTAACGTGATTTGTTCTTTAGAAGAAAATCATGGATGCCCATTTCTCCCGTTAGTAATGGAATCAGAGAGAGTAGAGCGATGAACACTGTCAGCCGGGCCTTTGAAATGACATGGTGAAGGGAGGGAGAGAGAGGGATGGAGAGGGAGGGAGAGGGATGGAGCCAGAGAGAGCGGGAGAGAGAGGGAGGGGATAGGGGGGGAAAGAGAGAACTCTGTGGTCTTTTATGGGTTTGATAATAGGGCAGGCTAAAGATCCCGCTACGCTATCAGCTCTCTCTCTAATGGCTGTCAATGATGAGAGTGGGGTTTTAAATGTCCAACCATTTATTGCATGTGTGTGTGTGTGTGTGTGTGCGCAGTGTTGGGGAGAAGTGAACTACATGTAGTTCAACTATTAATTTAACTACATTTTGCAGTAGCTTGGTGCTAGTTGAACTACATTCAATCTAGGTAGTGTTTTCAGTAGTTAATTACTGGTTTGACATGTAGCGGTGTAGCTAACTACTGGAACTACACACTACTGTTTTACCATGTAGCGGTGTAGCTAACTACTGGAACTACACACTACTGTTTTACCATGTAGCGGTGTAGCTAACTACTGGAACTACACACTACTGTTTTACCATGTAGCGGTGTAGCTAACTACTGGAACTACACACTACTGTTTACTAGCGGTGTAGCTAACTACTGGAACTACACACTACCATGTAGCGGTGTAGCTAACTACTGGAACTACACACTACTGTTTCACCACTGTTTCAACCATGTAGCGGTGTAGCTAACTACTGGAACTACACACTACTGTTTTACCATGTAGCGGTGTAGCTAACTACTGGAACTACACACTACTGTTTTACAGTGTAGCGGTGTAGCTAACTACTGGAACTACACACTACTGTTTTCACCATGTAGCGGTGTAGCTAACTACTGGAACTACACACTACTGTTTTACCATGTAGCGGGTGTAGCTAACTACTAGCGGTGAACTACACACTACTGTTTTACCATGTAGCGGTGGTGTAGCTAACTACTGGAACTACACACTACTGTTTCACCATGTAGCGGTGTAGCTAACTACTGGAACTACACAGCTAACATGTAGCTGTAGCTAAACTACACACTACTGTGTTTCACCATGTAGCGGTGTACACTAACTACTGGAACTACACACTACTGTTTCACCATGTAGCGGTGTAGCTAACTACTGGAACTACACACTACTGTTTCACCATGTAGCGTAGTGTAGTTTTCACCATGTAAGCTAACTACTGGAACTACACACTACTACTGTTTTCACCATGTAGCGGTGTAGCTAACTACTGGAACTACACACTACTGTTTTACCATGTAGCGGTGTAGCTAACTACTGGAACTACACACTACTGTTTCACCATGTAGCGGTGTAGCTAACTACTGGAACTACTACACACTACTGTTTCACCATGTAGCGGTGTAGCTAACTACTGGCTAACTACTGTTTTACCAGTGTAGCGGTGTAGCTAACTACTGGAACTACACTACTGTTTCACCATGTAGCGGTGTAGCTAACTACTGGAACTACACACTACTGGTTCACCATGTAGCGGTGTAGCTAACTACTGGAACTACACACCACTGTTTTACCATGTAGCGGTGTAGCTAACTACTGGAACTACACACTACTGGTTTCACCATGTAGCGGTGTAGCTAACTACTGGAACTACACACTACTGTTTCACCATGTAGCGGTGTAGCTAACTACTGGAACTACACACTACTGTTTTACCATGTAGCGGTGTAGCTAACTACTGGAACTACACACTACTGTTTCACCATGTAGCGGTGTAGCTAACTACTGGAACTACACACTACTGTTTTACCATGTAGCGGTGTAGCTAACTACTGGAACTACACACTACTGTTTTGCAACAATAAAATATGGGTGAATTAGGCAATCATTTCCTTTCTTTTTTGGTATCAGACCTGTCTAATTCTCACTTGAGACACTTTTTGTGAGTCTAATTCTCAACATCTGTGTTTAATAAGCTAAACCACACGTTCTGTTAGCAGCTGGCTGCAGAGTGTTTGTAGTCTATGACATTTGAGACTTAGTCATTTTTTCTAAGTATATTACGTGTGGCTTAACTTCTTCCAGTGTGAAGTAATTGGTAACTTGGTAAACTATATTTTTAGAGTAGCTTCACAGCACTGTGCTTGTGTGCGTTCAGTCATTATTAAGACGGAAGTGAACTGTTAAATACAACACAGTGCTGTAGCTAAAATATGGTTAGGAAATGGTCATACATAGATTTTCAGCATCAGCATCGGATTTTGTCTTTGTCAGTCAATACTATGTCAACCTGAGTTGTTTGTTTTCAGACAGGCAGACAGACTGGCAGACAGACAGGCAGACAGACAGGCAGACAGACAGACAGACAGGCAGACAGACAGACAGACAGACAGACAGACAGACAGGCAGGCAGGCAGGCAGACAGGTAGGCAGACAGGTAGGCAGACAGACATGCAGGCAGACAGGTTGGCAGACAGGCAGACAGACATGCAGACAGAAAGGCAGGCAGACAGGTTGGCAGACAGGTAGGCAGACAGGTTGGCAGACAGGCAGGCAGACAGGTTGGCAGACAGGCAGGCAGACAGGTTGGCAGACAGGTAGGCAGACAGGTTGGCAGACAGGCAGGCAGACAGGTTGGCAGACAGGCAGGCAGACAGGTTGGCAGACAGGTAGGCAGACAGGTTGGCAGACAGACAGACAGACAGACAGACAGACAGACAGGCAGGCAGACAGGTTGGCAGACAGGCAGACAGACATGCAGACAGAAAGGCAGGCAGACAGGTTGGCAGACAGGTAGGCAGACAGGTTGGCAGACAGGCAGGCAGACAGGTTGGCAGACAGGCAGGCAGACAGGTTGGCAGACAGGTAGGCAGACAGGTTGGCAGACAGGCAGGCAGACAGGTTGGCAGACAGGTAGGCAGACCGGGGGTTCTGTCCATCAGACCCACAGTCAACCTATATGGGAATTCAGCTTGCTCTTTTCATTCATATCCTGTTGACTTTTCATTTACATGTGGCCCATCCATCCATCCATCCATCCGTTGTCTGTGGCTATCTTCAGAACTGAAGCCCATCGATAAATCATCAGTCTCATCTGAATTCCTGGACAATGAATAGGAATAACTTACCGTTGACAAAGGGTCAGAGTCCCAAATGGCATCTCGTTCCCTATATAGTGCAGTACTTCTGACCAGAGCCCTATTGTTCCTGGTCAAAAGTAGTGCACTACATAGGGAACAGGGGGCCATTTGGGATGCACACTCCGTCTCCTCTTTTCATCCCCCATTGGCTGAATGCTGTACACCCTCAGGCAGCAGATTTTATCAGCATGATTAATGCGGTGCTTGGGCCCAAATGAGTTTCTTTGTCTTTGTGAGGATGATGTCTCTCTCTCGCTCTCTCTCTCTCCCAATGTGATGTCGCTCAAGGTCAAGATGAATTGTCTTTTGCATATTGACAAGGCCTAGAGAGAAAAAGAGACTGAGACAGAGAAAGAGAGAGATGGAAAGAGAGAGAGAGAAATAGAGAGAGAGAGAGAGAGAGAGAGAGAGAGAGCCCCGCTCACCGTGAATCAGTCAGGTGGAACAATGGTGTTAATCCTCTTTATCCTAGATCTACCCTCCCTACTGTTTATAATAGCAGAACTATTGGCCTGTACTGTGCTGATTCAGCTGAGCAAGTGGATCCAGAACAGTGTCTGTCAGCCATAGTCCCCTGTGTCTTACACCCTCCAAACTGTTCCACGTTGTCTTGACCTTTTCCCTAAGTTCCTGTTGACGACTACACTACCCGTAAACCACCAGATCTCTTACTAAAAACCTACTCAAGGAGAGAAAACACGGACACAACACGCTGCTTTGCCAGCATGACTAAGCGTCCTTAGAGAGAGAGATGAGGATTCACCTGAGCCCCCCCCCCCCCCCTCCAACTCCACGCCACTTCAACATTTGGGGATGTGCTTCTGTTGCTCTGAAGAGGGTAATAAACAGGATCCCTCTGGGTGGGAATAGCCTGGCTCTAAATAGAGCAGAGGACCATACTGTACTCTTCTCTGGTGGGAATAGCCTGGCTCTAAATAGAGCAGAGGACCATACTGTACTCTTCTCTGGGTGGGAATAGCCTGGCTCTAAATAGAGCAGAGGACCATACTGTACTCTTCTCTGGGTGGGAATAGCCTGGCTCTAAATAGAGCAGAGGACCATACTGTACTCTTCTCTGGGTGGGAATAGCCTGGCTCTAAATAGAGCAGAGGACCATACTGTACTCTTCTCTGGGTGGGAATAGCCTGGCTCTAAATAGAGCAGAGGACCATACTGTACTCTTCTCTGGGTGGGAATAGCCTGGCTCTAAATAGAGCAGAGGACCATACTGTACTCTTCTCTGGGTGGGAATAGCCTGGCTCTAAATAGAGCAGAGGACCATACTGTACTCTTCTCTGGGTGGGAATAGCCTGGCTCTAAATAGAGCAGAGGACCATACTGTACTCTTCTCTGTCTCTCCCTAAAACGCACTTCCTCCTTCCTAGTCTTTTTTGGAATAGGTTTCACAGAAACCAGAGGACACAGTGTTGGGAGAGATTAAAAAAGGAACTGGGGTATTCAATTTGACCTTATGGATATATCTTCATGGCCAGTATAGACACAAAACAGTACAATATTAAGGCCGACTAATGCCCTTGCTATGTTAAGTATCGGACCTCAAAGCTATGCATGATACAACCTGATTTAATGGCTATGAAGCTAAAAGCCATCGTGACAGGTGCTCCCCAGTCAAAAGTGCTATTCACACCCCAGCCACCAGGGGGCATCACTAAGTTTATCCTAGTGCGTCTGTGTTCTAGCTGTAACAAGCTGAGAGCCGTCTCCTTCCAACACTTCCAACACCCTAACACCAGAGCAGAAATATGACAGTTGGCGCTGGTGCCGTGGCAACAGCCAGCTCCACCCTCCATCCCGTAATAGAGCCATCAGAACACGAGCAGCGGCGTCGTTAACGAGCGTTACTGGGTGTGTCCCAAATGGCACCCTAAAAAAAAAAACTAGTGCACTATGTAGGGAATAGGGTTCAATATGGAACACACATTATGATAAGCCTTGTCATCGCCAAATATGCACAAAGACGGCTAACGATGCTAATTGTGGCAGAATGCTCAGCTGCTCTCTCTCTCTCTCTCTCTCTCTCGCTGAGGAACAATATTCAGTTATTCATTTCCTCTCTCCTCTGTGCCCATTAAGGCCCATTAGTTCCCGTGATGGTGCCGTGTGTGTGTGTGTGTGTGTGCGTGTGTGTGTGCGTGTGTGTGCGTGTGTGTGTGGCTGTGTGGTTTATTTTTGCATAGTTCAAATGACGGCAGCACTGTGATTCCCCTGCTAATTGCAATCGCACCTGGAGACAGTGTGTGTCAACCCCTTGTATTGAAACGTGCTAGGAGATGTCACAGGTCAGAGGTTGGAGGCTAAAGGTGAAATCAGTCCATAGACCACACAGAGAGAGGACTGTCAGGAGGAAGGAAGTGTGTAAATGTGAAACGTCTCTTTCACACACATCAATAATCAACAGCAGCTTGTTTCTCTGTCTATATGAAAGCATGTACGACATCTTCTATTGCAAGCACAAACACCTGTTTTAACAGTACATCTATGTAAGGCAATGAAGCCAAACAAAGCCTCACCACTAAGCTATAGCATTGAGGACAGCCAACTGGCAAATGTGGCGTGATATGGATAACCGCTGGGGTGTCCCTCTATTGGTGAGGCAGGATACATGCAAATACTCTCATATACAGTGAAACACACACACACACACGTTCCTCCCTCTCTGTCTAGGTCAGCCACGTCACTCATGGCTCTGTCAAAGAGAGAGGAGGGTTGGAGGAAACTGAGTTGGGGGTTGGGGGATGATGATGGTGAGGATATAGTCCCCTGTAGCTCAGTTGGTAGAGCATGGCGCTTGGTGAGGATATAGTCCCCTGTAGCTCAGTTGGTAGAGCATGGCGCTTGGTGAGGATATAGTCCTGTGGTAGCTCAGTTGGTAGAGCATGGCGCTTGGTGAGGATATAGTCCCCTGTAGCTCAGTTGGTAGAGCATGGCGCTTGGTGAGGATATAGTCCCCTGTAGCTCAGTTGGTAGAGCATGGCGCTTGGTGAGGATGTAGTCCCCTGTGGTGAGGAGAGCATGGTGCTTGGTGAGGATATAGTCCCCTGTAGCTCAGTTGGTAGAGCATGGCGCTTGGTGAGGATATAGTCCCCTGTAGCTCAGTTGGTAGAGCATGGCGCTTGGTGAGGATATAGTCCTGTGGTAGCTCAGTTGGTAGAGCATGGCGCTTGGTGAGGATATAGTCCCCTGTAGCTCAGTTGGTAGAGCATGGCGCTTGGTGAGGATATAGTCCCCCCCAGTTGGTAGAGCATGGCGCTTGGTGAGGATATAGTCCTGTGGTAGCTCAGTTGGTAGAGCATGGCGCTTGGTGAGGATATAGTCCCCTGTAGCCCAGTTGGTAGAGCATGGCGCTTGGTGAGGATATAGTCCCCTGTAGCTCAGTTGGTAGAGCATGGCGCTTGGTGAGGATATAGTCCCCTGTAGCTCAGTTGGTAGAGCATGGCGCTTGCAACGCCAGAGTTGTGGGTTCGTTTCCCACGGGGGGGCCAGTATGAAAAATGTATGCGCTCACTAACTGTAAGTCGCGCTGGATAAGAGCGTCTGCTAAATGACTAAAATGTAAAATGTATGATGATGATGATGGTGATGGTGGTGATGATGGTGATGATGGTGATGTGGGATGCACTATGTAAGTATGAGCAGCAGCAGGCAACCCATAATATACTCTCTGCTTAGAGGGAGCACAGCTGTAGTAATTGATAATTAAACAGGGGAGACCGACGTAGCTATGGTGATGTGTCTGGCTACAGTATTATACTAGCTACAGTATTATACTAGCTACAGTATTATACTAGCTTCAGTATTATACTAGCTACAGTATTATACTAGCTACAGTATTATACTAGCTACAGTATTACTACAGTATTACAGTATTAGCTACTACAGTATTATACTAACTACAGTATTATACTAGCTACTAGCTTCAGTATTATACTAGCTACAGTATTATACTAGCTACAGTATTATACTAGCTTCAGTATTATGCTAGCTACAGTATTATGCTAGCTACAGTATTATACTAGCTACATCTAGCTTCAGTATTATGCAGTACAGTATTATCTAGCTACATCTCTCCTCAGTCCTCTCAGTCCTCTCAGTCCTCTGTCCTCTCAGTCCTCTCAGTCCTCTCAGTCCTCTGTCCTCCCAGTCCTCTCAGTCCTCTCAGTCCTCTCAGTCCTCTCAGTCCTCTGTCCTCCCAGTCCTCTCAGTCCTCCCAGTCCTCTCAGTCCTCCCACTCCTCTCAGTCCTCTCAGTCCTCTCAGTCCAGTCCTCCCAGTCCTCTCTCTTCTCAGTCCTCCCAGTCCTCTCTCAGTCCTCTCAGTCCTCTCAGTCCTCTCAGTCCTCTCAGTCCTCTGTCCTCTCAGTCCTCTGTTTCAATACAGGGGGTTGACTCACACTGTCTCCAGGTGCGATTGCAATTAGCAGGGGAATCACAGCGCTGCCATCATTTGAACTATGCAAAAATAAACCACAACACACACACACACACACACACACACACACACACACACACACACACACACACACACACACACACACACACACCATCAGGTGGTGGGGAGGTGGATGGTTGTCAAACTGTTGCTGAAAAACAGCAAGAGAGAGAACGATGGTAAGTTGACATATAAATCCATCCTAACATTTACGCCCATTGGTTGAGAGAGAGAGGTAGGTGATAATTGTCAGAGTGAGTCCATAGGTTAAACAGCAGGCGTGAGGAATGTGCATTATTGTGCCGTGCTTATAGGCTATAAGGTCAATAGGTGAATGACGTTCCACACACGGCTGATAGGAGAGAGGAGGAGAAACAAGACGCTATGCTAATGACGATACGTTAGTATTCATTCCCACTATGCTAATGATGATACGTTAGTATTCATTCCCACTATGCTAATGACGATACGTTAGTATTCATTTACCACTATTACCACTATGCTAATGTTAGTATTCATTACGTTAGTATTCATTCCCACTATGCTAATGATGATACGTTAGTATTCATTCCCACTATACTAATGATGATACGTTAGTATTCATTCCCACTATGCTAATGATGATACGTTAGTATTCATTCCCACTATGCTAATGATGATACGTTAGTATTCATTCCCACTATGCTAATGATGATACGTTAGTATTCATTCCCACTATGCTAATGATGATACGTTAGTATTCATTCCCACTATGCTAATGATGATACGTTAGTATTCATTCCCACTATGCTAATGACGATACGTTAGTATTCATTCCCACTATGCTAATGATGATACGTTAGTATTCATTCCCACTATGCTAATGACGATACGTTAGTATTCATTCCCACAATGCTGATGATGATACGTTTGTATTCATTCCCACTATGCTAATGATGATACGTTAGTATTCATTCCCACTATGCCCCTAGAATAGGAAACATTAGTGAATGATGTTATGCTTACTGGATGAAGTTAAACGAGCATTCAGACCAGCCTCCCTGATTGAACCTTCATAAACTACAGTACATGTCATAGAAACCTGCCTCTTGTTTTCATAGTCAACCTTCCGCATTGTTATTGTCAGACACCAGGGAAATGGATACAGAGACGGAGGAGATGGGAGGGGGGCATGTGAGTCTCTAGGTGTGCGGGCTAGACATGTACGTGTGTGTCTGGGCTAGATGACAGATCTGTATTTCATTAGCCATGGCCTGTACAGTCATCTTTACCGTCCTCCCTGCCTGCTGTCTTAAAGGGCTGCGTGTCTGGAAGCCCTTAGCACCGTATGGCTGCAGTATGAATCATTTAGTGATAAGGAAAAGTCAGCGTAGAGGGCAATTGATAGAGTCAGTGAAGGTGAATATGAGCTCTTTAATATTGTGAGTTAAAGATGGGTTTAGAGTGTGAAGAGGAGCTATTTAATACTTTGAGTTAAGGATGGGTTTAGAGGGTGAAGATGAGCTCTTTAATACTGTGAGTTAAGGATGGGTTTAGAGTGTGAAGATGAGCTCTTTAATACTGTGAGTTAAGGATGGGTTTAGAGTGTGAAGGTGAACTCTTTAATACTGTGAGTTAAGGATGGGTTTAGAGTGTGAAGATGAGCTCTTTAATACTGTGAGTTAAGGATGGGTTTAGAGTGTGAAGATGAGCTCTTTAATACTGTGAGTTAAGGATGGGTTTAGAGTGTGAAGATGAGCTCTTTAATACTGTGAGTTAAGGATGGGTTTAGAGTGTGAAGTTGAGCTCTTTAATACTGTGAGTTAAGGATGGGTTTAGAGTGAGAAGATGAGCTCTTTAATACTGTGAGTTAAGGATGGGTTTAGAGTGTGAAGATGAGCTCTTTAATACTGTGAGTTAAGGATGGGTTTAGAGTGTGAAGATGAGCTCTTTAATACTGTGAGTTAAGGATGGGTTTAGAGTGTGAAGTTGAGCTCTTTAATACTGTGAGTTAAGGATGGGTTTAGAGTGTGAAGATGAGCTCTTTAATACTGTGAGTTAAGGATGGGTTTAGAGTGTGAAGATGAGCTCTTTAATACTGTGAGTTAAGGATGGGTTTAGAGGGTGTGAAGATGAGCTCTTTAATACTGTGAGTTAAGGATGGGTTTAGAGGGTGAAGATGAGCTCTTTAATACTGTGAGTTAAGGATGGGTTTAGAGTGAGAAGATGAGCTCTTTAATACTGTGAGTTAAGGATGGGTTTAGAGGGTGAAGATGAGCTCTTTAATACTGTGAGTTAAGGATGGATTTAGAGTGTGAAGATGAGCTCTTTAATACTGTGAGTTAAGGATGGGTTTAGAGTGTGAAGATGAGCTCTTTAATACTGTGAGTTAAGGATGGGTTTAGAGGGTGAAGATGAGCTCTTTAATACTGTGAGTTAAGGATGGGTTTAGAGGGTGAAGATGAGCTCTTTAATACTGTGAGTTAAGGATGGGTTTAGAGTGTGAAGATGAGCTCTTTAATACTGTGAGTTAAGGGATGGGTTTAGAGGGTGAAGATGAGCTCTTTAATACTGTGAGTTAAGGATGGGTTAGAGGGTGAAGATGAGCTCTTTAATACTGTGAGTTAAGGATGGGTTTAGAGGGTGAAGATGAGCTCTTTAATATTGTGAGTTAAGGATGGGTTTAGAGGGTGAAGATGAGCTCTTTAATACTGTGAGTTAAGGATGGGTTTAGAGGGTGAAGATGAGCTCTTTAATACTGTGAGTTAAGGATGGGTTTAGAGGGTGAAGATGAGCTCTTTAATACTGTGAGTTAAGGATGGGTTTAGAGGGTGAAGATGAGCTCTTTAATACTGTGAGTTAAGGATGGGTTTAGAGGGTGAAGATGAGCTCTTTAATACTGTGAGTTTAAGGATGGGTTTAGAGGGTGAAGATGAGCTCTTTAATACTGTGAGTTAAGGATGGGTTTAGAGGGTGAAGATGAGCTCTTTAATACTGTGAGTTAAGGATGGGTTTAGAGGGTGAAGATGAGCTCTTTAATACTGTGAGTTAAGGATGGGTTTAGAGGGTGAAGATGAGCTCTTTAATACTGTGAGTTAAGGATGGGTTTAGAGGGTGAAGATGAGCTCTTTAATACTGTGAGTTAAGGATGGGTTTAGAGGGTGAAGATGAGCTCTTTAATACTGTGAGTTAAGGATGGGTTTAGAGGGTGAAGATGAGCTCTTTAATACTGTGAGTTAAGGATGGGTTTAGAGGGTGAAGATGAGCTCTTTAATACTGTGAGTTAAGGATGGGTTTAGAGGGTGAAGATGAGCTCTTTAATACTGTGAGTTAAGGATGGGTTTAGAGGGTGAAGATGAGCTCTTTAATACTGTGAGTTAAGGATGGGTTTAGAGGGTGAAGATGAGCTCTTTAATACTGTGAGTTAAGGATGGGTTTAGAGGGTGAAGATGAGCTCTTTAATACTGTGAGTTAAGGATGGGTTTAGAGGGTGAAGATGAGCTCTTTAATACTGTGAGTTAAGGATGGGTTTAGAGGGTGAAGATGAGCTCTTTAATACTGTGAGTTAAGGATGGGTTTAGAGGGTGAAGATGAGCTCTTTAATACTGTGAGTTAAGGATGGGTTTAGAGGGTGAAGATGAGCTCTTTAATACTGTGAGTTAAGGATGGGTTTAGAGGGTGAAGATGAGCTCTTTAATACTGTGAGTTAAGGATGGGTTTAGAGGGTGAAGATGAGCTCTTTAATACTGTGAGTTAAGGATGGGTTTAGAGGGTGAAGATGAGCTCTTTAATACTGTGAGTTAAGGATGGGTTTAGAGGGTGAAGATGAGCTCTTTAATACTGTGAGTTAAGGATGGGTTTAGAGGGTGAAGATGAGCTCTTTAATACTGTGAGATAAGGATGGGTTTAGAGGGTGAAGATGAGCTCTTTAATACTGTGAGTTAAGGATGGGTTTAGAGTGTGAAGATGAGCTCTTTAATACTGTGAGTTAAGGATGGGTTTAGAGGGTGAAGATGAGCTCTTTAATACTGTGAGATAAGGATGGGTTTAGAGGGTGAAGATGAGCTCTTTAATACTGTGAGTTAAGGATGGGTTTAGAGGGTGAAGATGAGCTCTTTAATACTGTGAGTTAAGGATGGGTTTAGAGGGTGAAGATGAGCTCTTTAATACTGTGAGTTAAGGATGGGTTTAGAGGGTGAAGATGAGCTCTTTAATACTGTGAGTTAAGGATGGGTTTAGAGGGTGAAGATGAGCTCTTTAATACTGTGAGTTAAGGATGGGTTTAGAGGGTGAAGATGAGCTCTTTAATACTGTGAGTTAAGGATGGGTTTAGAGGGTGAAGATGAGCTCTTTAATACTGTGAGTTAAGGATGGGTTTGGCAGGTTTTGTGTCTTTTAATGCTGTAGCCATGGTGGATGGTCGATGGTGTCACACTGTTCACTGTTCACACACTCTTGTCTGCTCTCTCACGCATAGACACACACCCCACCTCCACCCCTCTTTCACCCCGCCATCCTCTGTTCCTCTCCCCCATGTGCTGCAGTTTGTGGTGTCAGGCTCCTTATCTGCAGGTGGACCGTAGCCTCCTAGTGAAATGACCTTGACTATACCAGCCTCACCGGGGGGGGGGGGGGGGGGGGGGGACTGCAGCTAACAGGGGCTAATGTGTGTCACACCGGGGGTCCAGTTTAACACCGTGGCTAACAGGGGGTAACAGGGACAATATGCCTCCAATGCCTTAGCGGTGCAGCAGCCAACCAAGGGTCACAAGGTCAACAGCTGTTTCACACACACACACACACACACACACACACACACACACACACACACACACACACACACACACACACACACACACACACACACACACACACACACACACACACACACACACACACACACACACACACACACACACACACACACACACACACACACACAGCATGGGTCTGTAACGACCCTGTGGGTTTAATATCCAACCACCCCACCAGCTTTACACCTGTTCTAGTCTAGCAGAGCTCCCGATGATAGCTGGTACTGACAGGCTGGCGTGTGGCTTTAGAGAAGCCATCTTGTTTACACAGAGCTCCCGATGATAGCTGGTACTGACAGGCTGGCGTGTGGCTTTAGAGAAGCCATCTTGTTTACACAGAGCTCCCGATGATAGCTGGTACTGACAGGCTGGCGTGTGGCTTTAGAGAAGCCATCTTGTTTACACAGATGTTCTACTGCCTGGCGGGCACAGCTGGTTAAAATGATGTTGGTTGAACGTTGAAATGGCGTTGGTTTTGAAATTCCAACCAGTTAGTGACAACACCAGCGCTAACTGTGTGTCTCTTATTATTGATCATCTCTGTAACTACTTAGAGCACAATCTGGATCATCTCTGTAACTACTTAGAGCACAATCTGGATCATCTCTGTAACTACTTAGAGCACAATCTGGATCATCTCTGTAACTACTTAGAGCACAATCTGGATCATCTCTGTAACTACTTAGAGCACAATCTGGATCATCTCTGTAACTACTTAGAGCACAATCTGGATCATCTCTGTAACTACTTAGAGCACAATCTGGATCATCTCTGTAACTACTTAGATCACAATCTGGATCATCTCTGTAACTACTTAGAGCACAATCTGGATCATCTCTGTAACTACTTAGAGCACAATCTGGATCATCTCTGTAACTACTTAGAGCACAATCTGGATCATCTCTGTAACTACTTAGAGCACAATCTGGATCATCTCTGTAACTACTTAGAGCACAATCTGGATCATCTCTGTAACTACTTAGAGCACAATCTGGATCATCTCTGTAACTACTTATAGCACAATCAGGATCATCTCTGTAACTACTTAGAGCACAATCTGGATCATCTCTGTAACTACTTAGAGCACAATCTGGATCATCTCTGTAACTACTTAGAGCACAATCTGGATCATCTCTGTAACTACTTAGAGCACAATCTGGATCATCTCTGTAACTACTTAGAGCACAATCTGGATCATCTCTGTAACTACTTAGAGCACAATCTGGATCATCTCTGTAACTACTTAGAGCACAATCTGGATCATCTCTGTAACTACTTAGAGCACCATCTGGCCTAGACCTTGTTGTACGGAACAGCCAAGCCACCCCCCGACAGCTCTAAGTCACAACCTCCCAACATGAGGGTTCTATACAGGCTCTTAGCAGCACTAAATCACAACTCTCTATGGATGGGTCCCTTAACGGCACCCTAATCCCTATATAGTGCACTACTTTTGACCCGAGTACTATGGGCCTTTGTCAAAGTAGTGCACTATAAAGGGAATAGGGTGCCGTTTGGGACACTCCATGGATTTATGTCCTATGGCCTTGGTGGTTCTGTAACATAATGCCAAGCAGGAAGAAAAGTCTATGTTTAATTTAACAATCCATTTAATTTACAGCATATATAATGGCTGACATGACTATACATTATACAACTGTAACATAACTCTGTTCAGGACGGGTTCACTGTGCAAATGTTGACTTTCTGATCATCAGCTTTTATTTATACACAGAGAGAGGCTGTTTGACTGTCTGTAATGTAGAGCTACAGACCAGAGCTGGTCCTTGGTGGTCTAGACTGTCTGTAATGTAGAACTACAGCTGGTCCTTGGTGGTCTAGACTGTCTGTAATGTAGAGCTACAGACCAGAGCTGGTCCTTGGTGGTCTAGACTGTCTGTAATGTAGAGCTACAGACCAGAGCTGGTCCTTGGTGGTCTAGACTGTCTGTAATGTTGAGCTACAGCTGGTCCTTGGTGGTCTAGACTGTCTGTAATGTAGAGCTACAGCTGGTCCTTGGTGGTCTAGACTGTCTGTAATGTAGAGCTACAGCTGGTCCTTGGTGGTCTAGACTGTCTGTAATGTTGAGCTATAGACCAGAGCTGGTCCTTGGTGGTCTAGACTGTCTGTAATGTTGAGCTACAGACCAGAGCTGGTCCTTGGTGGTCTAGACTGTCTGTAATGTTGAGCTACAGACCAAAGCTGGTCCTTGGTGGTCTAGACTGTCTGTAATGTGGAGCTACAGACCAGAGCTGGTCCTTGGTGGTCTAGACTGTCTGTAATGTGGAGCTACAGACCAGAGCTGGTCCTTGGTGGTCTAGACTGTCTGTAATGTAGAGCTACAGCTGGTCCTTGGTGGTCTAGACTGTCTGTAATGTTGAGCTACAGCTGGTCCTTGGTGGTCTAGACTGTCTGTAATGTTGAGCTACAGCTGGTCCTTGGTGGTCTAGACTGTCTGTAATGTAGAACTACAGCTGGTCCTTGGTGGTCTAGACTGTCTGTAATGTAGAACTACAGACCAGAGCTGGTCCTTGGTGGTCTAGACTGTCTGTAATGTTAGAGCTACAGACCAGAGCTGGTCCTTGGTGGTCTAGACTGTCTGTAATGTTGAGCTACAGCTGGTCCTTGGTGGTCTAGACTGTCTGGAATGTTATAAACCACAGACCAGAGCTGGTCCTTGGTGGTCTAGACTGTCTGTAATGTAGAACTACAGCTGGTCCTTGGTGGTCTAGACTGTCTGTAATGTTATAAACCACAGACCAGAGCTGGTCCTTGGTGGTCTAGACTGTCTGTAATGTTGAGCTACAGACCAGAGCTGGTCCTTGGTGGTCTAGACTGTCTGTAATGTTGAGCTACAGACCAGAGCTGGTACTTGGTGGTCCAGACTGTCTGTAATGTTGAGCTACATACCAGAGCTGGTACTTGGTGGTCTAGACTGTCTGTAATGTTGAGCTACAGACCAGAGCTGGTCCTTGGTGGTCTAGACTGTCTGTAATGTTGAGCTACAGACCAGAGCTGGTCCTTGGTGGTCTAGACTGTCTGTAATGTTGAGCTACAGACCAGAGCTGGTCCTTGGTGGTCTAGACTGTCTGTAATGTTGAGCTACAGACCAGAGCTGGTCCTTGGTGGTCTAGACTGTCTGTAATGTTGAGCTACAGACCAGAGCTGGTCCTTGGTGGTCTAGACTGTCTGTAATGTTGAGCTGTAGACCAGAGCTGGTCCTTGGTGGTCTAGACTGTCTGTAATGTTGAGCTACAGACCAGAGCTGGTCCTTGGTGGTCTAGACTGTCTGTAATGTTAAGCTACAGACCAGAGCTGGTCCTTGGTGGTCCAGACTGTCTGTAATGTTGAGCTACAGACCAGAGCTGGTCCTTGGTGGTCCAGACTGTCTGTAATGTTGAGCTACAGACCAGAGCTGGTCCTTGGTGGTCTAGACTGTCTGTAATGTTGAGCTACAGACCAGAGCTGGTCCTTGGTGGTCTAGACTGTCTGTAATGTTATAAGCCACAGACCAGAGCTGGTCCTTGGTGGTCTAGACTGCATGGGCTTTCACTTCTCTCATTCTCTGTTGTGTTCATGTATTGGACACAAACGACGACACACAACATGGGCACACAAGGACACACAATATGGACACACAACATGGACACACAACATGGACACACAACATGGACACACACAAGGACAAACGTAGTGATTTCTTCCTGCTTTAAATTCTCCTTCAGGGTGCAGGGCAGCGACAGTGAGGGTTTTACCCTTCCTTGTTCATGACCCGTCTTGGTCCAGAGCACAACACTATAACCCACTCCTCTAATGTGTTCTGGTATAGTGGTGCTGGTCCAGAACACAACACTATAACCCAATCCTCTAATGTGTTCTGGTATAGTGGTGTTGGTCCAGAACACAACAATATAACCCACTCCTCTAATGTGTTCTGGTATAGTGGTTCTGGTCCAGAACACAACAATATAACCCACTCCTCTAATGTGTTCTGGTATAGTGGTGCTGGTCCAGAACACAACAATATAACCCACTCCTCTAATGTGTTCTGGTATAGTGGTTCTGGTCCAGAACACAACAATATAACCCACTCCTCTAATGTGTTTGGGTATAGTGGTGTTGGTCCAGAACACAACAATATAACCCACTCCTCTAATGT
>CM072255.1:7137384-7162384 GCA_036851935.1 Coregonus suidteri
TACTACAGTACTATATACGGTATAGTGTACATATGTACATCGGTTACCTCGTACCCCTGCACATCGACTCGGTAATGTTACCCCGTGTATATCAAGTTGTCGTTACTCATGACTTTTATCATCTATGGCAGTGGATAAGAATGCAGATGTGTCTGTGCTGAAACGCCACAATCACACTAATAAACTAGAAGGACTGGATGAATTAAGGGCGGGAGGTAGCTTAGTGGTTAAGAGCGTTGTGCCAGTAACCTAAAAGTCGCTGGTTCTAATCCCCGAGCCGACTAGGTGAAAAATCTGTCGATGTGCCCTTGAGCAAGGCACTTAACCCTAATTGCTCCTTTAAGTCGCTCTGGAGAAGAGTGTCTGCTAAATGAACAAATACAAATTGAACTGTCTCAAAGTAAATCTGAAACTGCACCGTTCACAACCTAGACAGTGAAATGCTGTAACATGCAGTTCCTAATGTCACCACTAGATGTCAGGTCATGTAAAGAAACACTTCATGGCAACCTTGCAACGAGAGCTTGTTATCACAAGCACATGCTAGCTGTTCGTTACGAAAATGTTTCTTACTGAAACCATAATGTAAATTACACTGTTATTCAATACAAAATGTATTGGCTATATTTTTCAACTGCAAGTGGCATGCGCTGATGACTGAAAATGTTCATGCAGGAAAATGCTTGCTGCACTGGTTTTAAGTCACACACGTTCTAATTTAGCTAGCTAGCTAACAATCTTAGCTCCTCGTGAATGCAAGCACATGGCCTGAATGATAGATCTGCGCCAATTGTCTTGCTTTTTGCTAATTGCATATTTCAGAAAACTAACTGAATAAACCCACTAACATAATAGGTCCAGACAGTAACAGGTGTTCTTTTTGTATCAAGGATGACTGTTCACTTTAGCACCAGTTCAGTGTTCGCACATAAGTAGCACAGATTGCTAGCTAGCTAGGCTAACTACCTTGCTGGCTAGCTAGTGAGCATCTGATGAGGACAGGGCTGCTTGGTGAAGTGTATTTTTTATTACTTACTTATTAAAATACGCTGTCGCTGGCTGTGGCAAGCTACTCACTGTCAAACCACCATGTCCACTCTCTTTCACGTCGTGAATAATGGCGCCGGAGGGGATGGCTGCCGTTTTATGGACTCTAAACCAACCGTGCTATTTTGTGTATTTTTTTCGCATTGTTTGTAACTTATTTTGTACATAATGTTGCCGCTACCGTCTCTTATGACCGAAAAGAGCTTCTGGACATCAGAACAGCGATTACTCACCTTGAACTGGACAAATAATTTTTCTTTAATGAGTTGGACGAGAGGGATTTGCTCCAGACAACCGACAGGGCCCTCATCCCCGTCATTCGCAGTAGAAAGAAAAGGAGATATCGCGGAAGGAGATCGGGGTGCTTGGTAAGGAGCCGGCGATGAGTGGCTAATCTGCCTTTGCCATCGATACTATTGGCCAATTTACAATCGCTTGATAATAAAGTGGACGAACTACAGGCACGTATATCCTACCAACGGGACATAACATTTTTTAATGTCTTATGTTTCACCGAGTCGTGGCTGAAAGAAGACATGAATAACATACAGCTGGCGGGTTATACACTGTATCCGCAGGATAGAACAGCAGCCTCTGGTAAGACAAGGGGTGGCGGTCTATGTATATTTGTAAACAACAGGTGGTGTACGATATCTAAGGAAGTCTCGCTCTCGTGAGGTAGAGTTTCTTATGATAAGCTGTAGACCACACTATCTACCAATAGAGTTTTCATCTATATTCTTCATAGCTGTCTGTCTATTTCCCACCACAAACCGATTCTGGCACTAAGACCGCACTCAATGAACTGTACGGCCATAAGCAAACAGGAAAATCATCCAGAGGCGGCGCTCCTAGTGGCCGGGGACTTTAATGCAGGGAAACCTACATCTGTTTTACCTCATTTCTACCAGCATGTTAAATGGGCAACCAGAGGGGAAAAAAACTCTAGACCACCTTTACTCCACATACAGAGATGCATACAAAGCTCTCCCTCGCCCTCCATTTGGCAAATCTGACCATAATTCTATCCTCCTGATTCCTGCTAACAAGCAAAAACGAAAGCAGAGAGCACCAATGACTCGGTCAATAAAAAAGTGGTCAGATGAAGCAGATGCTAAGCTACAGGACTGTTTTGCTAGCACAGACTGGAGCATGTTCCGGGATTCTTCTGATGGCATTGAGGAGTACACGACATCAGTCACTGGCTTCATCAATAAGTGCATCGATGACATCGTCCCCACAGTGACTGTACGTACATACCCCAACCAGAAGCCATGGATTACAGGCAACATCCGCACTGAGCGAAAGGGTAGAGCTGCTGATTTCAAGGAGCGGGACTCTAACCCGGAAGCTTATAAGAAATCCCGCTATGCCCTCCGACGAACCATCAAACAGGCAAAGCGTCAATACAGGACTAAGATTGAATCGTACTACACCGGCTCCGACGCTCGTCGGATGTGGCAGGGCTTGCCTAACTATTACAGACTACAAAGGGAAACAGAGCCGCGAGCTGCCCAGTGACACGAGCCTACCAGACGAGCTAAATTACTTCTATGCTCGCTTCGAGGCAAGCAACACTGAAACATGCATGAGTGCATCAGCTGTTCCGGAAGACTGTGTGATCATGCTCTCCGTAGCCGATGTGAATAAGACCTTTAAACAGGTCAACATTCACAAGGTCGCAGGGCCAGACGGATTACCAGGACATGTACTCTGAGCATGCGCTGACCAACTGGCAAGTGTCTTCACTGACATTTTCAACCTCTCCCTGTCTGTCTGTTATACCAACATGTTTCAAGCAGACTACCATAGTCCCTGTGCCCAAGAACACTAAGGTAACCTGCCTAACCCGTAGCACTCACGTCTGTAGCCATGAAGTGCTTTGAAAAAGCTGGTCATGGCTCACATCAACACCATTATCCCAGAAATCCTAGACCCCACTAAATTGCATACCGCCCCCAGATCCACAGATGATGCAATCTCTATTGCACTCCACACTACCCTTTCCCACCTGGACAAAAGTAACGCCTATGTGGGAATGCTATTCATTGACTACAGCTCAGCGTTCAACACCATAGTGCCCTCAAAGCTCATCACTAAGCTAAGGACCATTGGAATTAAACACCTCCCTCTGAACCGGATCCTGGACTTCCTGACGGACCACCCCAATTAGGTAACAACACATCCCCACACTGATCCTCAACACGAGGGCCCCTCAGTGGTGCGTGCTCAGTCCCCTCCTGTCTCACTCATTGACTGCATGGCCAGGCACGACTTGCCATCATTATGTTTGCAGATGACACCACAGTGTAGGCCTGATCACCGAAAACGATGAGACAGCCTATAGGGAGGAGGTCAGAGACCTTCGTGTGGTGACAACACCTCTCCCTCAACGTGATCAAGACAAAACCATGATTGTGCCCTCAAAAAGAATAGGACTTCATTCTCATCGATGGGGCTGTAGTGGAGCAGGTTGAGAACAGTTCCTTGGTGTCCACATCACCAACAAACTAACATGGTCCAAGCACACACAAGAAAGTCGTGAATAGGGCACGACAAAACCTATTCCCCCTAAGGAGACTGAAAAGATTTGGCATGGGTCCTCAGATCCTCAAAATGTTCTACAGCTGCACCATCGAGAGCATCCTGACTGGTTGCATCACTGCCTGGTATGGCAACTGCTCGGCCTCCGACCGCAAGGCACTACAGAGGGTAGTGCGTACGGCCCAGTACATCACTGGGGCCAAGCTTCCTGCCATCCAGGACCTCTATTCCAAGCGGTGTCAGAGGAAGGCCCTAAAAATTGTCAGAGACTCCAGCCACCCTAGTCATAGACTGTTCTCTCTGCTACCACACGGCAAGCGGTACCGGAGCGCCAAGTCTAGGTCCAAAAGGCTTCTAAACAGCTTCTACCCCCAAGCCATAAGACTCCTGAACATCTAATCAAATGGCTACCCAGACTATTTGCATTGACCCCCCCCCCCCCCCCCCCCCGCTGCTGCTACTCTCTGTTTATTATCTATGCATAATCACTTTAATAACTCTACCTACATGTACATATTACTACAATTACCTTGACTAACCGGTGCCCCCGCACATTGTCTCGGTACCGGTACCTCCTGTATATAGCCTCGCTATTGTTATTTTTACTGCTGCTCTTTAATTATTTGTTACTTGGTCCTCTGTAGCTCAATTGGTAGAGCATGGCGCTTGTAACGCCAGGGTAGTGGGTTCGAACCCCGGGACCACCCATACGTAAAAATGTATGCACACATGACTGTAAGTCGCTTTGGATAAAAGTGTCTGCTAAATGGCATATTATTATTTTATTTGGTATTATTTTATATAGTATTTATTCTTCTTTAAACTGTATTGTTGGTTAAGGGCTTGTAAGTAAGCATTTCACTGTAAGGTCTACACCTGTTGTGTTCGGCGCATGTGACAAAGAACATTTGATTTGATTTGATTGATGTTCGTAGAGCAGCTCGTAGAGCGCCCTCTTCAGGCGACCATTGGAAATGTCAAGAAAATGACCGCAAATGAGCAGACGGATTTGTTCATTCTATGTATATAATATCGGCGCTTTATCTGTGGAATAAAGACCGATACAATTATTTCTGTGAAAGGTTAATATAGGTCGATAGTATCGGTCAACCGATTTATCGGTCGGGTTCTGGAAAGCACCTGTGAAGGTTATGCTCACAGGCTGTGTGAACAGTCCCGCAGTATTCAGTATTTACTCTATATGCTTATGGTAGTGGATTCATCAACGGTAGCTAAGGATGATTAATCGTTGCATAGAACACCTTAAACGATGCTTACAGGTTACATAAACACTCAACAGGCTCCTACATCTTCCACCTGCCAGTTGGGCAGCCAATCAGGCGTGAGAATGCTTCACGGTCACTGCATCCCATTCAAACCCGATGATGACAGTCTGAACATGCCTTTCCCCCTCTCTATCTCTGCTGATGGATTGGCTACAAACTCTATATTCTGAATTCCAAATGGACCCCCTTTGGTGTCCCCAGGACCAGGATTGGGAAACACTGCAACCTAGCCACTCCCACGTGTCTGAGAGGATCGGACAGGTGGAGGCGATAGGGTGACATTTTCCATTACCAGCCATTTCAGAAGGCAAAGGGGTCGAATTGGAATTCAGCCAAAACGCTTCACCTTTTCTGCCCTTGACAGAAGAGGTCCAAGGAAGGTGCTGATCAGTGGAGGCTGGTTTCACTTTAAACCCGGAGGACAGACTCGTCGTAATGGAATGGACGGAACAAGTTTTATGTGTTTGACACCTTTCCATTCACTCCATTCCAGCCCCTGCTGCTGATTCGGATTATTCTGGGTCCATTTAGAATTCAGTGATGCATATCCTCCTCCCTGCCCTTCACAGAGAGGGTCCGAGGAGGGTGTGGATCCTGCTACTCTGGTCTGTGTCTGGAACTGATTGTGGGAAGTCTCCCTACTACTCCAGTTAATGGGATTTTTCTGGGTTTAGAGAAGACTGGAGAGGGGGGGGGCTGTCCTCTGATCAAAGGAGGAGGGAGGAAGGGAGGAGTGAAGAGGGAGGGAGGGAGGGAGGGAGGGAGGGAGGGGCAGTGGAGCGGAAGGAGGATGGAGGAGTGTCCCTCTCTTTCCGCTGGATCCTCTCCTCTTACCCCTGGCTGTGCAGATGTGTATTGCAGTTTTAATGGGCAAGATGTGCAGAGACAGAAGGAGAAGTGTGTGGGAATATTGGGAGAGAGAGAGACAGCACTAGGAATCCTGGAATATGTACCTCAGCAGCTTTCCTCAGCAGCTTCTATGTAAAGGAGATGACGAGATGAGATCATGTTCTCTTTCCTCATCTCTCCTCTCTCCTTCTCAAAACCCATTTGAAGACAAGGTCAGATGGGAGGGACCTCTTGCTTTCTCATCCAATGGGTTTTGAGAAGGAGAGAGGAGAGAGGACGTGAGCAGTATGCAGTTGAGATTCTCCCAATGTTACGTACTCTCTGAACCTGAACACTAGCCCAGTCCCTGAGGTAGTACTTTACACTTGCTAGCTATAGATGCTAATGCTAAAGCCACAGCCATTTACATTTCCTCAGCAGCTTCTATGAGTATTGCTAAAGATGCTAAAATTAAAGACGCTAATGCTAAAGCTTCAGCAGTTTACACAGGGTAAAGCTAAAGATGCTAACGCCACAGCAGTTTACACTGGCTAGCTAAATACACTAACAGTAACGACATAGCAGTTTACTCTGGCTAGCTAAAGACGCTAAAGCTACAGCAGTTTACTCTGGCTGGCTAAAGATGCTAACAGTAACGACATAGCAGTTTACTCTGGCTGGCTAAAGACGCTAACAGTAACGACATAGCAGTTTACTCTGGCTAGCTAAAGACGCTAAAGTTACAGCAGTTTACTCTGGCTGGCTAAAGACGCTAACAGTAACGACATAGCAGTTTACTCTGGCTAGCTAAAGACGCTAAAGCTACAGCAGTTTACTCTGGCTGGCTAAAGACGCTAACAGTAACGACATAGCAGTTTACTCTGGCTGGCTAAAGACGCTAACAGTAACGACATAGCAGTTTACTCTGGCTGGCTAAAGACGCTAACAGTAACGACATAGCAGTTTACTCTGGCTAGCTAAAGACGCTAAAGTTACAGCAGTTTACTCTGGCTAGCTAAAGACGCTAACAGCAACGACATAGCAGTTTACTCTGGCTGGCTAAAGACGCTAAAGTTACAGCAGTTTACTCTGGCTAGCTAAAGACGCTAACGGTAAAGCTACAGCATCACTTTAATAAGACATCATCATATCCATTCTGCTATTTTACCCTTAGGCTACCCAATCACTCACTACCACGCCACGGCATGCATGTTTAGGAGTTATGAGATGTGGCTGTAGCTTATCGACCCAAATGGAACCCTATTCCATTCATAGTGCACTTCTTTTGACCACGGCCCATATGGACCTGGTCAAAAGTAGTGCACTATATAGGGAATAGGGTGCCATTTTGGATGCTCCCTGTAGGTTATCGACCAACTCTGCATGTGGAAGCCTCACACCGTCCGTCGTCAATCTATTTCCTGTTCTTGGTCAGCAGCAGTGTTGTGTCAGATTGATTACCCAGCAGACCCTGAGTCGTCTGTGTGTATATGCGTCCAGGAGGATATGCCTGAGTCAGAGAACCAGGGAGGAGGTAGAGGAGGGAGACAGGGAGCTTCCCGCAGGCCAGCCGATAGGGTTGATTACTTGGGGAGGAGGAGGAAGGCGAGGGGGTAGACTGGAGGGGGGAGATCATGATATATGGACTGTCTGCCTTTGCAATTACCTGTTCACTTTGTTAGGGGCAATTCATTTAATGAAGTCCTAGGAGCCATACGGTCCTGAGATTATAAGTAGAGAAATGTGACTCCAGAAAGGCTTGAACAGCAGTTGCCAAAGTATTGTCATCCTATTGTTGCAGGCATCTGCCAGTTTGATGCTTACATTGCAGATATGGAAATGGCATTGTGTTCCCTTGGTGCTCTTTCTCTCTCTCTCTCTCTCTCTCTCTCTCTCTCTCTCTCTCTCTCTCTCTCTCTCTCTCTCTCTCTCTCTCTCTCTCTCTCTCTCTCTCTCTCTCTCTCTCTCTCTCTCTCTCTCTCTCTCTCTCTCTCTCTCTCTCTCTCTCTCTCTCTCTCTCTCTCTCTCTCTCTCTCTCTCTCTCTCTCTCTCTCTCTCTCTGTCTCTCTCTCTCTCTCTCTCTCTCTCTCTCTCTCTCTCTCTCTCTCTCTCGCTCTCTCTCTCTCTCTCTCTCTCTCTCTCTCTCTCTCTCTCTCTCTCTCTCTCTCTCTCTCTCTCTCTCTCTCTCTCTCTCTCTCTCTCTCTCTCTCTCTCTCTCTCTCTCTCTCTCTCAATCTCTCTGTCTCTCTCCCTCTCTCTCTCCCCTCTCTCTTCCTCTCCCCTCCCTTTCTCTCTTTCTGTCAATCTCTCTGTCTCTCTCACTCTCTCCCTCTCTCCTCTCTCTCTCCTCTCTCTCTCTCCTCTCAATTCAATTTCAATTTCAATTTCAATTTAAGGGCTTTATTGGCATGGGAAACATATGTTTACATTGCCAAAGCAAGTGAAGTAGATAGTAAACAAAAGTGAAATAAACAATAAATATTAACAGCAAACATTACACTCAGAAGTTCCAAAAGAATAAAGACATTTCAAATGTCATATTATGTATATATACAGTGTTGTAACAATGTGCAAATAGTTAAAGTACAAAAGGGAAAATAAATCAACATAAATATGGGTTATATTTACAATGTTGTTTGTTCTTCACTGGTTGCCCTTTTCTTGTGGCAACAGGTCACAAATCTTGCAGCTGTGATGGCACACTGTGGTTTTTCACCCAGTAGATAAGGGAGTTTATCAACATTGGGTTTGTTTTCAAATTCTTTGTGGGTCTGTGTAATCTGAGGGAAATATGTGTCTCTAATATGGTCATACATTTGGCAGGAGGTTAGGAAGTGCAGCTCAGTTTCCACCTCATTTTGTGGGCAGTGTGCACATAGCCTGTCTTCTCTTGAGAGCCAGGTCTGCCTACGGTGGCCTTTCTCAATAGCAAGGCTATGCTCACTGAGTCTGTACATAGTCAAAGCTTTCCTTAAGTTTGGGTCAGTCACAGTGGTCAGGTATTCTGCCACTGTGTACTCTCTGTTTAGAGCCAAATAGCATTCTAGTTTGCTCTGTTTTTTTGTAAATTCTTTCCAATGTGTCAAGTAATTATCTTTTTGTTTTCTCATGATTTGGTTGGGTCTAATTGTGTTGTTGTCCTGGGGCTCTGTGGGGTCTGTTTGTGTTTGTGAACAGAGCCCCAGGACCAGCTTACTTAGGGGACTCTTCTCCAAGTTCATCTCTCTGTAGGTGATGGCTTTGTTATGGAAGGTTTGGGAATCACTTCCTTTTAAGTGGTTATAGAATTTAACGGCTCTTTTCTGGATTTTGATAATTAGCGGGTATTGGCCTAATTCTGCTCTGCATGCATTATTTGGTGTTTTACGTTGTACACAGAGGATATCTTTGCAGAATTCTGCATGCAGAGTCTCAATTTGGTGTTTGTCCCATTTTGTGAATTCTTTGTTGTTGAGTGGACCCCAGACCTCACAACCATAAAGGGCAATGAGTTCTATAACTGATTCAAGTATTTTTAGCCAGATCCTAATTGGTATGTCAAATTTGATGTTCCTTTTGATGGCATAGAAGGCCCTTCTTGCCTTGTCTCTCAGATCGTTCACAGCTTTGTGGAAGTTACCTGTGGCGCTGATGTTTAGGCCGAGGTATGTATAGTTTTTTGTGTCCTCTAGGGCAACGGAGTATAGATGGAATTTGTATTTGTGGTCCTGGCAACTGGACCTTTTTTGGAACACCATTATTCTTGTCTTACTGAGATTTACCGTCAAGGCCCAGGTCTGACAGAATCTGTGCAGAATATCTAGGTGCTGCTGTAGGCCCTCCTTGGTTGGTGACAGAAGCACCAGATCATCAGCAAACAGTAGACATTTGACTTCAGATTCTAGTAGGGTGAGGCCGGGTGCTGCAGACTGTTCTAGTGCCCTCGCCAATTCGTTTATATATATATATATATATATGTTGAAGAGGGTGGGGCTTAAACTGCATCCCTGTCTCACCCCACGGCCCTGTGGAAAGAAATGTGTGTGTTTTTTGCCAATTTTAACCGCACACTTGTTGTTTGTGTACATGGATTTTATAATGCCGTATGTTTTTCCCCCAACACCACTTTCCATCAATTTGTATAGCAGACCCTCATGCCAAATTGAGTCAAAAGCTTTTTTGAAATCAACAAAGCATGAAAATACTTTGCCTTTGTTTTGGTTTGTTTGTTTGTCAATTAGGGTGTGCAGGGTGAATACGTGGTCTGTCGTACGATAATTTGGTAAAAATCTCTCCCTCTCTCCCTCTCCCCTCTCTTTTCTCTTTCTGTCCATCTCTCATTCTGTCAATCTCTCTCTCTGTCTCTCCCTCTCTCCTCTCTTTCTTTCTTTCTTTCTTTCTCTCTCTCTTCTCTCTTTCTTTCTCTTTCTCTCCCTCTTTCTTTCCTTCTTTCTTTCTTTTTCTTTCTTTCTTTCTTTTTCTTTCTTTCTTTTTCTTTCTTTCTTTCTTTCTTTCTTTCTTTTCTTTCTTTTTCTTTCTTTCTTTCTTTCTCTCTCTCTCTCTCTCTCTCTCTCTCTCTCTCTCTCTCTCTCTCTCTCTCTCTCTCTCTCTCTCTCTCTCTCTCTCTCTCTCTCTCTCTCTCTCTCTCTCTCTCTCTCTTCTCTCTCTCTCGCTCTCTGTACAACTGTAAATGCCTGTAGGCCTACAGACACAGCCTTGTAGTATAATAAGCCTGTGGAAGCATGTATTCTATCCTTGCTAGCTCATCGTAGCAGTAACACTAGGGAATCTAGTTCATTGTAGTATAATTAGCCTGTGAAAGCATGGTAAGCATCCAGCAATTCTAGAAAATGTAAATGTCTCCTTTCCTGCCAAGACAACAGATGAGATGACATCTCACCACAGCGCCAGGCGCCAGGCGCTCACATATTTTCTGCAGAGCTCGACATGAAACCTGTTCTTTTCAGCAGACGCAGAGTCAATATATTATTTCCCTTCTTGTCTCTCTCTCTCTACTAATTTACTCCCTGACTCTCCCACCCAGAGAGAGAGAGAGAGAGGAATGTATTATTTATGCATAGTCACTTTAACCCAACCACCTAAAAGGAAGGTATTCCCAAACCTTCCATAACAAAGCCATCACCTACACAGAGATGAACCTGGAGAAGAGTCCCCTAAGCGAGCTGGTCCTGTGTGTCTTTTATACAGGTAACAAGCTGAGATTAGGAGCACTCCCTTTAAGTGTGCTCCTAATCTCAGCTCGTTACCTGTATAAAAGGCACCTGGGAGCCAGAAATCTTTCTGATTGAGAGGGGGTCAAATACTTATTTCCCTCAATAAAATGCAAATCAATTTATAACATGTTTGACATGCGTTTTTCTGGATTGTTTTGTTGTTATTCTGTTTCTCACTGTTCAAATAAACCTACCATTAAAATTATAGACTGATCATTTCTTTGTCAGTGGGCAAACGTACAAAATCAGCAGGGGATCAAATACTTTTTTCCCTCACTGTACATGATTCCATATATGTTATTTCATAGTTTTGATGTTTTCACTATTATTCTACAATGTAGAAAATTGTAAAAATTAAGAAAAACTCTTGAATGAGTAGCTGTGTCCAAACTTTTGACTGGTAGTGTATATCACATTTACATAAGTATTCAGACCCTTTACTCAGTACTTTGTTGAAACACCTATGGCAGTGATTGCAGCCTTGAGTCTTCTTGGGTATGATGCTACAAACTTGGCACATCTGTATTTGGGGAGTTTCTCCCATTCTTCTCTGCAGATCCTCTCAAGCTCTGTCAGGTTGGTTGGGGAGCGTTGCTGCACAGCTATTTTCAGGTCTCTCCAGAGATGTTCGATCGGGTTCAAGTCCGGGCTCTGGCTGGGCCACTCAAGGACATTCAGAGACTTGTCCTGAAGCCACTCCTGCATTGTCTTGGCTGTGTGCTTAGGGTCGTTGTCCTGTTGGAAGGTGAACCAGTCTGAGGTCCTGAGCGCTCTGGAGCAGGTTTTCATCAAGGATCTCTCTGTACTTTGCTCTCTTCATCTTTGCCTCGATCCTGACTGGGAGACTCCCAGTCCCTGCCGCTGAAAAACATCCCCACAGCATGATGCTGCCACCACCGTGCTTCACCGTAGGGATGGTGCCAGGTTTTCTCCAGACGTGGCACTTGGCATTCAGGCCAAAGAGTTCAATCTTGGTTTCATCAGAGCAGAGAATCTTGTTTCTCATGGTCTGAGAGTCCTTTAGGTGTCTTTTGGCAAACTCCAAGCGGGCTGTCATGTGCCTTTTACTGAGGAGTGGCTTCTGTCTGGCCACTCTACCATAAAAGTATGATTGGTGGAGTGCTGCAGAGATGGTTGTACTTCTGGAAGGTTCTCCCATCTCCACAGAGGAACTCTAGAGCTCTGTCAGAGTGACCATCGGGTTCTTGGTCACCTCCCTGCCAAGACCCTTCTCCCCCTATTGCTCAGTTTGGCCAGGTGGCCAGCTCTAGGAAGAGTCTTTATTGTTCCAAACGTCTTCCATTTAAGAATGATGGAGGCCACTGTGTTCTTGGGGCCCTTCAATGCTGCAGAAATGTTTTCGTACCCTTCCCCAGATCTGTGCCTCGACACAATCCTGTCTCGGAGCTCTACGGACAATTCCTTTGACCTCATGGCTTGGTTTTTGCTCTGACATGCACTATCAACTGTGGGACCTTATATAGACAGGTGTGTGCCTTTCCAAATCATGTCCAATCAATTACATTTACCACAGGTGGACTCCAGTCAAGTTGTAGAAACATCTCAAGGATGATCAATGGAAACAGGATGCACCTGAGCTGAAATTCGAGTCTCATTGCAAAGGGTCTGAATACTAATTTAACTTTTTTTTTTTTTTTTTTTATAACTTTGCAAACATTTCTAAAATCCTGTTTTCGCTTTGTCATTATTGGGTGTTGTGTGTAGATTGCTGAGGATTTGTATTTATTTAATCCATTTTAGAATAAGGCTGTAACGTAACAAAATGTGGAACAAGTCAAGCGGTCTGAATATTTATTTTCCCTTTTGTACTTTAACTATTTGCACATTGTTACAACACTGTATATATACATAATATGACATGTGAAATGTCGTTATTCTTTTGGAACTTGAGTGAGTGTAACATTTACTGTTAACTTTTTATTGTTTATTTCACTTTTGTTTATCCATTTCACTTGCTTTGGCAATGTAAACATATGTTTCCCATACCAATAAAGCCCCTTGAATTTAATTGAATTTAAGAGAGCGAGAGAGAGAGAGAGAGAGAGAGAGAGAGAGAGAGAGAGAGAGAGAGAGAGAGAGAGAGAGAGAGAGAGAGAGAGAGAGAGAGAGAGAGAGAGAGACAGAGACAGAGACAGAGACAGAGAGAGACAGAGACAGAGACAGAGACAGAGAGAGAGACAGAGACAGAGACAGAGAGAGAGAGAGAGAGAGAGAGAGACAGAGAGAGAGAGACAGAGAGACAGAGAGACAGAGAGAGAGAGAGAGAGAGAGAGAGAGAGAGAGACAGAGACAGAGACAGAGAGAGAGACAGAGAGAGAGAGAGAGAGAGAGAGAGAGAGAGAGAGAGTAGCCCCAAGGCTCCCAATATAAATGTCTTTATGCTAATAGACCATCAGACTATGAGGCTGTGGGACTACCCTCAGCCCAGTGCAGGAGGGTGCTTCCACTAATGAACCCAGCAGATCTGGACTTTGCGGTCCTGGAGGACACTATACACGGGTCCCAAATAGCACCCTATTCCCTTTGTAGTGCACTACTTTTAGTGGGAAAAGTAGTAGGGAATAGTGTGCCATTTGAGGTGCAGCCCAGATACCCAGCCGTATTACACTGATAGAAGCCAAACAACCCCTCTCACTCAGGATATTATTGTCTTGAGTCTACATACTTGACCTCCTTCCCCCTCGCTGGTGAGAAGAGCTAATATTTAGACTGTCGATTGGGGACGCGACTCATTGAGTGGATGGAATTAAGCAGGCCTCTCACTAACCACTGTGAGTTTTGTGCAGGGAGTTTGTCTGGTATGTTGATTATAAACTTCAGTGGAGTTTTGTCTCAAAACATCCAGATCCTATTGTTGACTCATGAATTAAATCAGCTGATATTACAGTATTTGAAAGAATAAACTCAGCCTTTTTTTGCTGACATTGTCAAGCCTCATGTCAGTCTGTCAAGTCTGACACTACAGCAATGCACCATGGGACTGAGGAGGCTCTGAGTAGGCTCTGGTGGTGTGGAAGACCTGTCATAGGTCAGTTATGGAGGCCTGAAGACAGGCTACTTGCCCAGAGTTTGTGGAGACTAGCTATGTCAGTGACAGAGAGCTGGGGCCTGGGGGGGGGGGTTGTTTGTCAGTGAAGAGAGGAGGATAACCAGCCACTCCTGGTAGTAGTTTGACAGCAGTCAGGTTGTATGTCCAGCTGATGGTTACTTCCTGTACCAGGCCAGAGGTCAAGAGGTCAAGAGACATCAGCCACAGACAGGCTGGGGGTCAGCCCCACTAGGACTGCTTAGCTTTCTAGACAACACTTCTATTCTAATTCTAATTCTCGCCTTTTAGCATCAAGGCGAGGACGCATCGAGTTCCGTGACCTTACAGGATGGTCTTTGGTTTAAGTGATTTCAATGAAGCCGCAACATCACAGTTTTGTTTCCTTTTTGAATTTCACTGCCTCTGATTGTACTCACCACCCAAAACTGTTTTTCCATGTGAATGTGATTTGGCCGATCTGTGTCACTTTGTTGCGTCTTCTCAAATGGGCCCTGATCAAAAGTAGTGCACCCTATTGGGGAACACGGTGCCATTTGGGACGTATCCTTGGTTCGCTGCTCATGTTTCATTCAGCGTATCACACCATCTGCCTACCACCTATCTCCTTCCCAGACTGACTGTCAGTGGCTCAAATAATCCAAATTGAATCAGACCCACAAGCGTTTCCTTCCTCCTGTGATGGAAATTAGTAGATAGATTCACAACTCCCTCAATCTAAATTCAGGTCATTTTTTTCATCAGAGCTACGCATGTGGTTGCACAGAGGCCTAGATTGTGAGTTTCAAGAGTGAATGTTGATATATATATATATATGTTAGTTCACGACTTGCTCAATCTAAATTCAGGTCATTTTTTCACACAAGAATTGCCCTCTATTTAGATGTGTTTGGTGTTTGAGTGCCTAGATCTTGGTAAGAATAGGAAGTATCATTCTTAATGGCCATGGAGAAAATATCCCAGGGGTGGCTGAGAGAGTGTTGGTTGCATTTAATATTTGGACGGCTTCTAGCTCTATTCAATGTTAGGAGCCTTCTAGCTCTCTATTCAATGTTTGGAGGGCTATTAGCTCTATTCAAGTTTTAACAGTAGTGCAAAGTGTTACCTTTTTCTACCAAAAGGGCAATACAATTTAGAAGTACTGCTGTTCGGTCTACAGAATGTGTGACTGAGCTTCAGCCAGTGGGCTTTGAAGAGATGACTGAAGAGAAGAAGACGAGGCTTGCCTTCGTATAGCAGCGGTGCAACGTGTCACCTTTGAACCTTAGAACTTAACTATCTCCAGGGTTGTCTCTGTGTGATTCAGAGATGCTCCCCGTTGATCTAAACAACACTCCTGTAGTAATGTGGTAGTAATAGCGGCTCCTCCCCCAGCGTTAGCAGCTCCTCCCCCAGCGTTAGCGGCTCCTCCCCCAGCGTTAGCAGCTCCTCCCCCAGCGTTAGCAGCTCCTCCCCCAGCGTTAGCGGCTCCTCCCCCAGCGTTAGCAGCTCCTCCCCCAGCGTTGTGATGGCGTTGGGTCCCTGCTGAGAGGCTGGAGGTTGTTTCTGTGACTGAAGCTTCAGCCAGTGAGCTTGAAGAGATTAGACAAGACTTCCTTCTCCTTCCGATGCTGCTGCACACACACACACACACACACACACATCACACACACACACACACACACACACACACACACACACACACTGCCCAAACCGTTCTGCGGTTTCACATCTGTACGTCGTTTTTGAGATGATGAAATGCAGTTTCAACAGTGAATTTGGATTTAGTTTTTTGCGAGTAGCCTCTGGTTTTCAAACTGCACATTGGCCTAGATGTAAGATGGTAATACGATTGAAAAGTTAATGTTGATGTTGTCTTTTTTAAGTGTAGGACTAGATGGTGAGATAATATGCAGGTTTTCATTGTGAATGTTTTGATGTTTTTTTGTGGTTATCCTCAGGTGAGATTAAACGTTAGTTAAAGCTGACCCAGTTGTCATGGTTGTTAAGGTAACGGTGAAAATCCCCTATAACTCAGTGTAGGATCTTCTTGCATGATTTGGTTTGGCCTGTTTTGCCTGACAGCTGTTTTCACATACAGACACACTGTAGCTATCTCCCTGTGTCTGTTTTAGTCATGTTGATACAAATCTGATTTTATCACTCCTCCTCTTTTACTATCTCTTTCCTCTAGAGAGACAGAGAGAGAGAGAGACAGAGAGAGAGAGAGAGAGAGAGAGAGAGAGAGAGAGAGAGAGAGAGAGAGAGAGACAGAGAGAGATGGGGGAGAGAGAGAGAGAGGGAGAGGGAGAGAGAGCGACAGAAAGACAGGGGGCGAGGAGAGAGAGAGAGAGAGAGAGAGAGAGAGAGAGAGAGAGAGAGAGAGACAGAAAGAGGGGGGGCGAGGAGAGAGAGAGAGAGAGAGAGAGAGAGAGAAGAGAGAGAGAGAGAGAGAGAGAGAGAGAGAGAGAGAGAGAGAGAGAGAGAGAGAGAGAGAGAGAGAGACAGAAAGAGGGGGGGCGAGGAGAGAGAGAGAGAGAGAGAGAGAGAGAGAGAGAGAGAGAGAGAGAGAGAGAGAGAGAGAGAGAGAGAGAGAGAGAGAGAGAGAGAGAGAGAGAGAGAGAGAGAGAGAGAGAGAGAGAGAGAGAGAGAGAGAGTAGAGAGAACGAACCTAGGGCATCATTTATTTGTCAGCATGGGGTCTATTTTTAATCTGGCCTGGCTGAATGATGAGTCAAAACGTGCATCCCAAATGGCACCATGCTCCCTATACAGCTGAAGGGGTCCCCTGGTCAACAGAAGTGTGCTATATTGGGAATGGTATGCCATTTGGAACGTAACCCATAGTGTAGCATGTCCACTTAACCACCCACAGCTCTGTCTAAAACACTAATACAAATACACTCAGTACGCCCTCAATAAACATCCAGTTTTCATCATATTCACACTGAAATACAAATGCCGTGCTTGTGTTTATGGCCATATGATTCACAGCATTTTATTTCATTAAGATTAGTACAATTCAAATAGATTTTTGGGGTCATTCCTACTATCTGGTGCCTTTTTTAGGAGTTAGTGTGGTGTTACTTATTTAATAGTAATGTATGGTAGAGGGTAGTGATATGGTGTGGTGTTACTTATTTAATAGTAATGTATGGTAGAGGGTAGTGATATGTTGTGGTGTTACTTTAATAGTAATGTATGGTAGAGGATAGTGATATGTTGTGGTGTTACTTTAATAGTAATGTATGGTAGAGGATAATGATATGTTGTGCTGTTACTTTAATAGTAATGTATGGTAGAGGGTAGTGATATGTTGTGGTGTTACTTTAATAGTAATGTATGGTAGAGGATAGTGATATGGTGTGGTATTACTTTAATAGTAATGTATGGTAGAGGATAGTGATATGTTGTGGTGTTACTTTAATAGTAATGTATGGTAGAGGGTAGTGATATGTTGTGCTGTTACTTTAATAGTAATGTATGGTAGAGGGTAGTGATATGTTGTGGTGTTACTTTAATAGTAATGTATGGTAGAGGGTAGTGATATGTTGTGGTATTACTTTAATAGTAATGTATGGTAGAGGGGTAGTGATATGTTGTGGTGTTACTTTAATAGTAATGTATGGTAGAGGGTAGTGATATGTTGTGGTATTACTTTAATAGTAATGTATGGTAGAGGATAGTGATATGTTGTGGTGTTACATTAATAGTAATGTATGGTAGAGGATAGTGATATGTTGTGGTATTACTTTAATAGTAATGTATGGTAGAGGGTAGTGATATGTTGTGGTGTTACTTTAATAGTAATGTATGGTAGAGGATAGTGATATGTTGTGGTATTACTTTAATAGTAATGTATGGTAGAGGATAGTGATATGTTGTGGTATTACTTTAATAGTAATGTATGGTAGAGGGTAGTGATATGTTGTGGTGTTACTTATTTAATAGTAATGTATGGTAGAGGATAGTGATATGTTGTGGTATTACTTTAATAGTAATGTATGGTAGAGGGTAATGATATGTTTGTGGTGTTACTTTAATAGTAATGTATGGTAGAGGATAGTGATATGGTGTGGTGTTACTTTAATAGTAATGTATGGTAGAGGGTAGTGATATGTTGTGGTGTTACTTTAATAGTAATGTATGGTAGAGGATAGTGATATGGTGTGGTGTTACTTTAATAGTAATGTATGGTAGAGGGTAGTGATATGTTGTGGTATTACTTTAATAGTAATGTATGGTAGAGGGTAGTGATATGTTGTGGTGTTACTTTAATAGTAATGTATGGTAGAGGGTAGTGATATGTTGTGGTGTTACTTTAATAGTAATGTATGGTAGAGGATAGTGATATGTTGTGGTGTTACTTTAATAGTAATGTATGGTAGAGGGTAGTGATATGTTGTGGTATTACTTTAATAGTAATGTATGGTAGAGGATAGTGATATGTTGTGCTGTTACTTTAATAGTAATGTATGGTAAAGGGTAGTGATATGTTGTGCTGTTACTTTAATAGTAATGTATGGTAGAGGGTAGTGATATGTTGTGGTATTACTTTAATAGTAATGTATGGTAGAGGGTAGTGATATGTTGTGGTATTACTTTAATAGTAATGTATGGTAGAGGGTAGTGATATGTTGTGGTGTTACTTTAATAGTAATGTATGGTAGAGGGTAGTGATATGTTGTGGTGTTACTTTAATAGTAATGTATGGTAGAGGATAGTGATATGTTGTGGTGTTACTTTAATAGTAATGTATGGTAGAGGGTAGTGATATGTTGTGGTATTACTTTAATAATAATGTATGGTAGAGGATAGTGATATGTTGTGGTGTTACATTAATAGTAATGTATGGTAGAGGATAGTGATATGTTGTGGTATTACTTTAATAGTAATGTATGGTAGAGGGTAGTGATATGTTGTGGTGTTACTTTAATAGTAAATGTATGGTAGAGGATAGTGATATGTTTGTGGTATTACTTTAATAGTAATGTATGGTAGAGGATAGTGATATGTTGTGGTATTACTTTAATAGTAATGTATGGTAGAGGATAGTGATATGTTGTGGTGTTACTTATTTAATAGTAATGTATGGTAGAGGGTAGTGATATGTTGTGGTGTTACTTTAATAGTAATGTATGGTAGAGGGTAATGATATGTTGTGGTGTTACTTTAATAGTAATGTATGGTAGAGGATAGTGATATGGTGTGGTGTTACTTTAATAGTAATGTATGGTAGAGGGTAGTGATATGTTGTGGTATTACTTTAATAGTAATGTATGGTAGAGGGTAGTGATATGTTGTGGTGTTACTTTAATAGTAATGTATGGTGGAGGATAGTGATATGGTGTGGTGTTACTTTAATAGTAATGTATGGTAGAGGGTAGTGATATGTTGTGGTATTACTTTAATAGTAATGTATGGTAGAGGATAGTGATATGTTGTGGTATTACTTTAATAGTAATGTATGGTAGAGGGTAGTGATATGTTGTGGTGTTACTTTAATAGTAATGTATGGTAGAGGATAGTGATATGGTGTGGTGTTACTTTAATAGTAATGTATGGTAGAGGGTAGTGATATGTTGTGGTGTTACTTTAATAGTAATGTATGGTAGAGGGTAGTGATATGTTGTGGTGTTACTTATTTAATAGTAATGTATGGTAGAGGATAGTGATATGGTGTGGTGTTACTTTAATAGTAATGTATGGTAGAGGATAGTGATATGTTGTGGTATTACTTTAATAGTAATGTATGGTAGAGGATAGTGATATGTTGTGGTGTTACTTATTTAATAGTAATGTATGGTAGAGGATAGTGATATGGTGTGGTGTTACTTTAATAGTAATGTATGGGTAGAGGGTAGTGATATGTTGTGGTATTACTTTAATAGTAATGTATGGTAGAGGGTAGTGATATGTTGTGGTGTTACTTTAATAGTAATGTATGGGAGAGGATAGTGATATGGTGTGGTGCTACTTTAATAGTAATGTATGGTAGAGGGTAGTGATATGTTGTGGTGTTACTTTAATAGTAATGTATGGTAGAGGGTAGTGATATGTTGTGGTGTTACTTTAATAGTAATGTATGGTAGAGGATAGTGATATGGTGTGGTGTTACTTTAATAGTAATGTATGGTAGAGGGTAGTGATATGTTGTGGTATTACTTTAATAGTAATGTATGGTAGAGGGTAGTGATATGTTGTGGTGTTACTTTAATAGTAATGTATGGGAGAGGATAGTGATATGGTGTGGTGTTACTTTAATAGTAATGTATGGTAGAGGGTAGTGATATGTTGTGGTATTACTTTAATAGTAATGTATGGTAGAGGATAATGATATGTTGTGGTATTACTTTAATAGTAATGTATGGTAGAGGGTAGTGATATGTTGTGGTGTTACTTTAATAGTAATGTATGGTAGAGGATAGTGATATGGTGTGGTGTTACTTTAATAGTAATGTATGGTAGAGGATAGTGATATGGTGTGGTGTTACTTTAATAGTAATGTATGGTAGAGGATAGTGATATGGTGTGGTGTTACTTTAATAGTAATGTATGGTAGAGGGCAGTGATATGTTGTGCTGTTACTTTAATAGTAATGTATGGTAGAGGGTAGTGATATGTTGTGCTGTTACTTTAATAGTAATGTATGGTAGAGGGTAGTGATATGTTGTGGTATTACTTTAATAGTAATGTATGGTAGAGGGTAGTGATATGTTGTGGTGTTACTTTAATAGTAATGTATGGTAGAGGGTAGTGATATATTTTGGTGTTACTTTAATAGTAATGTATGGTAGAGGATAGTGATATGTTGTGGTGTTACTTTAATAGTAATGTATGTTAGAGGGTAGTGATATGTTGTGGTATTACTTTAATAGTAATGTATGGTAGAGGATAGTGATATGTTGTGGTGTTACTTTAATAGTAATGTATGGTAGAGGGTAGTGATATGTTGTGGTGTTACTTTAATAGTAATGTATGGTAGAGGATAGTGATATGGTGTGGTGTTACTTTAATAGTAATGTATGGTAGAGGGTAGTGATATGTTGTGGTATTACTTTAATAGTAATGTATGGTAGAGGATAATGATATTTTGTGGTATTACTTTAATAGTAATGTATGGTAGAGGGTAGTGATATGTTGTGGTGTTACTTTAATAGTAATGTATGGTAGAGGATAGTGATATGGTGTGGTGTTACTTTAATAGTAATGTATGGTAGAGGGTAGTGATATGTTGTGGTGTTACTTTAATAGTAATGTATGGTAGAGGGTAGTGATATGGTGTGGTGTTACTTTAATAGTAATGTATGGTAGAGGGTAGTGATATGTTGTGGTGTTACTTTAATAGTAATGTATGGTAGAGGATAGTGATATGTTGTGGTGTTACTTTAATAGTAATGTATGGTAGAGGGTAGTGATATGTTGTGGTGTTACTTTAATAGTAATGTATGGTAGAGGATAGTGATATGGTGTGGTGTTACTTTAATAGTAATGTATGGTAGAGGATAGTGATATGGTGTGGTGTTACTTTAATAGTAATGTATGGTAGAGGGTAGTGATATGTTGTGCTGTTACTTTAATAGTAATGTATGGTAGAGGATAGTGATATGTTGTGCTGTTACTTTAATAGTAATGTATGGTAGAGGGTAGTGATATGTTGTGGTATTACTTTAATAGTAATGTATGGTAGAGGGTAGTGATATGTTGTGGTGTTACTTTAATAGTAATGTATGGTAGAGGGTAGTGATATGTTGTGGTGTTACTTTAATAGTAATGTATGGTAGAGGATAGTGATATGTTGTGGTGTTACTTTAATAGTAATGTATGGTAGAGGTAGTGATATGTTGTGGTGTTACTTTAATAGTAATGTATGGTAGAGGATAGTGATATGTTGTGGTGTTACTTATTTAATAGTAATGTATGGTAGAGGGTAGTGATATGTTGTGGTATTACTTTAATAGTAATGTATGGTAGAGGATAGTGATATGTTGTGGTATTACTTTAATAGTAATGTATGGTAGAGGGTAGTGATATGTTGTGGTGTTACTTTAATAGTAATGTATGGTAGAGGATAGTGATATGGTGTGGTGTTACTTTAATAGTAATGTATGGTAGAGGGTAGTGATATGTTGTGGTGTTACTTTAATAGTAATGTATGGTAGAGGGTAGTGATATGGTGTGGTGTTACTTTAATAATAATGTATGGTAGAGGGTAGTGATATGTTGCGGTGTTACTTTAATAGTAATGTATGGTAGAGGATAGTGATATGTTGTGGTGTTACTTTAATAGTAATGTATGGTAGAGGGTAGTGATATGTTGTGGTGTTACTTTAATAGTAATGTATGGTAGAGGATAGTGATATGTTGTGGTATTACTTTAATAGTAAATGTATGGTAGAGGATAGTGATATGTTGTGGTGTTACTTTAATAGTAATGTATGGTAGAGGATAGTGATATGTTGTGGTGTTACTTTAATAGTAATGTATGGTAGAGGATAGTGATATGTTGTGGTGTTACTTATTTAATAGTAATGTATGGTAGAGGATAGTGATATGTTGTGGTGTTACTTTAATAGTAATGTATGGTAGAGGATAGTGATATGTTGTGGTATTACTTTAATAGTAATGTATGGTAGAGGGTAGTGATATGTTGTGGTATTACTTTAATAGTAATGTATGGTAGAGGGTAGTGATATGTTGTGGGATTACTTTAATAGTAATGTATGGTAGAGGGTAGTGATATGTTGTGCTGTTACTTTAATAGTAATGTATGGTAGAGGATAGTGATATGTTGTGGTGTTACTTTAATAGTAATGTATGGTAGAGGGTAGTGATATGGTGTGGTGTTACTTTAATAGTAATGTATGGTAGAGGATAGTGATATGTTGTGGTGTTACTTATTTAATAGTAATGTATGGTAGAGGATAGTGATATGTTGTGGTATTACTTTAATAGTAATGTATGGTAGAGGATAGTGATATGGTGTGGTGTTACTTCTTTAATAGTAATGTATGGTAGAGGGTAGTGATATGTTGTGGTGTTACTTTAATAGTAATGTATGGTAGAGGATAGTGATATGTTGTGGTATTACTTTAATAGTAATGTATGGTAGAGGATAGTGATATGTTGTGGTATTACTTTAATAGTAATGTATGGTAGAGGGTAGTGATATGTTGTGGTGTTACTTTAATAGTAATGCATGGTAGAGGATAGTGATATGTTGTGGTATTACTTCTTTAATAGTAATGTATGGTAGAGGATAGTGATATGTTGTGGTATTACTTTAATAGTAATGTATGGTAGAGGATAGTGATATGTTGTGGTATTACTTTAATAGTAATGTATGGTAGAGGGTAGTGATATGTTGTGGTGTTACTTTAATAGTAATGCATGGTAGAGGATAGTGATATGTTGTGGTGTTACTTATTTAATAGTAATGTATGGTAGAGGGTAGTGATATGTTGTGGTGTTACTTTAATAGTAATGTATGGTAGAGGATAGTGATATGTTGTGGTATTACTTTAATAGTAATGTATGGTAGAGGGTAGTGATATGGTGTGGTATTACTTTAATATTAATGTATGGTAGAGGGTAGTGATATGTTGTGGTGTTACTTCTTTAATAGTAATGTATGGTAGAGGGTAGTGATATGTTGTGGTATTACTTTAATAGTAATGTATGGTAGAGGATAGTGATATGTTGTGGTATTACTTTAATAGTAATGTATGGTAGAGGGTAGTGATATGTTGTGGTAATACTTTAATAGTAATGTATGGTAGAGGGTAGTGATATGTTGTGGTGTTACTTCTTTAATAGTAATGTATGGTAGAGGATAGTGATATGTTGTGGTATTACTTTAATAGTAATGTATGGTAGAGGATAGTGATATGTTGTGGTATTACTTTAATAGTAATGTATGGTAGAGGGTAGTGATATGTTGTGGTGTTACTTTAATAGTAATGTATGGTAGAGGATAGTGATATGGTGTGGTGTTACTTTAATAGTAATGTATGGTAGAGGGTAGTGATATGTTGTGGTATTACTTTAATAGTAATGTATGGTAGAGGGTAGTGATATGGTGTGGTGTTACTTTAATAGTAATGTATGGTAGAGGGTAGTGATATGTTGCGGTGTTACTTTAATAGTAATGTATGGTAGAGGATAGTGATATGTTGTGCTGTTACTTTAATAGTAATGTATGGTAGAGGGTAGTGATATGTTGTGGTGTTACTTTAATAGTAATGTATGGTAGAGGATAGTGATATGTTGTGGTATTACTTTAATAGTAATGTATGGTAGAGGATAGTGATATGTTGTGGTGTTACTTTAATAGTAATGTATGGTAGAGGATAGTGATATGTTGTGGTGTTACTTTAATAGTAATGTATGGTAGAGGGTAGTGATATGTTGTGGTGTTACTTATTTAATAGTAATGTATGGTAGAGGATAGTGATATGTTGTGGTGTTACTTTAATAGTAATGTATGGTAGAGGATAGTGATATGGTGTGGTGTTACTTTAATAGTAATGTATGGTAGAGGATAGTGATATGTTGTGGTGTTACTTTAATAGTAATGTATGGTAGAGGATAGTGATATGTTGTGGTGTTACTTTAATAGTAATGTATGGTAGAGGATAGTGATATGTTGTTGTGTTACTTTAATAGTAATGTATGGTAGAGGATAGTGATATGTTGTGGTGTTACTTTAATAGTAATGTATGGTAGAGGGTAGTGATATGTTGTGGTGTTACTTTAATAGTAATGTATGGTAGAGGGTACTGTATGTGGTGGTATCATTGCTCTGATGTTGTGTATATGGGTCAGGTGTCCTGCTGGGCTGGAGCTAAGATCTGTTGCAGGGTCCCACAGGGATGCTCTTAGTCGGGACAACCCCCTCTCCTCTGTCAGCCTACACTGCACAAACACGGACACACACACACACACACACACACACACACAGACACACACACACACACACACACACACACACATACACACAGCTCTGTCAGGCTCCTCCAATGTACTGTATAGCAGCA
>CM072255.1:7167384-7202384 GCA_036851935.1 Coregonus suidteri
GTAGTGTGTAGTATCAGGTGTGTATTAGAAGGTGTAGTGTGTATCAGAAGGTGTAGTGTGTATCAGAAGGTGTAGTGTGTATCAGAAGGTGTAGTGTGTATCAGAAGGTGTAGTGTGTATCAGAAGGTGTAGTGTGTATCATTATAAAGTGTGTATCAGAAGGTGTAGTGTGTATTAGAAGGTGTAGTGTGTATCAGAAGGTGTAGTGTGTATTAGAAGGTGTAGTGTGGTGTATCAGAAGGTGTAGTGTGTATTAGAAGGTGTGTATTAGAAGGTGTAGTGTGTATTATAAGGTGTAGTGTGTATCAGAAGGTGTAGTGTGTATTAGAAGGTGTAGTGTGTATTAGAAGGTGTAGTGTGTAAGGTCAGTAAGTGTGTGTATCAGAAGGTGTGTGTAGGTGTATCAGAAGGTGTAGTGTGTAGTGTGTATCAGAAGGTGTAGTGTGTATCAGAAGGTGTAGTGTGTTAATGGTACTATGATGGAACTGCTGTGCTGTCTGTATTGTGTTCGAGAGAGAGTTAATCTTCCTGCTGTGCTGCAGTGTGGCAGTGGGATAGGATGGGATCCTGACTGTAGGGCTTCTCCACTGCAGAGGGGTTTATGGGTAAGAGATCCTGCACCAGGTTTAGGAAGTACACAATCAGAGAAATGCTGATTTCTCCTAAATCCCCCTTTACTGTCTTCCTGGCATGTGTCTCTGTCCATCTCCCTTTACTGTCTTCCTGTCATGTGTCTCTGTCCATCTCCCTTTACTGTCTTCCTGTCATGTGTCTCTGTCCATCCCCTCCCTTTACTGTCTTCCTGTCATGTGTCTCTGTCATCTCCCTTTACTGTCTTCCTGTCATGTGTCTCTGTCCATTCCCTTTACTGTCTTCCTGTCATGTGTCTCTGTCCATCTCCCCCTTTACTGTCATGTGTCTCTGCATGTGTCATGTGTCTCTGTCCATCCCCCTTTACTGTCTTCCTGTCATGTGTCTCTGTCCATCTCCCTTTACTGTCTTCCTGTCATGTGTCTCTGTCCATCTCCCTTTACTGTCTTCCTGTCATGTGTCTCTGTCCATCTCCCTTTACTGTCTTCCTGTCATGTGTCTCTGTCCATCTCCCTTTACTGTCTTCCTGTCATGTGTCTCTGTCCATCTCCCTTTACTGTCTTCCTGTCATGTGTCTCTGTCCATCCCCCTTTACTGTCTTCCTGTCATGTGTCTCTGTCCATCCCCCTTTACTGTCTTCCTGTATGTGTCTCTGACCATCTCCATAGGTTACTGTCTTCCTGTCATGTGTGTTGCTCCTCCCCCTACTCCACCACCAACATGTGTCTCTGTCCTCTTTACTCCCCCCTTCCAGCAACACTCTGAATCACAGCTTGTTGGTATTCATAGCGTTGGTGGTATTCATAGTGTTGGTATTCATAGTGTTGGTATTCATAGTATTGGTATTCATAGTATTGGTATTCATAGTGTTGGTATTCACTTGGAGTGTTGGTATTCATAGTGTTGGTTTTCATAGTATTGGTATTCATAGTGTTGGTATTCATAGTGTTGGTATTCATAGTGTTGGTATTCATAGTGTTGTTATTCATAGTGTTGGTATTCATAGTGTTGTTATTCATAGTGTTGGTATTCATAGTGTTGTTATTCATAGTGTTGGTATTCATAGTATTGGTATTCATAGTGTTGGTATTCATAGTGTTGGTATTCATAGTGTTGGTATTCATAGTGTTGGTATTCATAGTATTGGTATTCATAGTGTTGGTATTCATAGTGTTGGTATTCATAGTGTTGGTATTCATAGCCCTCTCATTTCTCCCTCACCTATTGTTCTGGGTTCTGCTTCAGAAACAAACATTGAAGAAGAGTAGAAGTCCTCTTCTGGCTGTGCAGTTGGAGGTACGTTCTCTCTGCAGATAATTGAAGGTGTTTCTCTCAGCGAGGTTCAGTTTGTTTCTTTGTGTTTAACTTCTGAGATCAGTGTGTGTGTTTCTTCCTACTCCCAGGTGGTATACAGATTCTCTGAACGTCAACGTGTCCCCGTTTGTCTGAAAACAAAGTCACGCGCCTGTGGGAATAACAGTAATAGGACTGACACACACACACACACACACACACACACACACACACACACACACACACACACACACACACACACACACACACACACACACACACACACATCCACTAATGTTTTGCAAAGCCTCAGGAGGATCATGTTTGCAAATAAAAAGCAACATTGTGCTACCTGGTATACAATGAAAAGAGCTGCTTTTCTGTGTTTTCCCTCTTCAATGACCTGTTTTCCCTCTTCAATGTTTTCCCTCTTCAATGACCTGTTTTCCCTCTTCAATTACCTGTTTTCCCTCTTCAATGACCTGGTTTCCCACTTCAATTACCTGTTTTTATGAAGGTTCGAATTTTTCTTCCACTTTGGCATTACAGAGTATTTTGTTAAGATCGTTGACAAAAAATTACAATTAAATCAATTTTAATCCCACTTTGTGCTAAAGTTGGCGGGATGCTAAATTTGGCAGGATGCTAAAGTTGGCGGGATGCTAAAGTTGGCGGGATGCTAAAGTTGGCGGGATGCTAAATTTGTCGGGATGCTAAAGTTGGCGGGATGCTAAAGTTGGCGGGATGCTAAAGTTGGCGGGATGCTAAATTTGGCAGGATGCTAAAGTTGGCGGGATGCTAAATTTGGCAGGATGCTAAAGTTGGCGGGATGCTAAAGTTGGCGGGATGCTAAAGTTGGCGGGATGCTAAATTTGGCAGGATGCTAAAGTTGGCAGGATGCTAAAGTTGGCGGGATGCTAAAGTTGGCGGGATGCTAAAGTTGGCGGGATGCTAAATTTGGCTAAAAAACGTATTGGTTTGAAAGGTGTAATATAGTGACAGACTGTGTCTGCATCCCAAATGGAACACTATTCCCTATTCCCTAAATATGGGCCCTGGTCAATAGTAGTGCACTATATATAGGAAATAGGGTGCCATTTGGGATGTGGAGGTGTCGTTGGCAGCAACTGGTCCAATTAACACCCACTCTCCTGTCTGGTGGAGTGACGTGTGTGTGTGTGTGTGTGTGTGTGTGTGTGTGTGTGCAGCCATGCCTCCTTTCTCTCTTTCTATCTGTCTGTCAGAGACACACACACACAGAGAGACACACACAGACACACACACAGAGAGACACACACACAGAGACACACACAGAGACACACACAGATACACACACACACAGAGACACACACACAGAGACACACACACAGACACACACACACAGACACACACACAGAGAGACACACACACAGAGAGACACACACACAGAGAGACACACACAGATACACACACAGAGACACACACACAGATACACAGACACACACACAGAGAGACACACACACAGAGACACACACACAGAGACACACACACAGAGACACACACATAGAGAGACACACACAGAGACACACACAGAGACAGATACACACACACACACAGATACACACACAGAGAGACACACACAGAGAGACACACACAGAGAGACACACACAGAGACACACACAGAGAGACACACACAGAGAGACACACACAGACACACACATAGAGAGACACACACACAGAGACACACACACAGAGACACACACAGATACACACACACAGACACACACAGAGAGACACACACACAAAGACACACACAGAGACACACACACAGAGACACACACACAGAGACACACACACAGAGACACACTCAGAGACACACACACAGAGACACACTCAGAGACACACACATAGAGACACACACAGAGACACACACACACAGAGACACACACACAGAGACCCACTCAGACACACACACACACACACACACACACACACACACAGAGACACACACACAGAGACACACACACACAGAGACACACACAGAGAGACACACACAGAGAGACACACACAGATACACACACACAGATACACACACACACAGAGTCACACTCAGAGACACACACACAGAGACACACACACAGAGACACACACACACAGAGAGACACACACAGAGACACACACACAGAGAGACACACAGAGACACACACACAGAGACACACACACAGACACACACACACACAGATACACACACAGAGAGACACACACACAGAGACACACACACACACAGACACACACACACAGACACACACATAGAGACACACACACAGAGACACACACACACAGAGACACACACACAGAGACACACACAGAGACACACACACACACAGAGACACACACAGAGACACACACACAGAGAGACACACACAGAGACACACACACAGAGACACACACACAGACACACACACACACACAGAGACACACACACAGAGACACACACACACAGAGACACACACACAGACACACACAGAGACACACACTCTCCCCATCCCCCCTCCCCCTGCCCTAGCTGGAAAGGAATGACTGTGTGTGAGAAACAGAGGCAGGGAGAGGGGGAAGAGGGAGGTAGAGAGAGAGGACTTTTGTTTGTGATCTACTTCACTTGGTTTGGCAATGTAAACATATGTTCCCCATGCCAATAAAGCCCATTGGATGTAGTTGAGTAATCAACACCCTCCTCTGATAGTAAAACCCAGCTCCTTTGAACTATGTGTACCTCTGTTCCCTGAGTGAACGAGAGAGAGAGAGAAATAAGCAGGGAGGCTCTTCTCTAGCTGCCTCCTCTCTCTCTCTCTCTCTCTCTCTCTCTCTCTCTCTCTCTCTCTCTCTCTCTCTCTCTCTCTCTCTCTCTCTCTCTCTCTCTCTCTCTTACTCACACAAATCTACACAGAGTGACAACAGAGGAAGGCTTGGTTACAGAGGAGAGTCTGAGTGACTACAGAGGAAGGATTGGTTACAGAGGAGAGGCTGAGTGACAACAGAAGAAGGATTGGTTACAGAGGAGAGGCTGAGTGACTACAGAGGAAGGATTGGTTACAGAGGAGAGGCTGAGTGACTACAGAGGAAGGATTGGTTACAGAGGAGAGGCTGAGTGACTACAGAGGAAGGATTGGTTACAGAGGAGAGGCTGAGTGACTACAGAGGAAGGATTGGTTACAGAGGAGAGGCTGAGTGACTACAGAGGAAGGATTGGTTACAGAGGAGAGGCTGAGTGACTACAGAGGAAGGATTGGTTACAGAGGAGAGGCTGAGTGACTACAGAGGAAGGATTGGTTACAGAGGAGAGGCTGAGTGACTACAGAGGATTATTGGTTACAGAGGAGAGGCTGAGTGACTACAGAGGAAGGATTGGTTACAGAGGAGAGGCTGAGTGACTACAAAGGAAGGATTGGTTACAGAGGAGAGGCTGAGTGACTACAGAGGAAGGATTGGTTACAGAGGAGAGGCTGAGTGACAACAGGAGAAGGCTTGGTTACAGAGGAGAGGCTGAGAGACTACAGAGGAAGGCTTGGTTACAGAGGAGAGGCTGAGTGACTACAGAGGAAGGATTGGTTACAGAGGAGAGGCTGAGTGACTACAGAGGAAGGATTGGTTACAGAGGAGAGGCTGAGTGACTACAGAGGAAGGATTGGTTACAGAGGAGAGGCTGAGTGACTACAGAGGAAGGATTGGTTACAGAGGAGAGGCTGAGTGACTACAGGAGAAGGATTGGTTACAGAGGAGAGGCTGAGTGACTACAGAGGAAGGATTGGTTACAGAGGAGAGGCTGAGTGACTACAGAGGAAGGATTGGTTACAGAGGAGAGGCTGAGTGACTACAGAGGAAGGATTGGTTACAGAGGAGAGGCTGAGTGACTACAGAGGAAGGATTGGTTACAGAGGAGAGGCTGAGTGACTACAGAGGAAGGATTGGTTACAGAGGAGAGGCTGAGAGACTACAGAAGAAGGCTTGGTTACAGATGAGAGGCTGAGAGACTACAGAGGAAGGATTGGTTACAGAGGAGAGGCTGAGAGACTACAGAGGAAGGATTGGTTACAGATGAGAGGCTGAGAGACTACAGAGGAAGGCTTGGTTACAGATGAGAGGCTGAGAGACTACAGAGGAAGGATTGGTTACAGATGAGAGGCTGAGAGACTACAGAGGGAGGCTTGGTTACAGAGGAGAGCCTGAGTGACTACAGAGGAAGGCTTGGTTACAGAGGAGAGGCTGAGTGACTACAGAGGAAGGATTGGTTACAGAGGAGAGGCTGAGTGACTACAGAGGAAGGATTGGTTACAGAGGAGAGGCTGAGTGACAACAGGAGAAGGCTTGGTTACAGAGGAGAGGCTGAGTGACTACAGAGGAAGGATTGGTTACAGAGGAGAGGCTGAGTGACTACAGAGGAAGGATTGGTTACAGAGGAGAGGCTGAGAGACTACAGAGGAAGGCTTGGTTACAGATGAGAGGCCTGAGAGACTACAGAGGAAGGATTGGTCTACAGATGAGAGGCTGAGAGACTACAGAGGAAGGCTTGGTTACAGAGGAGAGGCTGAGTGACTACAGAGGAAGGATTGGTTCTCTCTCTCTGAGTGACAACAGGAGAAGGATTGGTTACAGAGGAGAGGCTGAGTGACGACAGAGGAAGGATTGGTTACAGAGGAGAGGCTGAGTGACTACAGAGGAGGATTGGTTACAGAGGAGAGGCTGAGTGACTACAGAGGAAGGCTTGGTTACAGATGAGAGGCTGAGTGACTACAGAGGAAGGATTGGTTACAGAGGAGAGGCTGAGTGACGACAGGATAAGGCTTGCCTACAGCGGAGGACACACAGTGACTGGGGAAGGAAGGGCCCCAGTATCTTGGCAAAAAAGAGGATACATGCGGTCAGGTGTTAAGAGCTGCACCACAGGACCAGGGGCAGGCAGCTCTCCAACAGAAGAGGCATCAGCCTTCCTTCCAGGCGGTAGAGGCGGGGAACGAGGAGGTGTTATTTGACACATCTCTCCCGGTCGGCTGGCTGGCTCACGTTCTATCTGAGGCTTCTCTCTCTCTCTCTCTCTCTCTCTCTCTCTCTCTCTCCTCTCAACCTCTCTCTCTCTCTCTCTCTCTCTCTCTCTCTCTCTCTCTCTCTCTCTCTCTCTCTCTCTCTCTCTCTCTCTCTCTCTCTCTCTCTCTCTCTCTCTCTCTCTCTCTCTCTCTCTCTCTCTCTCTCTCTCTCTCTCTCTCTCTCTCTCTCTCTCTCTCTCTCTCTCTCCCTCTCTCCACCCAGCCCCCTCTCTTTGCTTTGCTGCTCCACTGCTCTTTGTGAAGCAGCGGAGTGCCAGCACACACACTGACACACACACACACACACACACACACACACACACACACACACACACAGCTGAGGCTCCCGTTCTCTAGCTGCTGCTGTGAGGCAGCTCAGCAAAGGAGGCACTGCTCGTTTTCTGCTACTGTAGAGGGATTGTAAAGGAGATTGTTAGAGGAGGCATTTGGAGGTTTGTGGATTGTCCGAGCAGCCGGTGCTTGCTTCTGTACAGGGATTGGAAAGGAGAAGAGGACAGGAGGCTCTAACGTGTAGAGGATTGTAGAGGAGGTCTTTGGTGGTGTTTTGTCTCGAGCTATGGAGCGTTTCCTGGTCTTTGTGAAGCAGATCAGGAGGTCCAGGAGACGGAAGGGGAAAAAGTACCGACCGGAGGAGGACTATCAGGAGGGATATGAAGACGTGTATTATTATGCATCTGAGCACCTGCACAGTAAGTCAACCAGGGAACGAGGGAGGAGGGAGAGAAGGAGAGAGAGAGAGAGAGGAAGAGAGGAAGAAAGGGAGATGGAGGCGGAGGAGGGCTAACAATTATGTACAGTGAATGGACCAGGGAAGGAATGGAGAGAGAGAGAGAGAGAGAGAGAGAGAGAGAGAGAGAGAGAGAGAGAGAGAGAGAGAGAGAGAGAGAGAGAGAGAGAGAGAGAGAGAGAGAGGAGAGAGAGAGAGAGAGAGAGAGAGAGAGAGAGAGAGAGAGAGAGAGAGAGAGAGAGAGAGAGAGAGAGAGAGAGAGAGAGAGAGAGTGAGAGAAGAGGGCTAATGATTCTGTACAGTGAATGAAGGAGGGCGAGCAGGAGAAATAAAGGGAGGAGGTGGGCTGGCTAGCTGGTCTGTCATTGTTTTATTGTGTTGTAGGATGATCAGCTCTGAACTAACAGGGAGGGCTGGCTAGCTGGTCTGTCATTGTTTTATTGTGTTGTAGGATGATCAGCTCTGAACTAACAGGGGGAGGGCTGGCTAGCTGGTCTGTCATTGTTTTATTGTGTTGTAGGATGATCAGCTCTGAACTAACAGGGAGGGCTGGCTAGCTGGTCTGTCATTGTTTTATTGTGTTGTAGGATGATCAGCTCTGAACTAACAGGAGGCTGGGGCTGGCTAGCTGGTCTGTCATTGTTTTATTGTGTTGTAGGATGATCAGCTCTGAACTAACAGGAGGAGGGCTGGCTAGCTGGTCTGTCATTGTTTTATTGTGTTGTAGGATGATCAGCTCTGAACTAACAGGAGGAGGGCTGGCTAGCTGGTCTGTCATTGTTTTATTGTGTTGTAGGGATGATCAGCTCTGAACTAACAGGGGGAGGGCTGGCTAGCTGGTCTGTCATTGTTTTATTGTGTTGTAGGATGATCAGCTCTGAACTAACAGGGAGGGCTGGCTAGCTGGTCTGTCATTGTTTTATTGTGTTGTAGGATGATCAGCTCTGAACTAACAGGGGGAGGGCTGGCTAGCTGGTCTGTCATTGTTTTATTGTGTTGTAGGATGATCAGCTCTGAACTAACAGGAGGAGGGCTGGCTAGCTGGTCTGTCATTGTTTTATTGTGTTGTAGGATGATCAGCTCTGAACTATCAGGAGGAGGGCTGCTACTGTGGGGCAAACAAGCAGCTTATCATCGGATTATGAAAACCTAGAGTGGCCTGGATGAATGGGGATAGCATTAGTGTGTAGAGATGTGTTTGTGTGTGTGTGTGTGCGTGTGTGAGTGTGTGAGTGTGTGTGCGTGTGTGTGCGTGTGTGTGTGCATGTGTGTGTGAGTATGTGTGTGAGTGTGTGTTTGTGTGTGCATGTGTGTGTGCGTGTGTGTGTGTGTGTGCATGTGTGTGTTGTTTTCCCCTTACTCCCTCTCTGATGGATATGTGGTTAACGTTTATCTGCATTGATTCAGCTGCATACTGTATGTGGACTGTACTGTACCAGTAGTAAACAACGAAGTAGGATGGTCTAATACTGGGATGTTTACATGCGCTGAGCTAGGCTAAAGCTAAGCTAGGCTAAAGCTAAGCTAGGCGAGTCTAAAGCTAAGTTAGGCTAAATCTAAGCTAAGCTAGGCTAAAGCTAAGTTAGGCTAAAGCTAAGCTAGCAGGTCACGTACAGCTAACACCTACTGTATCTAATTATCCAGTTATAAACATAAATACTGTGTTATAGTGATATAATACTGGGATGGTTATGATCACTAGGTTAGACTAGCAGGTCACTCACAGCTAACACCTACTGTATCTATATCTATATCCAAACACCTTCTGTTGTTGGGATGTTTATACATGCTAGGTCATGTCAGGCTAGCAGGTCTTTCTAAGATTGGGATGTTTATACATGCTAGGTCATGTCAGGCTAGCAGGTCTTTCTAAGATTGGGATGTTTATATGTGCCAGGTCATGTCAGGCTAGCAGGTCTTCTAAGATTGGGATGTTTATATGTGCCAGGTCAGGTCAGGCTAGCAGGTCTTTCTAAGATTGGGATATTTATATATGCTAGGTCATGTCAGGCTAGCAGGTCTCTCTAAGAGTGGGATGTTTATATGTGCCAGGTCAGGCTAGCAGGTCTTTCTAAGATTGGGATGTTTATATGTGCTAGGTCAGGTCAGGCTAGCAGGTCTCTCTAAGATTGGGATGTTTATATATGCTAGGTCAGGTCAGGCTAGCAGGTCTCTCTAAGATTGGGATGTTTATATATGCTAGGTCAGGTCAGGCTAGCAGCAGGTCTCTCTAAGATTGGGATGTTTTATATGTGCTAGGTCAGGTCAGGCTAGCAGGGTCTCTCTAAGATTGGGATGTTTATATGTGCTAGGTCAGGTCAGGCTAGCAGGTCTCTCTAAGATTTGGGATGTTTATATGTGCTAGGTCAGGTCAGGCTACCAGGTCTCTCTAAGATTGGGATGTTTATATGTGCTAGGTCAGGTCAGGCTAGCAGGTCTCTCTAAGATTGGGATGTTTATATGTGCTAGGTCAGGTCAGGCTAGCAGGTCTTTCTAAGATTGGGATGTTTTATATGTGCTAGGTCAGGTCAGGCTAGCAGGTCTTTCTAAGATTGGGATGTTTATATGTGCTAGGTCATGTCAGGCTAGCAGGTCTCTCTAAGATGTATCTATATCCAAATGCCTCGTATGACCAGCTCAGAGCCAGTCTATATAGAGGACAGTCAACAGCCAGCAGTGTATTGTATGACACAGCCAGGTGAATTCCTCCCTTCCCCCTCCTCTCCCCCTGCGTGGTGCCTAGCAGGGTTTATGTTTCTCTCCTTGGTTTAAACAACAAGCTCCAGCCTAGCTGTCTCTACTACCACTGGTCATCTAGAATGGAGCACCTCTGATACTGCTGCTGCTGCTGCTGATCTCTCTCTATTTGTCTCTCTCTATCTTTCTCTGATCTCTGTCTCTCTCTATTTGTCTCTCTCTTTCTCTGATCTCTGTCTCTCTCTCTCTCTATTTGTCTCTCTATCTTTCTCTGATCTCTGTCAATTCAATTCATTTCAATTTCAATTCAATTTCAATTTAAGGGCTTTATTGGCATGGGAAACGTGTGTTAACATTGCCAAAGCAAGTGAAGTAGATAGTAAACAAAAGTGAAATAAAACAATAAATATTAACAGTAAACATTACACTCAGAAGTTTCAAAAGAATAAAGACATTTCAAATGTCATATTATGTATATATACAGTGTGTTGTAACAATGTGCAAATAGTTAAAGTACAAATGGGAAAATAAATAAACATAAATATGGGTTGTATTTACAATGGTGTTTGTTCTTCACTGGTTGCCCTTTTCTTGTGGCAACAGGTCACAAATCTTGCAGCTGTGATGGCACACTGTGGTTTTTCACCCAGTAGATAAGGGGAGTTTATCAAAATTGGGTTTGTTTTCGAATTCTTTGTGGATCGCTGTAATCTGAGGGAAAATATGTGTCTCTAATATGGTCATACATTTGGCAGGAGGTTAGGAAGTGCAGCTCAGTTTCCACCTCATTTTGTGGGCAGTGTGCACATAGCCTGTCTTCTCTTGAGAGCCAGGTCTGCCTACGGCGGCCTTTCTCAATAGCAAGGCTATGCTCACTGAGTCTGTACATAGTCAAAGCTTTCCTTAAGTCTATTTGTCTCTCTATCTTTCTCTGATCTCTCTCTCTCTCTCTATTTGTCTCTATCTTTCTCTGATCTCTGTCTCTCTCTATTTGTCTCTCTCTCTTTCTCTGATCTCTCTCTCTCTCTATTTGTCTCTCTATCTTTCTCTGATCTCTCTCTATTTGTCTCTCTATCTTTCTCTGATCTCTGTCTCTCTCTCTCTCTCTCTCTCTCTCTCTCTCTCTCTTTCTCTCTCTAGTTGTTTCTCACCTTTTTTCTCTGATCTCTGTCGCTCTCTCTCTTTCCTTTGTTTTCTGTCTTACTAAAGGTGTTGGAGAGACTCCCAAAGGAGGCTTTAGTGTGTAAATTAGAGCATAGTTTGTCTGAATACATACACACACACATACACACAAACACACAAGCAAACACACACACACGCATGCAAACACACACACATACACACACACACACACACACACACACACACACACACACACACACACACACACACACACACACACACCCCTCCCCCCAACACCCCTCTCTGCTGAGGTAGACCGATCCCATTGATCCTGTTGCCCTGGAGGGCTCTGGGTAATGACAGGGAAGAGGAGTTCCGGATTCTATAATTGACATTCCAAAACATTCCACAGTCGTCCCGGAGCAGAGCAGAGCGGGAACAAGCGTTTCCCCTAATCTCTAGCCAGGCCAGCCGTGTACTTCATCATTAGTAGGAAACATAGGTCTTAGATGTTGAGTTCCCTATTTAGGGGTCTTTGAGTGGTTCTGGACCGGTTAGGTACAGAGCGCTCTGTGAACGGCGCAACATCTGTGAAAGCTCTGGCAGCCCCACTTTACATGGCGCTCTCCACCCTCAGCTGAGATGCAGTATGTGAAATCTGACACCTCATTTGCATAGGGAGCAACACGTCACATTTTGTGGCCAATCCAGACAAAGGAACTCTATCCTCTGGCTGAGAACCTCACAGCTCTTCTTGCTATACGGCATCTGTCTCTGATCTCTCTCTCTCTCTCTCTATTTGTCTCTCTCTCTCTCTTTATTTGTCTCTATCTTTCTCTGATCTCTGTCTCTTTCTCTCTCTATTTGTCTCTCTCTCTCTCTCTCTCTTTATTTGTCTCTCTATCTTTCTCTGATCTCTCTCTCTCTCTATCTCTCTATCTGCTATACGGCATATTAATTGGGAGAGCGATAGCAGCAAAGGCAGTCTCATCTCACTGTGATGTTCTCCGATAGTTTTGTAGAATTGAAACAAGACCATATTTTTCTTGGTCACAGAGGGACGAAATCACTTGGTGCTTAAAGAGTCTCTGCGTCGCTCAGAGGACGCTGGGCAGAACATTCTCTGTCGTCAGTTATATGAAATGGTGCCAATATTGTACTGTCACATTTTTTATGTTCAGCCGTGTACTCTTGAACATTAACCTTTATTTTGAGTCTGGATCTGAGTACCTCCACAACAATTTCTAGAATGGAAAAACATTCTAACCGTTCTGATTGGTCTCAGAAACCAATGGGTTGGGCTAGAGCCAGAACACATGTGGGTAAAGCGGAGGTTTGAAAATGTGTCATTGGCTTTGCTACTCTGATTGGTTAGAGATTACTTTATACAACACCCTCATTATGACGTCACCACAAACGACTTCAATGATGTCACTCTCAGACTGAATTATGTAGCAAATGATAGAGCAGCGGAAGAATTCAGTTTGAGCTGTCAGGCAAACAATACCCATCAAAATACAATATACACATTAAACTACACGTTGTTATACACAACAATCATCCCATAAGGAAGTTTGTTTTGTCGGTGTTAGCCTAAAGGGATAGCCTCTCCTCTGATGTCTCCCTTCCCCCCCACTAACCAGGAGATTGTTCCCAGAGCTGGACTCTGAGTATTAGGGGAGAGAAACTCAGGTGTCAGCCTGAAGTCAGCCTGTAGATAACCTACTGCTCTCAGATCTAGTCAGCCTGTAGATAACCTACTGCTCTCAGGTCTAGTCAGCCTCTAGATAACCTACTGCTCTCAGGTCTAGTCAGCCTCTAGATAACCTACTGCTCTCAGGTCTAGTCAGCCTCTAGATAACCTACTGCTCTCAGGTCTAGTCAGCCTCTAGATAACCTACTGCTCTCAGGTCTAGTCAGCCTGTAGATAACCTACTGCTCTCAGTCTAGTCAGCCTCTAGATAACCTACTGCTCTCAGGTCTAGTCAGCCTGTAGATAACCTACTGCTCTCAGGTCTAGTCAGCCTGTAGATAACCTACTGCTCTCAGGTCTAGTCAGCCTCTAGATAACCTACTGCTCTCAGGTCTAGTCAGCCTCTAGATAACCTACTGCTCTCAGGTCTAGTCAGCCTGTAGATAACCTACTGCTCTCAGGTCTAGTCAGCCTCTAGATAACCTACTGCTCTCAGGTCTAGTCAGCCTCTAGATAACCTACTGCTCTCAGGTCTAGTCAGCCTCTAGATAACCTACTGCTCTCAGGTCTAGTCAGCCTCTAGATAACCTACTGCTCTCAGGTCTAGTCAGCCTGTAGATAACCTACTGCTCTCAGGTCTAGTCAGCCCTCTAGATAACCTACTGCTCTCAGGTCTAGTCAGCCTGTAGATAACCTACTGCTCTCAGGTCTAGTCTCAGCCTGTAGATAACCTACTGCTCTCAGGTCTAGTCAGCCTGTAGATAACCTACTGCTCTCAGGTCTAGTCAGCCTAGATAACCTACTGCTCTCAGGTCTAGTCAGCCTCTAGATAACCTACTGCTCTCAGGTCTAGTCAGCCTCTAGATAACCTACTGCTCTCAGGTCTAGTCAGCCTGTAGATAACCTACTGCTCTCAGGTCTAGTCAGCCTCTAGATAACCTACTGCTCTCAGGTCTAGTCAGCCTGTAGATAACCTACTGCTCTCAGGTCTAGTCAGCCTGTAGATAACCTACTGCTCTCAGGTCTAGTCAGCTGCTCTAGATAACCTACTGCTCTCAGGTCTAGTCAGCCTCTAGATAACCTACTGCTCTCAGGTCTAGTCAGCCTGTAGATAACCTACTGCTCTCAGGTCTAGTCAGCCTTTAGATAACCTACTGCTCTCAGGTCTAGTCAGCCTTCTAGATAACCTACTGCTCTCAGGTCTAGTCAGCCTGTAGATACCCTACTGCTCTCGGGTCTAGTCAGCCTTTAGATAACCTACTGCTCTCAGATCTAGTCAGCCTGTAGATAACCTACTGCTCTCAGGTCTAGTCAGCCTCTAGATAACCTACTGCTCTCAGGTCTAGTCAGCCTGTAGATAACCTACTGCTCTCAGGTCTAGTCAGCCTGTAGATAACCTACTGCTCTCAGGTCTAGTCAGCCTCTAGATAACCTACTGCTCTCAGGTCTAGTCAGCCTCTAGATAACCTACTGCTCTCAGGTCTAGTCAGCCTGTAGATAACCTACTGCTCTCAGGTCTAGTCAGCCTGTAGATAACCTACTGCTCTCAGGTCTAGTCAGCCTCGGGAGATACTGCTCTCAGGTCTAGTCAGCCTCTAGATAACCTACTGCTCTCAGGTCTAGTCAGCCTCTAGATAACCTACTGGTCTAGTCTCTAGTCAGCCTCTAGTTTCTCTCCTATATAACCTACTGCTCTCAGATCTAGTCAGCCTCTAGATAACCTACTGCTCTCTAGTCAGCCTGTAGATAACCTACTGCTCTCAGGTCTAGTCAGCCTCTAGATAACCTACTGCTCTCAGGTCTAGTCAGCCTCTAGATAACCTACTGCTCTCAGGTCTAGTCTCAGCCTGTAGATAACCTACTGCTCTCAGGTCTAGTCAGCCTGTAGATAACCTACTGCTCTCAGGTCTAGTCAGCCTGTAGATAACCTACTGCTCTCAGGTCTAGTCAGCCTGTAGATAACCTACTGCTCTCTCAGGTCTAGTCAGCCTCTAGATAACCTACTGCTCTCAGGGGTCTAGTCAGCCTCTAGATAACCTACTGCTCTCAGGTCTAGTCAGCCTCTAGATAACCTACTGCTCTCAGGTCTAGTCAGCCTCTAGACAACCTACTGCTCTCAGGTCTAGTCAGCTTCGGGAGCAGGGAGAGGAGCAGGGAGATGGGGTCAGGAATCAGCCTTGGCTGGCTGTGAATAACTCACGACGAAGCATTACTCAAATACTCACTCAAGTGTGCTTCTCCGTCAGCCATACTGATGTCACCTTCAGCCTTTTCTTAAATGAGACAGTTTCTCTTCCTCTATCTGACTTGAATTTGGAATCCTCATTTTCAAATGAGTGTCTCTTTCTCCTCTCTCTCTCTCGAATTAGGAATTCCTCCGACGAGCCTCTGCATCGTTTTCACTCTGTCTTTGTTTCCTGCTGAGAGGAAATTCAGTGTGCGTCAAGATCCGTGGAATTAAAGCAATTTCTCAAAAACGTTTTCTTTCTCATCTGATATGTGTCTCTCAACGTTAATGGGATGCGTTCTTTGTCGTTATATAGCCATAATGACAAAGATTTTGGCTTTTATAAACACTTGTGAAAGCAAAAGCAGAGCTTTGAAAATATGAATCTTTTTTTTTATAGCTAATTGACACAGCTTGGGACACAGTGAGTCAGAAGAGAACGTGACAAAATAACTGGTTATATTTATAGATCTCTATCTGGCTGCAAAAGACGTCATCTCTGTTCACATTTAACACACACACACTTGAGCCCCTGAGTTTGAGCCAGAGCGGTGTCAGAAGGGTGATTTCAAGGCATAAGAAGATGAATGGTTGTCAATAAGTCGGCTGGAATTTGTAAATGTAGCGTGTGTGTGTGTGTGTGTGTGTGTGTGTGTGTGTGTGTGTGTGTGTGTGTGTGTGTGTGTGTGTGTGTGTGTGTGTGTGCACACTCTTGTTTGTGTGTGGGTTCATTCCGCTCTAGCCACTAATTAACTTGTGAAGAAGAGACCTGAAAAATGTCAGGTTTGGTGTCTGGCTGACCCTCCCTCCCTCCCTCCCTCCCCTCCCTCCCTCCCTCCCCTCCCCTCCCTCCCTCCCTCCCTCCCTCCCCTCCCTACCTCTCCCCTGACCCTCTGGAGGACCCTCCCCTCCCTCCCTGGAGACCCCTCCCTCCTCCACCTCCCTCCCTCTCCTCCCTCCCTCCCTCCTGTTGTACACATTGTTGTTGTACACATTGTTGATGTACATATTTTTGTATGGACATACTCTGCCTACCCATGTGAGAGACACAGACTCAGTCTCAAACCTTTAAGTCTTCTAAAGACTTATCTCTTCAGTAGGACCATATGATTCTAAAACCTACCTGACCACCTGGGAGACCTTACCCCTCTGGCCCAGGAGTGTGAAGGTGAACGAGAATACTCCCTCTAAAACCTAACTGACCACCCTGGAGACCTACTCCCTCTAAAACCGAACTGACCACCCTGCTGTCTCTGCCCCCGGTAACTGACCACTCTGGGGTTCCCTCTAAAAACCTCCCTCTGGAGAAACCCTGTTCTAAAAACTCACTGGCTTGCTTGCTACTAACTGACCGTCCCTCCCTCTAAAACCTAAACTGTACTACTCCCTCTAAAACCTATTGTAAAAAACCTACTGACCATCCTCCTGTCTACTCCCCTCTAAAAACCTAACTGAGTTTCCTGTGAGAGACATACTCCCTCTAAAACCTGTGGAGACTATACTAAAACCCTTGTCTCAGGATTGTAACTGGACCACCCTGGAGACCTACTCCCTCTAAAACCTAACTGACCACCCTGGCGGACCTACTCCCTCTAAAACCTAACTGGTTATACCCTGGAGACATACTCCCTCTAAAACCTAACTGACCATCCTGGAGACCTACTCCCTCTAAAACCTAACTGACCACCCTGGAGACATACTCCCTCTAAAACCTAACTGACCACCCTGGAGACATACTCCCTCTAAAACCTAACTGACCACCCTGGAGACATACTCCCTCTAAAACCTAACTGACCATCCTGAGACCTACTCCCTCTAAAACCTAACTGACCACCCTGGAGACCTACTCCCTCTAAAACCTAACTGACCACCCTGGAGACCTACTCCCTCTAAAACCTAACTGACCACCCTGGAGACCTACTCCCTCTAAAACCTAACTGACCATCCTGGAGACCTACTCCCTCTAAAACCTAACTGACCACCCTGCAGACCTACTCCCTCTAAAACCTAACTGACCACCCTGGAGACCTACTCCCTCTAAAACCTAACTGACCACCCTGGAGACATACTCCCTCTAAAACCTAACTGACCATCCTGGAGACATACTCCCTCTAAAACCTAACTGACCACCCTGGAGACATACTCCCTCTAAAACCTAACTGACCACCCTGACCACCCTGGAGACATACTCCCTCTAAAACCTAACTGACCACCCTGGAGACCTACTCCCTCTAAAACCTAACTGACCACCCTGGAGACCTACTCCCTCTAAAACCTAACTGACCACCCTGGAGACATACTCCCTCTAAAACCTAACTGACTATCTCACTGGGTGGGAGGTAGGGTTGGGTTATGCATTTAACCATCAACTGGTCATGTTCATTAGGATACACCGTAGCAAAACATTTTGCAACAAAAAAGGAAAACAATAATTTCTTATTGGACCAGTTCAGATAAGACCTCCCTGTTTATTGGACCAGTTCAGATAAGACCTCCCTGTTTCATGATGTTGGGCCTTTCTTATTGGACCTTTCTTCCATTTCCTGCCTACTAAAACACAACCCTGGAAATGTCTGTCACATTTGGAGCAGTCCAACCGATATAGGGCACTTGTCCCTCCCTGGACATTGACATTGAGTCATTCCCCCTTGGGAGGTTGTTTTTGAAGTCTATTTTTAAGGCGCTTGGAAAGGGCTTGGAGACGGCTGCCATCGTGTTAAATGCCATACCGACTTCCCACCGTGACTGGGTCATTAAACCACTGTTGTCACCAGTGGTGTGCTGAAGTCCTGCACAGATTCAGTTCTGCACGCATCAATCCACACCACAACACTATGTTAAAAATGCTGCTAAAAATGCCTGTGCCCTTTAGGTGACCGTGTCAGAGAGAAAAATGCATGTTTGATACTTACTGGAGTCTCAACGCCAAGAGCAAGGAGAAGTGTGTTTTAGTTTTCACTGCAGAGAGTTAGACAGTCTTATTAACAAGCTACTCATAGCAAGGCTGAGGACAGACCAAGCATTACAGCCAGGACCCGGGACCCTCATTAAAACAACAGCAATACTACTGTTAGTCCTGTTAGCTTAACACCCAACACAGAAAGATATGTAGAGATCAACAGAGGGCCCTGTTCCTCTGATATGGTCAACGATACTACTGTTAGTCCTGTTAGCTTAAGACCAACACGTATGTAGATATCAACCAGAATAGTAGCCATGCTGTTTTACCCAGAGGCCATGCTTTCTTTGTCTTATCTTCTGTGTTGAAGTGTTGACAGTTTGTTTGTTTGGTTGTTTGTTTGTTTGTGGTGTTTGTGGTGTTTGAACAGAGAACCCTGTTCCTCTGATGTGGTGTGTAGATGCCAGAGAAAACCGAAAGCCAGTAAGATGGACGATAAGGGTTTGGTGGACATACAGTACACTCTTAGAAAAAAAGGTGCTATCTAGAACCTAAAAGGGTTCTTCAGCTTTCCCCATAGCGGAACCCTTTGAAAAAGCCTTTTTGGTTCCAGATAGAACCCTTTTGGTTCCAGGTAGAACCCTTTTGAGTTCCATGTAGAACCTTTTTCAAAATAGTTCTACCTGGAACCAAAAAGGGTTCTTCCTGGAACCAAAAGAGGTTATCCAATGGGGACAGCTGTATAACCCTTTCTTAAGCCTTTTTTCTAAAAGTGTAGAGAGAGAATGGTGTGTAGTGATTGTACCCACAGGAAGGGTTTGTAGTGGAGGACATAGAGAGAGAATGGTGTGTAGTGATTGTACCCATAGGAAGGGTTTGTAGTGGAGGACATAGAGAGAGAATGGTGTGTAGTGATTGTACCCACAGGAAACATGGTTTACAAAGACACAAAACATTTCCAAGGGCTTAGCTACCTACCTCAGTGTACTCCTTCAGCTATAGCCTTTCTACAGTAACATCAACCTACCTGCAATACAGACAGCACAATGTAAACCTTAATACAGACAGCTCAGTGTAAACCTTAATACAGACAGCACAATGTAAACCTTAATACAGACAGCTCAGTGTAAACCTTAATACAGACAGCTCAATGTAAACCTTAATACAGACAGCTCAATGTAAACCTTAATACAGACAGCTCAATGTAAACCTTAATACAGACAGCTCAGTGTAAACCTTCATACAGACAGCTCAATGTAAACCTTAATACAGACAGCTCAGTGTAAACCTTAAAACAGACAGCTCAGTGTAAACCTTAATACAGACAGCTCAGTGTAAACCTTAATACAGACAGCTCAATGTAAACCTTAATACAGACAGCTCAGTGTAAACCTTAATACAGACAGCTCAATGTAAACCTTAATACAGACAGCTCAATGTAAACCTTAATATAGACAGCTCAATGGAAACCTTAATACAGACAGCTCAGTGTAAACCTTAATACAGACAGCTCAGTGTAAACCTTCATACAGACAGCTCAGTGTAAACCTTAATACAGACAGCTCAATGTAAACCTTAATACAGACCGCTCAGTGTAAACCTTTCCTACAGACAGCTCAGTGTAAACCTTAATACAGACAGCTCAGTGTAAACCTTTCCTACAGACAGCTCAGTGTAAACCTTAATACAGACAGCTCAGTGTAAACCTTCATACAGACAGCTCAGTGTAAACCTTAATACAGACAGCTCAATGTAAACATTTATACAGACAGCTCAATGTAAACCTTAATACAGACAGCTCAGTGTAAACCTTAATACAGACAGCTCAATGTAAACCTTAATACAGACAGCTCAGTGTAAACCTTAACACAGACAGCTCAATGTAAACCTTAATACAGACAGCTCAATGTAAACCTTAATATAGACAGCTCAATGTAAACCTTAATACAGACAGCTCAATGTAAACCTTAATACAGACAGCTCAATGTAAACCTTAATACATACAGCTCAATGTAAACCTTAATACAGACAGATCAATGGAAACCTTAATACAGACAGCTCAGTGTAAACCTTAACACAGACAGCTCAGTGTAAACCTTAATACAGACAGCTCAGTGTAAACCTTAATACAGACAGCTCAATGTAAACCTTAATACAGACAGCTCAATGGAAACCTTAAATACAGACAGCTCAATATAAACCTTAATACAGACAGCTCAGTGTAAACCTTAATACAGACAGCTCAATGGAAACCTTAAATACAGACAGCTCAATGTAAACCTTAATACAGACAGCTCAGTGTAAACCTTAATACAGACAGCTCAATGTAAACCTTAATACAGACAGCTCAATGTAAACCTTAATACATACAGCTCAATGTAAACCTTAATACAGACAGATCAATGTAAACCTTAATACAGACAGCTCAATGGAAACCTTAAATACAGACAGCTCAATGTAAACCTTAATACAGACAGCTCAGTGTAAACCTTAATACAGACAGCTCAATGTAAACCTTAATACAGACAGCTCAATGTAAACCTTAATACAGACAGCTCAATGGAAACCTTAAATACAGACAGCTCAATGTAAACCTTAATACAGACAGCTCAGTGTAAACCTTAAATACAGACAGCTCAATGTAAACCTTAATACAGACAGCTCAGTGTAAACCTTCATACAGACAGCTCAATGTAAACCTTAATATAGACAGCTCAGTGTAAACCTTAATATAGACAGCTCAATGTAAACCTGAATACAGACAGCTCAGTGTAAACCTTAATACAGACAGCTCAATGTAAACCTTAATACAGACAGCTCAATGTAAACCTTAATACAGACAGCTCAATGTTAACCTTAATACAGACAGCTCAATGTAAACCTTAATATAGACAGCTCAATGTAAACCTTAATACAGACAGCTCAATGTAAACCTTAATACAGACAGCTCAATGTAAACCTTAAAACAGACAGCTCAATGTAAACCTTAATACAGACAGCTCAATGTAAACCTTAATACAGACAGCTCAATGTAAACATTAATACAGACAGCTCAATGTAAACCTTAATACAGACATCTCAATATAAACCTTAATATAGACAGCTCAGTGTAAACCTTAATACAGACAGCTCAATGTAAACCTTTAAACAGACAGCTCAATGTAAACCTTAATACAGACAGCTCAATGTAAACCTTAATATAGACAGCTCAGTGTAAACCTTAATACAGACAGCTCAATGTAAACCTTAATACAGACAGCTCAGTGTAAACCTTAATACAGACAGCTCAATGTAAACCTTCATACAGACAGCTCAATGTAAACCTTAATACAGACAGCTCAATGTAAACCTTTAAACAGACAGCTCAGTGTAAACCTTAATACAGACAGCTCAGTGTAAACCTTAATACAGACAGCTCGATGTAAACATTCATACAGACAGCTCAATGTAAACCTTTAAACTGACAGCTCAGTGTAAACCTTAATACAGACAGCTCAATGTAAACCTTAATACAGACAGCTCAGTGTAAACCTTCATACAGACAGCTCAATGTAAACCTTAATACAGACAGCTCAGTGTAAACCTTAATACAGACAGCTCAATGTAAACCTTAATACAGACAGCTCAATGTAAACATTCATACAGACAGCTCAATGTAAACATTTAAACAGACAGCTCAATGTAAACCTTAATACAGACAGCTCAATGTAAACCTTTAAACAGACAGCTCAGTGTAAACCTTAATACAGACAGCTCAATGTAAACCTTAATACAGACAGCTCAATGTAAACCTTTAAACAGACAGCTCAATGTAAACCTTAATACAGACAGCTCAATGTAAACCTTCATACAGACAGCTCAGTGTAAACCTTAATACAGACAGCTCAATGTAAACCTTAATACAGACAGCTCAATGTAAACCTTAATACAGACAGCTCAATGTAAACCTTAATACAGACAGCTCAGTGTAAACCTTAATACAGACAGCTCAATGTAAACCTTAATACAGACAGCTCAGTGTAAACCTTAATACAGACAGCTCAATGTAAACCTTAATACAGACAGCTCAGTGTAAACCTTAATACAGACAGCTCAATGTAAACCTTAACACAGACAGCTCAATGTAAACCTTAATACAGACAGCTCAATGTAAACCTTAATACAGACAGCTCAATGTAAACCTTAATACAGACAGCTCAATGTAAACCTTAATACAGACAGCTCAATGTAAACCTTAATACAGACAGCTCAATGTTAACCTTAATACAGACAGCTCAATGTAAACCTTAATACAGACAGCTCAATGTAAACCTTAATACAGACAGCTCAATGTAAACCTTAATACAGACAGCTCAGTGTAAACCTTAATAATACAGAGAGTTTCTCGCACTCTATACTGAAAGAGCTTTTTGATTAATCCAGGGATAGGCTTAATCTGGGTCTATATCAGGGATGTCAAACTCATTTTTCCCCGCTGGCCGTATCCGATCTTCGATCGAGGGCCACACTTAAAATGTATTATACTTCCTCGCCGTCAAAGGTTGCAAAAAATAGTCCTCTATCCATCGCTTTTGGAATATCCGGTGCTCCCTGACCGTCTACCTTTTGGTTCGATGACTGGACAAGCTGGACAGAGTGAAGAGACTATAGATGACTGTTATCAAACTGGACAGAGTGAAGAGACTATAGATCACTGTTATCAAGCTGGACAGAGTGAAGAGACTATAAATGACTGTTATCAAGCTGGACAGAGTGAAGAGACTATAAATGACTGTTATCAAGCTGGACAGAGTGAAGAGACTATAGATTACTGTTATCAAGCTGGACACAGTGAAGAGAATATAAATGACTGTTATCAAGCTGGACAGAGTGAAGAGACTATAAATGACTGTTATCAAGCTGGACAGAGTGAAGAGACTATAAATGACTGTTATCAAGCTGGACAGAGTGAAGAGACTATAAATGACTGTTATCAAGCTGGACAGAGTGAAGAGACTATAAATGACTGTTATCAAGCTGGACAGAGTGAAGAGACTATAGATGACTGTTATCAAGCTGGACAGAGTGAAGAGACTATAAATGACTGTTATCAAGCTGGACACAGTGAAGAGACTATAAATGACTGTTATCAAGCTGGACAGAGTGAAGAGACTATAAATGACTGTTTATCAAGCTGGACAGAGTGAAGAGACTATAAATGACTGTTATCAAGCTGGACAGAGTGAAGAGACTATAAATGACTGTTATCAAGCTGGACAGAGTGAAGAGACTATAAATGACTGTTATCAAGCTGGACAGAGTGAAGATACTATAAATGACTGTTATCAAGCTGGACAGAGTGAAGAGACTATAAATGACTGTTATCAAGCTGGACAGAGTGAAGAGACTATAGATGACTGTTATCAAGCTGGACACAGTGAAGAGACTATAAATGACTGTTATCAAGCTGGACAGAGTGAAGAGACTATACATGACTGTTATCAAGCTGGACAGAGTGAAGAGACTATAAATGACTGTTATCAAGCTGGACAGAGTGAAGAGACTATAAATGACTGTTATCAAGCTGGACAGAATGAAGAGACTATAAATGGCTGTTATCAAGCTGGACACGGTGAAGAGACTATAAATGTAGGTTCATAATCATTATCATCGGTACCGGAGCGCCAAGTCTAGGTCCAAAAGACTTCTCAACAGCTTCTACCCCCAAGCCATAAGACTCCTGAACAGCTAATCAAATGGCTACCCGGACTATTTGCACTGCCCCCCCACCCCCAACCCATCTTTTTACGCTGCTGCTACTCTGTTAATTATTTATGCATAGTCACTTTAACTCTACCCACATGTACATATTACTTCAACTACCTCAACTAGCCGGTGCCCCCGCACATTGACTCTGCACCGGTACCCCCCTGTATATATAGCCTCCCTACTGTTATTTTATTTTACTTCTGCTCTTTTTTTCTCAACACTTTTTTGTTGTTAAATGGCATATTATTATTATAATTATTATTTGTTGTTTTATTTTACCTTTTTATAAAAAAATAAATGCATTGTTGGTTAAGGGCTTGTAAGTAAGCATTTCACTGTAATGTCTACACCTGTTGTATTCGGCGCATGTGGCCAATAACGTTTGATTTGATTTGATTTGATTTCAACACAGTTTTGATTTGGTTTTAGTCATTTCAATGTCAATTAAGATATTTTTGTTTTTGTTTTACTCAAACCACCCACAGGCCGGGATGAATAGGCCCATAGGCCGTATGTTTGACACCTTGTGTCTACAGTGTTTATTTAATAATGTAATAATAATAATAATAATAATAATAATAATAATAATAATATTATATTATTATTAATAATATTAATAATAATAACCCCCCTGTAGGACAGACCCAGTAGAGCTGATGATCAGACAATAGGTCTGATCCAGGCATCTCTGCACAGTGCAGACACCTTGAGCAGACACTGGGTAATTTACGAGCAGACACCATTTAAACTCCGTCAGCAAACGATAGCAATGATACTCAGAATAAATGTTAATGGGCTACGGCTGCCATGGGGCAGCAGCTGTTGTCTCGGCCCAGGGGTGGGTGTGTGGGTGTGTTTGTGTGTGTGTGTGTGTGTGTGCGTGTGTGTAGTGTGTGCTGCTGTGTACTGCTGTGCGCTCGAAGGCAGGGATTTAACAAGAGCAATTGGGTTTGATCCTACCACCCACCATTCTACCACCAGTCGTTTCTCTCAGCTTTACCCCTTTGTAAGCAGTTAGCTTTAGCTTCAGACCAGTTTTCCCCTTCAGGTTTAGCATCAACGCTAAGAGGTTTTAGCATCAACGTTTAGCATCAAGAGGTTAGCTTTAGCTTCAGGTTGCTCCATCAGGTTTAGCATCAACGCTAAGAGGTTAGCTTTAGCTTCAGGTTGCTCCATCAGGTTTAGCATCAACGCTAAGAGGTTAGCTTTAGCTTCAGGTTGCTCCATCAGGTTTAGCATCAATGCTAAGAGGTTAGCTTTAGCTTCAGGTTGCTCCATCAGGTTTAGCATCAATGCTAAGAGGTTAGCTTTAGCTTCAGGTTTCTCCATCAGGTTTAGCATCAATGCTATCGCCATATCAGAGACACATATTTCCCCTCAGATTACACAGATCCACAAATAATTTGAAAACAAATCCAATTTTGATAAACTCCCATATCTATTGGGTGAAATACCACAGTGTGCAATCACAGCAGCAAGATTTGTGACCTGTTGCCACAAGAAAAGGGCAACCAGTGAAGAACAAACACCATTGTAAATACAACCCATATTTATGTTGATTTATTTTCCCTTTTGTACTTTAACTATTTGCACATCATTATAACACTGTATATAGCCATAATATGACATTTGAAATGTCTTTTGGAAATTGTTTGAGTGTAATGTTTACTGTTGATTTTTATTGTTTAGTTAAATTTTGTTTATTATCTATTTCACTTTCTTTGGCAATGTAAACTTATGTTTCCCATGCCAATAAAGCCCCTTAAATTAAAATTGAATTGAGAGAGAGAGAGAGATATTTTACTTGCTTTGGCAAAGTAAAGATATGTTTCCCATGCCAATAAAGCCTCTTAAATTGAAATTGAATTGATAGAGAGAGAGAGAGGGAGAGAGACAGAGAGACAGAGAGAGAGAGAGAGACAGAGAGAGAGACAGAGAGAGAGAGAGAGAGAGAGAGAGAGAGACAGAGAGAGAGAGAGAGAGAGAGAGAGAGAGAGAGAGAGAGAGAGAGAGAGAGAGAGAGAGAGAGAGAGAGAGAGAGAGAGAGAGAGAGAGAGAGAGAGAGAGAGACAGAGACAGAGAGAGAGAAAAGATAAAGCCTATATAAAGCCAATAAAGATTGAATTGAATTGATAGAGAGAGAGAGAGGGAGAGAGACAGAGAGACAGAGAGAGAGAGACAGAGAGAGAGACAGAGAGAGAGGAGTCAGAGAGAGAGAGAGAGAGAGAGAGAGAGAGAGGAGAGAGAGAGCTGAGAGAGAGAGAATGACTGAGAGAGAGACTGTGAGAGAGAGAGAGAGAAGAGAGAGAGAGAGAGTCAGATAAGGAAAACTACACATGATGATATACATCATACTGGATTGTCATTAACCCAGCATGTCTGTGAGTGCTTTCTCTCTGACTTGATTTGACTGTGTTGTATTAACCTGTCTGTCAGTCTTTCTCTCTGACTTGATTTGACTGTGTTGTATTAACCTGTCTGTCAGTCTTTCGCGCTCGTTTTTCCCAGATTAGTGTCTGAGCGCAACACGGCAAGAAACAAAGATTTGAATAATTGAATAATAATGAGTTTATAAAGCAGCAGCATTAAACAAGGTTGATGTCACGTTTGAATTACTCCCTTGGGATTTAGTGAAAGGTTTATCGGAAAGCATCAACAGCATTGAAGGCAAGTCGTATCTGTTCTGAGTAAAGGTCTATCTGTTCTGAATAAAGATCTACCTGTTCTGAATAAAGATCTACCTGGTTTGAACAAATATCTACCTGCTCTGAACAAAGGTATGCTCATGGTTCGCTGAACTGCGGAACTCCCAGAAGGCTGAGTGCGTATCTATCAGTAATTCTAAGAACAGTTGCTTACGGTAGAAGAACACAGTTAATTTCTCACAAGCTACTGGTGAACTATTAGCAGAACAATGGTTGACACTGTGTGCGCGTCCATAAAAGAGCCACTGAATGTCACACGGGGCGGGGCCTGTTTAATGTGTCACAGTAAGCTGTATTCTGGTTTTACTTTACCATGTCCCCTTGAAGTGGCCCTTAACTGATTAGGACTAGTCTTTACCATGTCCCCTTGAAGTGACCCTTAACTGATTAAGACTAGTCTTTACCATGTCCCCTTAACTGATAGGACTAGTCTTTACCATGTTGACCCTTAACTGATAGGACTAATCTTTACCATGTCCCCTTAACTGATTAAGGACTAGCCTTTACCATGTCCCCTTAACTGATAGGACTAATCTTTACCATGTCCCCTTGAAGTGGCCCTTAACTGATAGGACTAGTCTTTACCATGTCCCCTTAACTGATAGGACTAATCTTTACCATGTCCCCTTGAAGTGGCCCTTAACTGATAGGACTAATCTTTACCATGTCCCCTTGAAGTGGCCCTTAACTGATAGGACTAATCTTTACCATGTCCCCTTAACTGATAGGACTAGTCTTTACCATGTCCCCTTGAAGTGGCCCTTAACTGATTAGGACTAGTCTTTACCATGTCCCCTTAACTGATAGGACTAGTCTTTACCATGTCCCCTTAACTGATAGGACTAGTCTTTACCATGTCCCCTTGAAGTGGCCCTTAACTGATAGGACTAATCTTTACCATGTCCCCTTGAAGTGGCCCTTAACTGATTAGGACTAGTCTTTACCATGTCCCCCTTGAAGTGACCCTTTAACTGATTAGGACTAATCTTTACCATGTCCCCTTGAAGTGGCCCTTAACTGATAGGACTAGTCTTTACCATGTCCCCTTGAAGTGGCCCTTAACTGATAGGACTAGTCTTTACCATGTCCCCTTGAAGTGGCCCTTAACTGATTAGGACTAGTCTTTACCATGTCCCCTTGAAGTGGCCCTTAACTGATAGGACTAGTCTTTACCATGTCCCCTTAACTGATAGGACTAGTCTTTACCATGTCCCCTTGAAGTGGCCCTTAACTGATAGGACTAATCTTTACCATGTCCCCTTGAAGTGGCCCTTAACTGATAGGACTAATCTTTACCATGTCCCCTTGAAGTGGCCCTTAACTGATAGGACTAATCTTTACCATGTCCCCTTGAAGTGGCCCTTAACTGATTAGGACTAGTCTTTACCATGTCCCCTTGAAGTGGCCCTTAACTGATAGGACTAATCTTTACCATGTCCCCTTGAAGTGGCCCTTAACTGATAGGACTAATCTTTACCATGTCCCCTTAACTGATTAGGACTAGTCTTTACCATGTCCCCTTGAAGTGGCCCTTAACTGATAGGACTAGTCTTTACCATGTCCCCTTAACTGATTAGGACTAGTCTTTACCATGTCCCCTTAACTGATTAGGACTAGTCTTTACCATGTCCCCTTAACTGATTAGGACTAGTCTTTACCATGTCCCCTTAACTGATTAGGACTAGTCTTTACCATGTCCCCTTGAAGTGGCCCTTAACTGATAGGACTAGTCTTTACCATGTCCCCTTAACTGATTAGGACTAATCTTTACCATGTCCCCTTAACTGATTAGGACTAGTCTTTACCATGTCCCCTTGAAGTGACCCTTAAACTGATTAAGACTAGTCTTTACCATGTCCCCTTAACTGATAGGACTAGTCTTTACCATGTCCCCTTAACTGATTAGGACTAATCTTTACCATGTCCCCTTGAAGTGGCCCTTAACTGATTAGGACTAATCTTTACCATGTCCCCTTGAAGTGACCCTTAACTGATAGGACTAATCTTTACCATGTCCCCTTAACTGATAGGACTAATCTTTACCATGTCCCCTTAACTGATAGGACTAATCTTTACCATGTCCCCTTGAAGTGGCCCTTAACTGATAGGACTAATCTTTACCATGTCCCCTTGAAGTGGCCCTTAACTGATAGGACTAATCTTTACCATGTCCCCTTAACTGATAGGACTAGTCTTTACCATGTCCCTTGAAGTGGCCCTTAACTGGTTAGGACTAGTCTTTACCATGTCCCCTTGAAGTGGCCCTTAACTGATAGGACTAGTCTTTACCATGTCCCCTTAACTGATAGGACTAGTCTTTACCATGTCCCCTTAACTGATAGGACTAGTCTTTACCATGTCCCCTTAACTGATAGGACTAGTCTTTACCATGTCCCCTTAACTGATAGGACTAGTCTTTACCATGTCCCCTTGAAGTGGCCCTTAACTGATTAGGACTAGTCTTTACCATGTCCCCTTAACTGATAGGACTAGTCTTTACCATGTCCCCTTGAAGTGGCCCTTAACTGATAGGACTAGTCTTTACCATGTCCCCTTGAAGTGGCCCTTAACTGATAGGACTAATCTTTACCATGTCCCCTTGAAGTGACCCTTAACTGATTAGGACTAGTCTTTACCATGTCCCCTTGAAGTGGCCCTTAACTGATTAGGACTAGTCTTTACCATGTCCCCTTGAAGTGGCCCTTAACTGATTAGGACTAGTCTTTACCATGTCCCCTTGAAGTGGCCCTTAACTGATAGGACTAGTCTTTACCATGTCCCCTTGAAGTGGCCCTTAACTGATTAGGACTAGTCTTTACCATGTCCCCTTAACTGATTAGGACTAGTCTTTACCATGTCCCCTTGAAGTGGCCCTTAACTGATTAGGACTAGTCTTTACCATGTCCCCTTGAAGTGGCCCTTAACTGATAGGACTAGTCTTTACCATGTCCCCTTAACTGATTAGGACTAGTCTTTACCATGTCCCCTTGAAGTGGCCCTTAACTGATAGGACTAGTCTTTACCATGTCCCCTTAACTGATTAGGACTAATCTTTACCATGTCCCCTTGAAGTGGCCCTTAACTGATTAGGACTAGTCTTTACCATGTCCCCTTGAAGTGGCCCTTAACTGATAGGACTAGTCTTTACCATGTCCCCTTGAAGTGGCCCTTAACTGATAGGACTAGTCTTTACCATGTCCCCTTAACTGATTAGGACTAGTCTTTACCATGTCCCCTTGAAGTGGCCCTTAACTGATAGGACTAGTCTTTACCATGTCCCCTTAACTGATAGGACTAGTCTTTACCATGTCCCCTTGAAGTGGCCCTTAACTGATAGGACTAATCTTTACCATGTCCCCTTGAAGTGGCCCTTAACTGATAGGACTAGTCTTTACCATGTCCCCTTAACTGATAGGACTAGTCTTTACCATGTCCCCTTGAAGTGGCCCTTAACTGATAGGACTAGTCTTTACCATGTCCCCTTGAAGTGGCCCTTAACTGATAGGACTAATCTTTACCATGTCCCCTTGAAGTGGCCCTTAACTGATTAGGACTAGTCTTTACCATGTCCCCTTGAAGTGGCCCTTAACTGATAGGACTAGTCTTTACCATGTCCCCTTGAAGTGGCCCTTAACTGATAGGACTAATCTTTACCATGTCCCCTTGAAGTGCCCTTAACTGATTAGGACTAGTCTTTACCATGTCCCCTTGAAGTGGCCCTTAACTGATTAGGACTAGTCTTTACCATGTCCCCTTGAAGTGGCCCTTAACTGATAGGACTAGTCTTTACCATGTCCCCTTGAAGTGGCCCTTAACTGATTAGGACTAGTCTTTACCATGTCCCCTTGAAGTGGCCCTTAACTGATTAGGACTAGTCTTTACCATGTCCCCTTGAAGTGGCCCTTAACTGATTAGGACTAGTCTTTACCATGTCCCCTTGAAGTGGCCCTTAACTGATTAGGACTAGTCTTTACCATGTCCCCTTGAAGTGGCCCTTAACTGATTAGGACTAGTCTTTACCATGTCCCCTTGAAGTGGCCCTTAACTGATAGGACTAATCTTTACCATGTCCCCTTGAAGTGGCCCTTAACTGATTAGGACTAGTCTTTACCATGTCCCCTTGAAGTGGCCCTTAACTGATAGGACTAGTCTTTACCATGTCCCCTTGAAGTGGCCCTTAACTGATTAGGACTAGTCTTTACCATGTCCCCTTGAAGTGGCCCTTAACTGATAGGACTAGTCTTTACCATGTCCCCTTGAAGTGGCCCTTAACTGATAGGACTAGTCTTTACCATGTCCCCTTGAAGTGGCCCTTAACTGATAGGACTAGTCTTTACCATGTCCCCTTGAAGTGGCCCTTAACTGATTAAGACTAGTCTTTACCATGTCCCCTTGAAGTGGCCCTTAACTGATTAGGACTAGTCTTTACCATGTCCCCTTAACTGATTAGGACTAGTCTTTACCATGTCCCCTTAACTGATAGGACTAGTCTTTACCATGTCCCCTTAACTGATAGGACTAATCTTTACCATGTCCCCTTGAAGTGGCCCTTAACTGATAGGACTAGTCTTTACCATGTCCCCTTGAAGTGGCCCCTTAACTGATAGGACTAGTCTTTACCATGTCCCCTTGAAGTGGCCCTTAACTGATAGGACTAGTCTTTACCATGTCCCCTTGAAGTGGCCCTTAACTGATTAGGACTAGTCTTTACCATGTCCCCTTGAAGTGGCCCTTAACTGATTAGGACTAGTCTTTACCATGTCCCCTTAACTGATTAGGACTAGTCTTTACCATGTCCCCTTAACTGATAGGACTAATCTTTACCATGTCCCCTTGAAGTGGCCCTTAACTGATTAGGACTAGTCTTTACCATGTCCCCTTAACTGATTAGGACTAGTCTTTACCATGTCCCCTTAACTGATAGGACTAGTCTTTACCATGTCCCCTTGAAGTGGCCCTTAACTGATAGGACTAGTCTTTACCATGTCCCCCTTAACTGATAGGACTAGTCTTTACCATGTCCCCTTGAAGTGGCCCTTAACTGATAGGACTAATCTTTACCATGTCCCCTTGAAGTGGCCTTAACTGATAGGACTAATCTTTACCATGTCCCCTTGAAGTGGCCCTTAACTGATTAGGACTAGTCTTTACCATGTCCCCTTGAAGTGGCCCTTAACTGATTAGGACTAGTCTTTACCATGTCCCCTTAACTGATAGGACTAGTCTTTACCATGTCCCCTTGAAGTGGCCCTTAACTGATTAGGACTAGTCTTTACCATGTCCCCTTAACTGATAGGACTAGTCTTTACCATGTCCCCTTGAAGTGGCCCTTAACTGATAGGACTAGTCTTTACCATGTCCCCTTGAAGTGGCCCTTAACTGATAGGACTAATCTTTACCATGTCCCCTTGAAGTGGCCCTTAACTGATTAGGACTAGTCTTTACCATGTCCCCTTGAAGTGGCCCTTAACTGATTAGGACTAGTCTTTACCATGTCCCCTTAACTGATAGGACTAGTCTTTACCATGTCCCTTGAAGTGGCCCTTAACTGATAGGACTAATCTTTACCATGTCCCCTTGAAGTGGCCCTTAACTGATAGGACTAATCTTTACCATGTCCCCTTGAAGTGGCCCTTAACTGATTAAGACTAGTCTTTACCATGTCCCCTTGAAGTGGCCCTTAACTGATTAGGACTAGTCTTTACCATGTCCCCTTGAAGTGGCCCTTAACTGATTAGGACTAGTCTTTACCATGTCCCCTTAACTGATAGGACTAGTCTTTACCATGTCCCCTTAACTGATTAGGACTAGTCTTTACCATGTCCCCTTGAAGTGGCCCTTAACTGATAGGACTAATCTTTACCATGTCCCCTTAACTGATAGGACTAATCTTTACCATGTCCCCTTGAAGTGGCCCTTAACTGATAGGACTAATCTTTACCATGTCCCCTTAACTGATTAGGACTAATCTTTACCATGTCCCCTTAACTGATTAGGACTAGTCTTTACCATGTCCCCTTGAAGTGGCCCTTAACTGATAGGACTAGTCTTTACCATGTCCCCTTAACTGATAGGACTAATCTTTACCATGTCCCCTTGAAGTGGCCCTTAACTGATAGGACTAGTCTTTACCATGTCCCCTTGACTGATTAGGACTAGTCTTTACCATGTCCCCTTGAAGTGGCCCTTAACTGATAGGACTAGTCTTTACCATGTCCCCTTGAAGTGGCCCTTAACTGATAGGACTAGTCTTTACCATGTCCCCTTGAAGTGGCCCTTAACTGATTAAGACTAGTCTTTACCATGTCCCCTTGAAGTGGCCCTTAACTGATTAGGAATAGTCTTTACCATGTCCCCTTAACTGATTAGGACTAGTCTTTACCATGTCCCCTTGAAGTGGCCTTAACTGATTAGGAATAGTCTTTACCATGTCCCCTTAACTGATAGGACTAATCTTTACCATGTCCCCTTGAAGTGGCCCTTAACTGATTAGGACTAGTCTTTACCATGTCCCCTTAACTGGTTAGGACTAGTCTTTACCATGTCCCCTTAACTGATTAGGACTAGTCTTTACCATGTCCCCTTAACTGATAGGACTAATCTTTACCATGTCCCCTTGAAGTGGCCCTTAACTGATAGTACTAGTCTTTACCATGTCCCCTTAACTGATAGGACTAGTCTTTACCATGTCCCCTTGAAGTGGCCCTTAACTGATAGGACTAATCTTTACCATGTCCCCTTGAAGTGGCCCTTAACTGATAGGACTAATCTTTACCATGTCCCCTTGAAGTGGCCCTTAACTGATTAGGACTAGTCTTTACCATGTCCCCTTGAAGTGGCCCTTAACTGATTAGGACTAGTCTTTACCATGTCCCCTTAACTGATAGGACTAATCTTTACCATGTCCCCTTAACTGATTAGGACTAGTCTTTACCATGTCCCCTTGAAGTGGGCCCTTAACTGATAGGACTAATCTTTACCATGTCCCCTTGAAGTGGCCCTTAACTGATAGGACTAGTCTTTACCATGTCCCCTTGAAGTGGCCCTTAACTGATAGGACTAATCTTTACCATGTCCCCTTGAAGTGGCCCTTAACTGATTAAGACTAGTCTTTACCATGTCCCCTTGAAGTGGCCCTTAACTGATTAGGACTAGTCTTTACCATGTCCCCTTGAAGTGGCCCTTAACTGATTAGGACTAGTCTTTACCATGTCCCCTTAACTGATAGGACTAGTCTTTACCATGTCCCCTTAACTGATTAGGACTAGTCTTTACCATGTCCCCTTGAAGTGGCCCTTAACTGATAGGACTAATCTTTACCATGTCCCCTTAACTGATAGGACTAGTCTTTACCATGTCCCCTTGAAGTGGCCCTTAACTGATTAGGACTAGTCTTTACCATGTCCCCTTAACTGATAGGACTAGTCTTTACCATGTCCCCTTGAAGTGGCCCTTAACTGATAGGACTAGTCTTTACCATGTCCCCTTGAAGTGGCCCTTAACTGATAGGACTAATCTTTACCATGTCCCCTTGAAGTGGCCCTTAAACTGATAGGACTAGTCTTTGTGTCGTTGCTCTGTATTGAACCAAATGGCTGGTGTTTTAGTATAATCATGGTATTCAGTAGATGGCTATTTACAGCGGTGATGTACTGTAGCTTTTCTTCACTGTTTCATTGAAGCGTTCTTGTCTAAAGTGGCATCCCTCTGAGGCCAGACCTTACTGTCGTTATACACTATAACTACTTAAAGGGGCATTCTGCATGCGCCTTAGCAAGTGTGTCTGTCTGAGGACAGGGCTGCAGACGTGTGTGTGTGTGTGTACGTGTGTGTGTACGTGTGTGTGTGTGTGTGCATGTACGTGTGTGTGTTTGTGCGCTCACCTCTCTGAAGTAGCAGCAGACACAAAGACACACAGACACACAGACACACACACACACACACACACACACACACACACACACACACACACACACACACACACACACACACACACACACACACAGACACACAACAATCTCTGCCATAGCAGGGGCCGTATAATGGCTACTCCATTATCCTGGAGGAGGAAAAATGAAGGAGAGTTGTTTTTCTCTCCTCTCTCTTTCCCTCCCTCCCTCCCTCCCTCCCTCCCTCCCTCCCTCCCTCCCTCCCTCCCTCCCTCCTCACAACAGTTATAGGTGCAGTGCATGCAGCTCTCTCTGTAAATGACACAGC
>CM072255.1:7207384-7229884 GCA_036851935.1 Coregonus suidteri
TCATCAACATATAGGGGATATATATAAGTATCGTCAACATATAGGGTATATATATAAGTATCATCAACATATAGGGTGTATATATATATATATATATCATCATCAACATATAGGGTATATATATAAGTATCATCAACATATAGGGTATATATATAAGTATCATCAACATATAGGGTATATATATAAGTATCATCAACATATAGGGTATATATATAAGTATCGTCAACATATAGGGTATATATATATATATATATCATCATCAACATATAGGGTATATATATAAGTATCATCAACATATAGGGTATATATATATAAGTATAATCAACATATAGGGTATATATATATATATATATCATCATCAACATATAGGGGATATATATAAGTATCATCAACATATAGGGTATATATATAAGTATCATCAACATATAGGGTATAATATATATATATATATATATATATATATATATCATCATCAACATATAGGGGATATATATATAATTATCATCAACATATAGGGTATATATATAAGTATCATCAACATATAGGGTATATACAGTGGGGAAAAAAAGTATTTAGTCAGCCACCAATTGTGCAAGTTCTCCCACTTAAAAAGATGAGAGAGGCCTGTAATTTTCATCATAGGTACACGTCAACTATGACAGACAAATTCAGAAAAGAAAATCCAGAAAATCACATTGTAGGATTTTTAATGAATTTATTTGCAAATGATGGTGGAAAATAAGTATTTGGTCACCTACAAACAAGCAAGATTTCTGGCTCTCACAGACCTGTAACTTCTTCTTTAAGAGGCTCCTCTGTCCTCCACTCGTTACCTGTATTAATGGCACCTGTTTGAACTTGTTATCAGTATAAAAGACACCTGTCCACAACCTCAAACAGTCACACTCCAAACTCCACTATGGTCAAGACCAAAGAGCTGTCAAAGGACACCAGAAACAAAATTGTAGACCTGCATCAGGCTGGGAAGACTGAATCTGCAATAGTTAAGCAGCTTGGTTTGAAGAAATCAACTGTGGGAGTAATTATTAGGAAATGGAAGACATACAAGACCACTGATAATCTCCCTCGATCTGGGGCTCCACGCAAGATCTCACCCCGTGGGGTCAAAATGATCACAAGAACGGTGAGCAAAAATCCCAGAACCACACGGGGGAACCTAGTGAATGACCTGCAGAGAGCTGGGACCAAAGTAACAAAGCCTACCATCAGTAACACACTACGCCGCCAGGGACTCAAATCCTGCACTGCCAGACGTGTCCCCCTGCTTAAGCCAGTACATGTCCAGGCCCATCTGAAGTTTGCTAGAGTGCATTTGGATGATCCAGAAGAGGATTGGGAGAATGTCATATGGTCAGATGAAACCAAAATATAACTTTTTGGTAAAAACTCAACTCGTCGTGTTTGGAGGACAAATAATGCTGAGTTGCATCCAAAGAACACCATACCTACTGTGAAGCATGGGGGTGGAAACATCATGCTTTGGGGCTGTTTTTCTGCAAAGGGACCAGGACGACTGATCAGTGTAAAGGAAAGAATGAATGGGGCCATGTATCGTGAGATTTTGAGTGAAAACCTCCTTCCATCAGCAAGGGCATTGAAGATGAAACGTGGCTGGGACTTTCAGCATGACAATGATCCCAAACACACCGCCCGGGCAACGAAGGAGTGGCTTCGTAAGAAGCATTTCAAGGTCCTGGAGTGGCCTAGCCAATCTCCAGATCTCAACCCCATAGAAAATCTTTGGAGGGAGTTGAAAGTCCGTGTTGCCCAGCGACAGCCCCAAAACATCACTGCTCTAGAGGAGATCTGCATGGAGGAATGGGCCAAAATACCAGCAACAGTGTGTGAAAACCTTGTGAAGACTTACAGAAAACGTTTGACATGTGTCATTGCCAACAAAGGGTATATAACAAAGTATTGAGAAACTTTTGTTATTGACCAAATACTTATTTTCCACCATAATTTGCAAATAAATTCATTAAAAATCCTACTATGTGATTTTCCGGAATTTTATTTCTCATTTTGTCTGTCATAGTTGACGTGTACCTATGATGAAAAATTACAGGCCTCTCTCATCTTTTTAAGTGGGAGAACTTGCACAATGTGGTGGCTGACTAAATACTTTTCCCCCACTGTAAGTATCATCAACATATAGGGTATATATATATATATATATCATCATCAACATATAGGGTATATATATATAAGTATCATCAACATATAGGGTATATATATATAAGTATCATCAACATATAGGGTATATATATAAGTATCATCAACATATAGGGTATATATATAAGTATCATCAACATATAGGGTATATATATATATCATCATCAACATATAGGGTATATATATATAAGTATCATCAACATATAGGGTATATATATATAAGTATCATCAACATATAGGGTATATATATATATCATCATCAACATATAGGGTATATATATATAAGTATCATCAACATATAGGGTATATATATATATATATAAGTATCATCAACATATAGGGTATATATATAAGTATCATCAACATATAGGGTATATATATAAGTATCATCAACATATATGGTATATATATAAGTATCATCAACATATAGGGGATATATATAAGTATCATCAACATATAGGGTATATATATAAGTATCATCAACATATAGGGTATATATATAAGTATCATCAACATATAGGGCATATATAAGTATCATCAACATATAGGGTATATATTTAAGTATCGTCAACATATAGGGTATATATATAAGTATCATCAACATATAGGTATATATATAAGTATCATCAACATATAGGGTATATATATATAAGTATCATCAACATATAGGGCATATATATAAGTATCATCAACATATAGGGTATATATATATATAAGTATCGTCAACATATAGGGTATATATATAAGTATCATCAACATATAGGGTATATATATATATAAGTATCATCACATATAGGGTATATATATAAGTATCATCAACATATAGGGTATATATATAAGTATCATCAACATATAGGGCATATATATATAAGTATCATCAACATATAGGGTATATATAAGTATCATCAACATATAGGGTATATATATATCATCATCAACATATAGGGTATATATATAAGTATCATCAACAATATATAGGGTATATATATATAAGTATCATCAACATATAGGGTATATATATAAGTATCATCAACATATAGGGTATATATATATAAGTATCATCAACATATAGGGTATATATATATAAGTATCATCAACATATAGGGTATATATATAAGTATCGTCAACATATAGGGTATATATATAAGTATCATCAACATATAGGGTATATATATAAGTATCATCAACATATAGGGTATATATATATATAAGTATCATCAACATATAGGGTATATATATAAGTATCATCAACATATAGGGTATATATATAAGTATCGTCAACATATAGGGTATATATATAAGTATCATCAACATATAGGGTATATATATATATAAGTATCATCAACATATAGGGTATATATATAAGTATCATCAACATATAGGGTATATATATAAGTATCATCAACATATAGGGTATATATATAAGTATCATCAACATATAGGGCATATATATAAGTATCGTCAACATATAGGGTATATATATATAAGTATCATCAACATATAGGGTATATATATAAGTATCATCAACATATAGGGTATATATATAAGTATCATCAACATATAGGGCATATATATATATATCATCATCAACATATAGGGTATATATATAAGTATCATCAACATATAGGGTATATATATATAAGTATCATCAACATATAGGGTATATATATAAGTATCATCAACATATAGGGTATATATATAAGTATCATCAACATATAGGGTATATATATAAGTATCATCAACATATAGGGCATATATATAAGTATCATCAACATATAGGGCATATATATATAAGTATCATCAACATATAGGGTATATATATATAAGTATCGTCAACATATAGGGTATATATATATAAGTATCATCAACATATAGGGTATATATATATATAAGTATCATCAACATATAGGGTATATATATATAAGTATCATCAACATATAGGGTATATATATAAGTATCATCAACATATAGGGTATATATACTCAGAAGAAGTGCTCTATGTATGTTTGAGTAGGGCCATTTGGGACAGCAGCCTGTGCTACCGTGTCATTCCAACTGCCGTCTCTGCTGTGCTTGCTCTTCTGTGTGGGTCTCCTGCAGCAGTCTGCCTGGGGAAGTCCTTGGTGTGCCCTGCCGGTAGCCTAGCGTAGCGCCAGCTGAAACCGGGAGATGAACTGCTGCTCGTTATAGGAGGAGCCTGAAACGATGGCTCACCTCCCAAGCTGTGGGAGCAGCGGGAGGTGCAATGCGGTGGCGGCGGCGGACGGCGAGGAGAGGAGAGGAGGAGTCATGCTGTTATCAGGGACCGCCGCTCTCTGTGGAGTGTGTCGTCATCTCTGTACTGTGTCTCACGCTCACACCGCTAACTCTCTGGAAGGATAGGTCTACTGTAGACTACTGTACTCTCTGGAAGGATAGGTCTACTGTAGACTACTGTACTCTCTGGAAGGATAGGTCTACTGTAGACTACTGTACTCTCTGGAAGGATAGGTCTACTGTAGACTACTGTACTGTACTCTCTGGAAGGATAGGTCTACTGTAGACTACTGTACTCTCTGGAAGGATAGGTCTACTGTAGACTACTGTACTCTCTGGAAGGATAGGTCTACTGTAGACTACTGTACTCTCTGGAAGGATAGGTCTACTGTAGACTACTGTACTCTCTGGAAGGATAGGTCTACTGTAGACTACTGTACTCTCTGGAAGGATAGGTCTACTGTAGACTACTGTACTCTCTGTCTCTGTCTCTGTCTCTGTCTCTGTCTCTGTCTCTCTCTCTCTCTCTCTCTCTCTCTTCTCTCTCTCTCTCTCTCTCTCTCTCTCTCTCTCTCTCTCTCTCCCTCTTTCTCTCTCTCTCTCCTCTCTCTCTGTCTCTGTCTCTCTCTGTCTGTCTCTGTCTCTTTCTCTCTTTCTCTCTCTCTCTCTCTCTCTCTCTCTCTCTCTCTCTCTCTCTCTCTCTCTCTCTCTCTCTCTCTCTCTCTCTCTCTCTCTCTCTCTCTCTCTCTCTCTCTCTCTCTCTCTCTCTCTCTCTCTCTCTCTCTCTCTCTCTCTCTCTCTCTCTCTCTCTTCTCTCTCTCTCTCTCTCTCTCTCTCTCTCTCTCTCTCTCTCTCTTCTCCTCTCTCTCTCTCTCTCTCTCTCTCTCTCTCTCTCTCCAGTATAGTTCTTGTTCATGACCGTCTGTATCTTCCTCTGTCTGTCTGTACCAATGTGCCCAGGGAGCAGAGGTCTCAGAGAGGCTTCACAGTTACTTTACTTCTTATAGGAAGTGGATCCCTGTTTAGCATGTTAGCCTGGTCCCAGATCAGTTTATGCTCTCTTGTCAACTTTATATGTAAAAAGTGTCATTTTCATTCAGTTTGATCTCCCATCAAATACTTTGTATAGAATGTTATTTAACAATGTGGTTGTTAAGACGGCACAAACCGATTTTGGGGTGCCTTGGATAAGGGCGTTTTACCATCCCTGAAATTCTGACTATCATCATCGATTGTCCTGTTATGTGATGGCAGTTAAGGTCAGTGGATAAACTTTGCTCCTGGACCTTAATTACCATCCTAATGAGTTATGAGCTATATTTTGTAACGTTACATACATTGTCCAGCGTTGGCGTCTAAAATGTTCTGAAATATGGGTGGTATTGCTAAGAGGACAGTGAGGATTTTACATTTTACATTTTTAGTCATTTAGCAGACGCTCTTATCCAGAGCGACTTACAGTTAGTGAGTGCATACATCACTCACATAAATATATCCAGTATGTGTCATATGACAGAAGAGAACAGGGCTGTAATGTGTGACATCCTACCTGTAGCGTTACCAGCCCACTTTCTAATTCTATTTGCACCAGCTACAGAGTGAGATGTCATCCTTGTCACTTTGCCACCAAGCTGTCGCTTCCTCCAGGTCACACGTTGGGAGGGCACGGGGATCATTTGATCAGGGCTGAACGTACAGGACACTGCTGGGCACCCAGTTGTTCTCTCACCTCTGATGCACTGTAGGGCTACGAACTGTGTGTGTGTGTGTGTGTGTGTGTGTGTGTGTGTTGTGTGTGTGTGTGTGTGTGTGTGTGTGTGTGTGTGTGTGTGTGTGTGTGTGTGTTTGTGTGTGTGTGTGTGTGTGTGTGTGTGTGTGTGTGTGTGTGTGTGGCCAGGGCACCCAGTGTCGTCCTCTCACCACTATCTAGATACTGTTGATCACTATCTAGATCCCTGTTGATCACTATCTATACCACTGTTGATCACTATCTAGATCCCTGTTGATCACTATCTATACCACTGTTGGTCACTATCTATACCACTGTTGATCACTATCTATACCACTGTTGATCACTATCTAGACCACTGTTGATCACTATCTATACCACTGTTGATCACTATCTATATCACTGTTGATCACTATCTAGATCCCTGTTGATCACTATCTAGACCACTGTTGGTCACTATCTATACCACTGTTGATTACTATCTATACCACTGTTGATCACTATCTAGATCCCTGTTGATCACGATCTTGTGTTTGGTGCTGCTGTTGTCTCCTCCTGGTGCTAATCTGCGCTCCACACCCAACAGAGCTGGTTTAAAACATAACACAGCACTGCAGCATTAGACCACAGAGAATACTCTACTCATAGAGAGTTTTCTCTCCCTGAATCCATTAAACTTTTTACGTGTAGTTCAGAGACTTTATCTAACAGATAGTTGATCTCAGGGTTGGATGTGTCTGCTCTCTACCTTGGGGAAACACATTTCCGTGAGGATAAGAAGGCGCTCAGACAACGTGAGACGAGGTGCAGCCAAAAAATAGTCGCTGAGCTTTAGGAAGGAATTTTCACTGGGAGCGCAGACAGACAGGTGTTTCTTCTAACTGCAGTTTGTGTCCCAAATGGCACCATGTTCCCTATGGGCCCTGTGGTAGAAAGTAGTGCACTACATAGGGAATATCGTGCCATTTGAGAGGCAAACTTAGTCTCTGTTGTTTACGTGATAACATGCTAGATTATCTTTTCTCTGTCAGCTTCTCTGAACCAAGACGTAATGAAATCTACCGATCGAACAGCACCTCTCCTGTCTGTCTGTCTGTCTGTCTGTCTGTCTGTCTGTCTGTCTGTCTGTCTGTCTAGCAGCTAGCAATGAGCCCACCCTGCTAGAACAGCACCTCTCCTGTCTGTCTGTCTGTCTGTCTGTCTGTCTGTCTGTCTGTCTGTCTGTATGTCTGTCTAGCAGCTTGAATCCATTTTTTACATAAGTATTCAGACCCTTAGCTATGAGACTCGAAATTGAGCTCGGGTGCATGCTGTTTCCATTGATCATCCTTGAGACTTTTCTACAACTTGATTGGAGTCCACCTGTGGTAAATTAAATTGATTGGTCGAAGGAATTGTCCGTAGAGCTCCGAGACTGGATTGTGTCGAGGCACAGATCTTGGGAAGGGTACCAAAAAATGTCTGCAGCATTGAAGGTCCCCAAGAACATAGTGGCCTCCATCATTCTTAAATGGAAGAAGTTTGGAACCACCAAGACTCTCCTAGAGCTGGCCGCCCGGCCAAACTGAACAATCGGGGGAGAAGGGCCTTGGTCAGGGAGGTGAACAAGAATCCAATGGTCACTCTGACAGAGCTCCAGAGTTCCTCTGTGGAGATGGGAGAACCTTCCAGAAGGACAACTATCACTGCAGCACTCCACCAATCAGGCCTTTATGGTAGAGTGGCCAGACGGAAGCCACTCCTCAGTATAAGGCACATGACAGCCTTCTTGGAGTTTGCCAAAAGGCACCTAACAGACTTTCAGACCATGAGAAACAAGATTCTCTGGTCTGATGAAACCAAGATTGAACTCTTTGGCCTGAATGCCAAGCGCCACGTCTGGAGGAAACCTGGCACCAAGCATGGTGGTGGTAGCATCATGCTGTGGGGATGTTTTTCAGTGGCAGGGACTGGGAGACTAGTCAGGATCGAGGGAAAGATGAACGGCGCAAAGTACAGAGAGATCCTTGATGAAAACCTGCTCCGGAGCGCTCAGGACCTCAGACTGGGGCGAAGGTCAAGCACTTAGCCAAGACAACGCAGGAGTGGCTTCGCGACAAGTCTCTGAATGTCTTTGAGTGGCCCAGCCAGAGCCCGGACTTGAACCCAATCGAACATCTCTGGAGAGACCTGAAAATAGCTGTGACAGAGCTTGAGAGAAGAATGGGAGAAACTCCCCAAATACAGGTTTGCCAAGCTTGTAGCGTCATACCTAAGAAGACTCGAGGCTGTATTCACTGCCAAAGGTGCTTCAACAAAGTACTGAATAAAGGGTCTGAATACTTATGTAAATGTATTATTTCCGTTTTTTGCTTTGTCCTGTTTTTGTTTTGTCACTATGGGGTATTGTGTGTAGATTGATGAGGGAAAAAACAATTTAATCAATTTTAGAATAAGGTTGTAACGTAACAAAATGTGGAAAAAGTAAAGGGGTCTGAATACTCTCCGAATGCACTGTAGTGCACTACTTTTAACCAGGCCCCATAGGCTCTGGTCAAAAGTACACTCTTAGAAAAAACGGTGCTATCTGGAACCTAAAAGGGTTCTTGGGCTGTCCTCATAGGATAACCTTTTGAAGAACCCTTTTTGGGTTCCAGGTAAAAACCCTTTCCACAGAGAGTTCTACATGGAACCAACAAGGGTTTTCTTATGTGGACTGCTGAAGAACCCTTTTGGAACCCTTTTTTCTAAGAGTGTAGTGCACTATATAGGGAACAGGGGAACATTTGGGACTCAGCCCATGACATGTTTCATCGACAAAACATCCAGATGTCTGATTGACTGTAGTTGTCATGCAGAGTTAGATTTAAACAGCTCGATCAAACATCAATCCGTGTTTAATTTAGAAACTCTGCTGGAAGGATGAAAATCTTTAGAACAAAGAAACCCCACAGGAGTGTGTGTGTGTGTGTGTGTGTGTGTGTGTGTGTGTGTGTGTGTGTGTGTGTGTGTGTGTGTGTGTGTGTGTGTGTGTGTGTGTGTGTGTGTGTGTGTGTAAGCAGTCTGTTATAATTAACATGAATATTGAGACCTCACTCAGTGGACAGCTAAGTGAGATGAAACGGCGTCTGATTAGAAACTAACAGGTGTCTGGTCTTGTCTGGTCTTGTCTGGTCTGCCCCTATAACATGACTACATGTATTGTTGGGTTATCTGCTTTTTCAGTGAAGTGTTTGTCTGTTATTTAAAGGACTAGCCTGGTTAGGAACCATAATGTAAGTGGTGTTCTTCAGTAACATATCTGACCTAAATATCTTCTGCTCAACTTGTGAATCAACACTGTTGATAGACATGTATCTTTAGCAGTAGTATGGACTTACTCAACAGTATGTTATTGACATGTATCTTTAGTAGTAGTATGGACTTACTCAACAGTATGTTATTGACATGTATCTTTAGTAGTAGTATGGACTTACTCAACAGTATGTTATTGACATGTATCTTTAGTAGTAGTAGTATTTACTCAACAGTATGTTATTGACATGTATCTTTAGTAGTAGTATGGACTTAATATCATAGCAAAGTATTTAAGCTTTGTCTAATCTTGTGGATAACGTGTTGTAATTAACTCACTATGTAAGTCATACTGAGAGATGTAGCTGTCAATGGTGCTATTCTGCTACAGGCATCCTAATACACACACACACACACACACACACACACACACACCGAAACAGACACACACACACACACACACACACACACCGAAACAGACACACACACACACACACACACACACAAACACACAGATAGCCTAATGTGTTTCCATTCCACTGCTCTGATATTTAAAAGCTAATTAACGGTGTCAGGCTCGCTAATGCTCTCTCCTCTGGCTTCCTGTCGATTGCTGCCTCCGCTAGCCTCTGAAAATGTGTCCAACTAACTAAGATCTGACACCTCAGGCTCTTTCCTCTTTTATTCTACTCTATCTTTCCCTTTCTTCTTCTCTCTTTCTTTCCTCTTCTTCTCTCTTTCTTTCCTCTTCTTCTCTCTTTCTTTCCTCTTCTTCTTTCTTTCTTTCCTCTTCTTCTCTCTTTCTTACCTCTTTCCTCTTCTCTCTTTCTTACCTCTTTCTTCTTCTCTCTTTCTTACCTCTTTCCTCTTCTTCTCTCTTTCTTTCCTCTTCTTCTCTCTTTCTTTCCTCTTCTTCTCTCTTTCTTTCCTCTTCTTCTCTCTTTCTTTCCTCTTTCCTCTTCTTCTCTCTTTCTTTCCTCTTCTTCTCTCTCTTTCCTCTTTCCTCTTCTTCTCTCGTTCTTTCCTATTTCATTCTCTCTACCTCTGTCTCCTCTGAACCCCCTTTGAGAATATAACCAGTTAGTTACCCTGAAAAAGGGTCTGTGGAATTCACACCAATTACATTTCAGATGGGATTGTGTCTCTATCAACTGAGTGTAGCATTGTCACTGTAATTACCGTTGATTTGTCCCCTTGTGAATCTGAGCAGGGAGATATCCTCAGGCACTCTGCACTTGACACAGATACAGGACTGCAGAATTGAGCTAGATTCAAACTACAATGTAATGTGTTATCAGTGGTTATTGTAATATGCCTCCATAAGTGCAATATAACTAATATGTCAGGTTAGGTGACATACAGTGGGGAAAAAAAGTATTTAGTCAGCCACCAATTGTGCAAGTTCTCCCACTTAAAAAGATGAGAGAGGCCTGTAATTTTCATCATAGGTACATGTCAACTATGACAGACAAATTGAGAAAAAATAATCCAGAAAATCACATTGTAGGATTTTTAAAGAATGTATTTGCAAATTATGGTGGAAAATAAGTATTTGGTCACCTACAAACAAGCAAGATTTCTGGCTCTCACAGACCTGTAACTTATTCTTTAAGAGGCTCCTCTGTCCTCCACTCGTTACCTGTATTAATGGCACCTGTTTGAACTTGTTATCAGTATAAAAGACACCTGTCCACAACCTCAAACAGTCACACTCCAAACTCCACTATGGCCAAGACCAAAGAGCTGTCAAAGGACACCAGAAACAAAATTGTAGACCTGCACCAGGCTGGGAAGACTGAATCTGCAATAGGTAAGCAGCTTGGTTTGAAGAAATCAACTGTGGGAGCAATTATTAGGAAATGGAAGACATATAAGACCACTGATAATCTCCCTCGATCTGGGGCTCCACGCAAGATCTCACCCTGTGGGGTCAAAATGATCACAAGAACGGTGAGCAAAAATCCCAGAACCACACGGGGGACCTAGTGAATGACCTGCAGAGAGCTGGGACCAAAGTAACAAAGCCTACCATCAGTAACACACTACGCCGCCAGGGACTCAAATACTGCAGTGCCAGACGTGTCCCCCTGCTTAAGCCAGTACATGTCCAGGCCCGTCTGAAGTTTGCTAGAGTGCATTTGGATGATCCAGAAGAGGATTGGGAGAATGTCATATGGTCAGATGAAACCAAAATATAACTTTTTGGTAAAAACTCAACTCGTCGTGTTTGGAGGACAAAGAATGCTGAGTTGCATCCAAAGAACACCATACCTACTGTGAAGCATGGGGGTGGAAACATCATGCTTTGGGGCTGTTTTTCTGCAAAGGGACCAGGACGACTGATCCGTGTAAAGGAAAGAATGAATGGGGCCATGTATCGTGAGATTTTAAGTGAAAACCTCCTTCCATCAGCAAGGGCATTGAAGATGAAACGTGGCTGGGTCTTTCAGCATGACAATGATCCCAAACACACCGCCCGGGCAACGAAGGAGTGGCTTCGTAAGAAGCATTTCAAGGTCCTGGAGTGGCCTAGCCAGTCTCCAGATCTCAACCCCATAGAAAATCTTTGGAGGGAGTTGAAAGTCCGTGTTGCCCAGCGACAGCCCCAAAACATCACTGCTCTAGAGGAGATCTGCATGGAGGAATGGGCCAAAATACCAGCAACAGTGTGTGAAAACCTTGTGAAGACTTACAGAAAACGTTTGACCTGTGTCATTGCCAACAAAGGGTATATAACAAAGTATTGAGAAACTTTTGTTATTGACCGAATACTTATTTTCCAACATAATTTGCAAATAAATTCATAAAAAATCCTACAATGTGATTTGATTTTCTCATTTTGTCTGTCATAGTTGACGTCTACCTATGATGAAAATTACAGGCCTCTCTCATCTTTTTAAGTGGGAGAACTTGCACAATTGGTGGCTGACTAAATACTTTTTTTCCCCACTGTATATAACTACAATGATTAACGTCAATTATTTGACATATTCCAATGAGACCATGTTGATGAGTGACTGTTCTTATGAGTGATTGATATTGCTAATGTTGTTAGCTACTGCTAAAAATACGACTGATTGCTATTGGGGACATTACTTGGCCCCCATATTGGTGGCCCTTGTGTGCTATGTCCTAGGCTGTTCTTTGCTGTGCTGCATGTACAGGAGCTGTCCTAAAAGCAGGTTGAATTTGAAGTAACTGTTCACTTTGTGAGCATTTGTGGTGTGTCTCTTGACTCATGGGTCCACTTCGTGCCAACACATATTCAAGCAATCTTTTGAACAAAACAAAAAAGTGTTTACTAACAATAATGGATGGAACAAATACACTGGCTAGAGTTTCAGAGACCCTGATTTACAGGAAGATACCATGCCCCCGGCCAGCTACAGGAAGATACCATGCCCCCAGCCAGCTACAGGAAGATACCATGCCCCCAGCCAGCTACAGGAAGATACCATGCCCCCAGCCAGCTACAGGAAGATACCATGCCCCCAGCCAGCTACAGGAAGATACCATGCCCCCAGCCAGCTACAGGAAGATACCATGCCCCCGGCCAGCTACAGGAAGATACCATGCCCCCAGCCAGCTACAGGAAGATACCATGCCCCCAGCCAGCTACAGGAAGATACCATGCCCCCAGCCAGCTACAGGAAGATACCATGCCCCCAGCTATAGCTACAGGAATATACCATGCCCCCAGCCAGCTACAGGAAGATACCATGCCCCCAGCCAGCTACAGGAAGATACCATGCCCCCAGCCAGCTACAGGAAGATACCATGCCCCCAGCCAGCTACAGGAAGATGCCATGCCCCCAGCCAGCTACAGGAAGATACCATGCCCCCAGCCAGCTACAGGAAGATACCATGCCCCTGGCCAGCTACAGGAAGATACCATGCCCCCAGCCAGCTACAGGAAGATACCATGCCCCCAGCCAGCTACAGGAAGATACCATGCCCCCGGCCAGCTACAGGAAGATACAATGCCCCCAGCCAGCTACAGGAAGATACCATGCCCCCAGCCAGCTACAGGAAGATACCATGCCCCCAGCCAGCTACAGGAAGATACCATGCCCCTGGCCAGCTAGAGGACGAGCAAGATCGGCCTACTGTCTGCGTCCAAAATGGCACCCTATTCCCTATGGAGTGCACTACTTTTGAAGTATAACACTATACAGGGAATAGGGTGCCATTTGGCACTCAACCACTGTGCCCCCAGCCAGCTAGAGGAGGGGCAGGGTCTTGAGGTGTAGGCCTAGTCAGGGAAATGAATAGGAATACACACAAACTGTATCAAAACTCCTCTATGGTCTGCTGCAAAGACCTTCTGGTCAAAACGTTGCAATAAACTAGATTCAACCTGGCAAAGACCTTCTGGCCAAAACATTGCAAAAAACTAGATGAAAGCATTCAACAGTTGTGTGTCTCTCTCTCTCTCTCTCTCTCTCTCTCTCTCTCTCTCTCTCTCTCTCTCTCTCTCTCTCTCTCTCTCTCTCCTCTCTCTCTCTCTCTCTCTCTCTCTCTCTCTCTCTCTCTCTCTCTCTCTCTCTCTCTCTCTCTCTCTCTCTCTGTCTCTCTCTCCCCAGACTCCTCTCTCTCTTTCTCTTCAGTTCTCTATCTATCTCTCTCTCTTTCTCCAGCATGGTCTGACAGCTTCCTGTCTGTGATAAAATATTTACTGTGCTCAGTTTGCTCGTGTTTCAAGTCTGAATAGCACACAGTAGTAATGACTCTGTTTTGAACCTACTTCAAAGCCAAGAACAGTAGGGAGGTTACAGGAGGCTAGCTGCTACTGGAGGCTATCTGATACTGGAGGCTACATGAGGCTAGCTGTTACTGGAGGCTATCTGATACTGGAGGCTACATGAGGCTAGCTGTTACTGGAGGCTAGAGGAGGCTGAGCTGCTGTTACTGAAGGCTACACTGGAGGCCATCTTCTACTGGCTCTCTGTGGAGGCTACAGGAGGCTGGCTGCTACTGGAGGCTACAGGAGGATAGCTGTTACTGGAAGCTAGAGGAGGCTAGCTGCTACTGAAGGCTACAGGAGGCCATCTTCTACTGGAGTCTACAGGAGGCTGGCTGCTACTGGAGGCTACAGGAGAATAGCTGCTACTGAAGGCTACAGGAGGCTAGCTGTTACTGGAGGCTATCTGATACTGGAGGCTACATGAGGCTAGCTGTTACTGGAAGCTAGAGGAGAATAGCTGCTACTGAAGGCTACAGGAGGCCGTCTTCTACTGGAGTCTACAGGAGGCTGGCTGCTACTGGAGGCTACAGGAGGATAGCTGCTACTGAAGGCTACAGGAGGATAGCTTCTACTGGAGACTACAGGAGGCTAGCTTCTACTGGAGGCTATCTGATACTGGAGGCTACATGAGGCTAGCTGTTACTGGAAGCTACAGGAGGCTAGCTGTTACTGGAAGCTACAGGAGGCTAGCTGCTACTGGAGGCTACAGGAGGATAGCTGCTACTGGAGACTACAGGAGGATAGCTTGCTACTGGAGGCTACAGGAGGATATCTGCTACTGGAGACTACAGGAGGATATCTGCTACTGGAGACTACAGGAGGATATCTTCTACTGGAGACTACAGGAGGATATCTGCTACTGGAGACTACAGGAGGATATCTGCTACTGGAGACTACAGGAGGATATCTGCTACTGGAGACTACAGGAGGATATCTGCTACTGGAGACTACAGGATGATATCTACTACTGGAGACTACAGGAGGATAGCTGCTACTGGAGACTACAGGAGGCTAGCTGCTACTGGAGGCTACAGGAGGATATCCTCTACTGTAACTGCTGAGCTGGGGAAGGAGAGAGTACTAGTATTAGTAGCTAATCACGAGCCATTAATGTTTCAGGAGTGTGTACTACCACTATGTGTGTGTGTGTGTGTCATTGCACGCGTGTGTTTTGCGTGTGTGCGTGCATGCGTGTGTGCGGCTGTGTGTGTGTGTGTGTTGCTAAGCCAACAGAGGTGGAGCTATTCAAACGTATGGTGTGTATTCAAAGACAGTAGAGATATTCATCATCAGCAATGGTCAAATTCCCAAATGACACCCTATTCCCTATATAGTGCACTACTGGGCTCTGGTCAAAAGTAGTGCACTATATAGGGAATAGGGTGCCATCTGGGACTTATCCTTGGGTAAAGTCATTACTGTCTCTTGACTCTTTTGTCCCAACCTCATTCATATTTAAAACTGGTGTGAAATAGACTAACACTATATTGACTAACTGCCCTGGCCAATTAGCTTTCAAAGATTAGTGCTGATTTTCCTACCTCACAGAGGAGGTGTCTGTGTGTCTGTGTGTCTGTGTGTCTCATTCTCACGTTTCTCATAATCTCTACTGTATTCAACCAGAGGGGAAACTCCATCTTTAGATCAAACACGTTTCCATCATCTCTACTGGATTCAACCAGAGGGGAAACTCCATCTTTAGATCAAACACGTTTCCATCATCTCTACTGGATTCAACCAGAGGGGAAACTCCATCTTTAGATCAAACACGTTTCTCATCATCTCTACTGTATTCAACCAGAGGGGAAACTCCATCTTTAGATCAAACACGTTTCCATCATCTCTACTGTATTAAACCAGAGGGGAAACTCCATCTTTAGATCAAACACGTTTCCATCATCTCTACTGTATTCAACCAGAGGGGAAACTCCATCTTTAGATCAAACACGTTTCCATCATCTCTACTGGATTCAACCAGAGGGGAAACTCCATCTTTAGATCAAACACGTATCCATCATCTCTACTGTATTCAACCAGAGGGGAAACTCCATCTTTAGATCAAACACGTTTCCCATCATCTCTACTGTATTCAACCAGAGAGGAAACTCCATCTTTAGATCAAACACGTTTCCATCATCTCTACTGTATTCAACCAGAGAGGAAACTCCATCTTTAGATCAAACACGTTTCCATCATCTCTACTGTATTCAACCAGAGAGGAAACTCCATCTTTAGATCAAACACGTTTCCATCATCTCTACTGGATTCAACCAGAGGGGAAACTCCATCTTTAGATCAAACACGTTTCCATCATCTCTACTGTATTCAACCAGAGAGGAAACTCCATCTTTAGATCAAACACGTTTCCATCATCTCTACTGTATTCAACCAGAGGGGAAACTCCATCTTTAGATCAAACACGTTTCCATCATCTCTACTGTATTCAACCAGAGGGGAAACTCCATCTTTAGATCAAAGACATTTCCATCAGTCTTTCTATGTCACGGTCGTTGAGAGACGGGTCAGACCAAGGTGCAGCGTGGTGTGCGTACATGTTTATTAAGACGAATAAACACTTGACAAAATAACAAAACAACGAAAACGTGAAGCTCAAACAGTGGCAACCCACAACAAGCCAAACACCAGTCAAGATCCCACAACTAATGTAGGCAACCAGGCTGCCTAAGTATGATCCCCAATCAGAGACAACGAGCGACAGCTGCCTCTGATTGGGAATCACACCCGGCCAAAACATAGAAATATCAACCTAGATCTACAACATAGAAATACAATCACATAGATCTCAACAGAAACTCACACCCTGACCCCAACCAACAAGAGTTCTCTAGATCAGGGTCGTGACATTCTACCTAAACTTATTAACAATAGTCTGCATATTAACAATAGTCTGCATATTAACAATAGTCTGCATATTAACGATAGTCTGTTGTATTCATGTAGATCTGAACAGATACTCTGCATATTAACGATAGTCTGTTGTATTCATGTAGATCTGAACAGAGACTCTACATATTAACGATAGTCTGTTGTATTCATGTAGATCTGAACAGAGACTCTGCATAAGACTGTTGTATTCTGAACAAATACTCTGCATAACGATAGTCTGTTGTATTCATGTAGATCTGAACAGATACTCTGCATATTAACAATAGTCTGTTGTATTCATGTAGATCTGAACAAAGACTCTGCATATTAACAATAGTCTGTTGTATTCATGTAGATCTGAACAGATACTCTGCATATTAACGATAGTCTGTTGTATTCATGTAGATCTGAACAGATACTCTGCATATTAACAATAGTCGTGCGTAATAATGGTTGCCAGAGCCAGTGGTTAGATGACCGGTGACGTCGAGAGCTGGAGAGAGGGAGCGGGAGTAGGCGTGACTGTGACTCTGACTGTGACTCTGACTGTGTGTGTGTGTGTGTGTGTGTGTGTGTGTGTGTGTGTGATATAGATTTTTGCCTGGGCGAGGTGTACGAAGCTTGACACCATGATCCATGTGAGAGACTAAAATGGGATTTAGCTGGGCGTTCATTAGGCAACTCTTCATGCCATTAGCAGGATAACTACCATCTCCTATTGATTCACTGGTCAGGATCTAAAATAACAGTGTATTGTGCAACTGGTCTTAGTAAAACTTTATCACAATGTTAATCAGAAAGGGGTATGGATGAGTTTAATCCAGTGTGTGTGTGTGTGTCATCTTATTTGGGTCTGATGAGGAATTATTTCAAGGGGTCTTTGAAGTCACAGGATATTCCTGGATTTCTTCCCTGCCCAAAGGCATCCTCACCATGGCAACTCCACCATGGCAGCCCCACGAAGGCAACGCCACCATGTCAACCCCAGAATGGCAACCCCACCAGGATGACGTAGCTAGCTAATAGCTGCAGTAATAAAAGGCCATCCTCTTTAAAGGACCTGAATGAAAATAGCCCTCTAGGTCCCTGTGACAGAGTTGTAGAGGCCTGTCCATGCACTAGCCTCTACGGAGGTGTGACAAGGTTAGCACAGGTTCAGGTATACTAACTCTGGTCTGACGACGCCACAGAATCCCTCTATGGCTGACATCACTGACCTGCTCTATGTAGGAACGGAGAGAGAGAGGATTTGGATATAGGGGGAAAGAGAGAAGGGAGGCAGGGAGGAAAGAGGAGAGAGAGAGAGAGAGAGAGAGAGAGAGAGAGAGAGAGAGAGAGAGAGAGAGAGAGAGAGAGAGAGAGAGAGAGAGAGAGAGAGAGAGAGAGAGAGAGAGAGAGAGAGAGAGAGAGAGAGAGAGAGAGAGAGAGAGAGAGAGAGAGAGAGAGAGAGAGAGAGAGAGAGAGAGAGAGAGAGAGAGAGAGAATACTGTGCTCCTGCCTCCAGCCTGATATGTACTGTGCTCCTGCCTCCATCAACAGTCAAAACAACTCAGACAGATCACCAGTTCAACGTAACAAAACACAGTGTTATGGAGAGAGGCGGCGCCATAGTTATCAACCCAGCCATACAACACATATAGAGTGAAAGGAAATTCAAGACAGGTCACATACTAGATACCACTGCAGGCCCATTACCGTCGCGATATCCAGAGCCATAATTACAATGATTCCTCCTTGTCCTTTTGTGGTGAAGTTATTTTCTATTACCGCTTCATCTCTACAAAGTGCCTCAGATATCTTTGATGCCCCTGACAGATATTAAGTTCTAATCAGTGTGCAGGCTTTGTGATGACAGTAGAAAAATCTCTGTCAGAGTTCAAGGATGGAATTTCCTCTTCCACTTCAGGTTACCATTATTACCTGGTCTAGTACTTTACATACCTGTAGAGGTTGTCATTATTACCTGGTCTAGTACTTTACATACCTGTAGAGGTTGTCATTATTACCTGGTCTAGTACTTTACATACCTGTAGAGGTTGTCATTATTACCTGGCCTAGTACTTTACATACCTGTAGAGGTTGTCATTATTACCTGGTCTAGTACTTTACATACCTGTAGAGGTTGTCATTATTACCTGGTCTAGTACTTTACATACCTGTAGAGGTTGTCATTATTACCTGGCCTAGTACTTTACATACCAGTAGAGGTTGTCATTATTACCTGGTCTAGTACTTTACATACCTGTAGAGGTTGTCATTATTACCTGGTCTAGTACTTTACATACCTGTAGAGGTTGTCATTATTACCTGGTCTAGTACTTTACATACCTGTAGAGGTTGTCATTATTACCTGGTCTAGTACTTTACATACCTGTAGAGGTTGTCATTATTACCTGGTCTAGTACTTTACATACCTGTAGAGGTTGTCATTATTACCTGGCCTAGTACTTTACATACCAGTAGAGGTTGTCATTATTACCTGGCCTAGTACTTTACATACCTGTAGAGGTTGTCATTATTACCTGGTCTAGTACTTTACATACCTGTAGAGGTTGTCATTATTACCTGGTCTAGTACTTTACATACCTGTAGAGGTTGTCATTATTACCTGGTCTAGTACTTTACATACCTGTAGAGGTTGTCATTATTACCTGGTCTAGTACTTTACATACCAGTAGAGATTGTCATTATTACCTGGTCTAGTACTTTACATACCTGTAGAGGTTGTCATTATTACCTGGGTATATTACCTGGTCTACTTACATACCTGTAGAGGTTGTCATTATTACATGTCTAGTACTCTGGTATTACTATTACACTAGTACTTTACATACCTGTAGAGGTTGTCATTATTATCTGGTCTAGTACTTTACATACCTGTAGAGGTTGTCATTATTACCTGGCCTAGTACTTTACATACCTGTAGAGGTTGTCATTATTACCTGGCCTAGTACTTTACATACCAGTAGAGGTTGTCATTATTACCTGGTCTAGTACTTTACATACCTGTAGAGGTTGTCATTATAACTCTGGTCTATTATCAACACATACCTGTACAGGTTGTCATTATAACTCTGTCTATAAACTTTACATACCTGTCTTAGTAAAACTAATTCTAGTATTAGCAACACAAACCACAAAGGAACATGCTAACTCTGGTATTATCAACACATACCACACAGGAACATGCTAACTCTGGTATTATCAACACATACTAAACAGGAACATGCTAACTCTGGTATTATCAACACATACTAAACAGGAACATGCTAACTCTGGTATTAACAACACATACTAAACAGGAACATGCTAACTCTGGTATTATCAACACATACTAAACAGGAACATGCTAACTCTGGTATTAACAACACATACTAAACAGGAACATGCTAACTCTGGTATTAACAACACATACTAAACAGGAACATGCTAACTCTGGTGTTAACAACACATACTAAACAGGAACATGCTAACTCTGGTGTTAACAACACATACTAAACAGGAACATGCTAACTCTGGTGTTAACAACACATACTAAACAGGAACATGCTAACTCTGGTATTAACAACACATACTAAACAGGAACATGCTAACTCTGGTATTAGCAACACATACCACACAGTCTCTGGAAATGTATCATGATTCCCGATTGAATTCTAGATGGTTTATAATTATTGGATATGTTCTACTTGTAAAGATGTTTGTATTTCTACCCGTGGCAGTTTAAACAAGCATTATGGTCATAAAGCCATCATGGTGTTGGTGTTGTATGTTTTCAGTGAGGAAGTCGCTCTGGATAAGAGCGTCTGCTAAATGACTAAAATGTAAAATGTAAAATGAGTAGGAGATGGATGTGTGGAGGTGGTGACTGTGACCAACACAACCCAGTTGACTGAGCCCAGGGTCTGCTGCAGAGCCCCTGGCTAAGGAATAAGAGGGAAATGAGAACTATAGCAGGGGGAGTATTACCTGTGGCTGTTCCAGACATTACCAGCCATTACCATTGCCCCCCTGGAGGATTATGGGTAGCCAGAGCCTGGCTGGCATGCCACTCACTGTGCCCCCGAACAACCCTCTGCCTCTGGGAAAAGCTTTTGAGGTGGGACCGCTACAAACAGTGGCTGAGAGATATGGCTCTGTCTTCGTGACATGTTTTAGAGATGTCCTCTTCTACTTGGTCTGAGATGTTATTTTCAGGGTGTTTTACGCTTCACTTGTCTCACTGTTCCATGTATCCTTAAACACTATCATTTGCCAACCATTGTATGGTTGAACAGGTTGTAGAGAATCAGATATCCATCTGCCATCCTCTGTAGATCTTCTCTTATTTTATCAAGGTTTACATTTCCATAGATACTCCAGCAGCCAGAGGTTTTTGTGAGCATTGGGTCTACCTCCCCCATCTCCTTTACTCCCCTCCCAGCCCTCCTCTCTCTCTCCTCTCATCCCTCCTCTCTCTCTCCTCCCATCCCTCCTCTCTCTCTCCTCCCATCCCTCCTCTCTCTCCCCTCTCCCTCCTCTCTCTCTCCTCCCATCCCTCCTCTCTCTCTCCTCCCATCCCTCCTCTCTCTCTCCTCCCATCCCTCCTCTCTCTCCCTCCCATCCCTCCTCTATCTCTCCTCCCATCCCTCCTCTCTCTCTCCTCCCATCCCTCCCTCTCTCTCTCCCATCCCCTCCCATCCCTCCTCTCTCTCCCCTCCCATCCCTCCCTCCTCTCTCTCCCTCCCTCCTCCCTCCCATCCCTCTCTCTCTCTCTCTCCTCTCCTCTCCCTCCTCTCTCTCTCTCTCCCTCCCATCCCTCCTCTCTCTCCCCTCCCATCCCTCCTCTCTCTCTCCCTCCCCTCCCTCTCTCTCCTCCTCCCTCCCTCTCCTCCTCCCTCTCTCTCTCCTCCCATCCCTCTCTCTCTCCCCTCCCATCCCCTCCTCCCCCTCCCTCTCTCCTCCTCCCTCTCCCTCCTCTCTCTCTCTCCCTCCCTCCTCCCCTCCCTCCTCTCTCTCCTCCCATCCCTCCTCTCTCTCCCCTCCCATCCCTCCTCTCTCTCTCCTCCCATCCCTCCTCTCACTCTCCTCCCATCCCTCCTCTCTCTCCCCTCCCATCCCTCCTCTCTCCTCCCATCCCTCCTCTCTCCCCTCCCATCCCTCCTCTCTCTCTCCTCCCAGCCCTCCCCTCTCTCCCCTCCCATCCCTCCTCTCTCCTCCCAGCCCTCCTCTCTCTCTCCTCCCATCCCTCCTCTCTCTCTCCTCCCATCCCTCCTCTCTCTCCTCCCATCCCTCCTCTCTCTCTCCTCCCATCCCTCCTCTCTCCTCCCATCCCTCCTCTCTCTCTCTCCTCCCAGCCCTCCTCTCTCTCTCCTCCCATCCCTCCTCTCTCTCCCATCCCATCCCTCCTCTCTCCTCCCATCCCTCCTCTCTCTCCCCT
>CM072255.1:7232384-7234884 GCA_036851935.1 Coregonus suidteri
GATAAAATACTTTGGTTAGCCAGTATGGATGGCCTTAGCCTCTAACAATACCAATACTACTTCCGGCACCTCCCTTATATGTCCAGTAGAGTCCCCATAGTCTTCTCTTTAGAGTCCCTATAGTCTTCTCTTTAGAGTCCCTATAGTCTCCTCTTTAGAGTCCCTATAGTCTTCTCTTTAGAATCCCTATAGTCTTCTCTTTAGAGTCCTTATAACATACCTCCTCTTTAGAATCCCTATAGTCTCCTCTTTAGAATCCCTATAGTCTTCTCTTTAGAGTCCCTAGAATCCCTATAGTCTCCTCTTTAGAGTCCCTATAGTCTCCTCTTTAGAGTCCCTATAGTCTCCTCTTTAGAATCCTTATAGTCTTCTCTTTAGAGTCCATATAGTCTCCTCTTTAGAGTCCCTATAGTCTTCTCTTTAGAGTCCCTATAGTCTCCTCTTTAGAATCCCTATAGTCTCCTCTTTAGAGTCCCCATAGTCTTCTCTTTAGAGTCCCTATAGTCTTCTCTTTAGAATCCCTATAGTCTCCTCTTTAGAGTCCCTATAGTCTTCTCTTCAGAGTCCCTATAGTCTCCTCTTTAGAGTCCCTATAGTCTTCTCTTTAGAGTCCCTATAGTCTCCTCTTTAGAGTCCCTATAGTCTCCTCTTTAGAGTCCTTATAGTCTTCTCTTTAGAATTCCTATAGTCTCCTCTTTAGAGTCCCTATAGTCTCCTCTTTAGAATCCTTATAGTCTTCTCTTTAGAGTCCATATAGTCTCCTCTTTAGAGTCCATATAGTCTTCTCTTTAGAGTCCTTATAGTCTCCTCTTTAGAGTCCCTATAGTCTCCTCTTTAGAGTCCCTATAGTCTTCTCTTTAGAGTCCCTATAGTCTCCTCTTTAGAGTCCCTATAGTCTTCTCTTTAGAGTCCCTATAGTCTCCTCTTTAGAGTCCCTATAGTCTTCTCTTTAGAGTCCCCATAGTCTCCTATTTGGAATCCCTATAGTCTCCTCTTTAGAGTCCCTATAGTCTTCTCTTTAGAGTCCTTATAGTCTCCTCTTTATAATCCCTATAGTCCCTATAGTCTCCTCTTTAGAGTCCCTATAGTATTCTCTTTAGAGTCCCTATAGTCTTCTCTTTAGAGTCCTTATAGTCTCCTCTTTAGAGTCCCTATAGTCTTCTCTTTAGAGTCCCTATAGTCTCCTCTTTAGAATCCTTATAGTCTTCTCTTTAGAGTCCCTATAGTCTCCTCTTTAGAGTCCCTATAGTCTTCTCTTTAGAGTCCTTATAGTCTCCTCTTTAGAATCCCTATAGTCTCCTCTTTAGAGTCCCTATAGTCTTCTCTTTAGAATCCCTATAGTCTTCTCTTTAGAGTCCTTATAGTCTCCTCTTTAGAATCCCTATAGTCTCCTCTTTAGAATCCCTATAGTCTTCTCTTTAGAATCCCTATAGTCTCCTCTTTAGAGTCCCTATAGTCTCCTCTTTAGAGTCCCTATAGTCTCCTCTTTAGAATCCTTATAGTCTTCTCTTTAGAGTCCATATAGTCTCCTCTTTAGAGTCCCTATAGTCTTCTCTTTAGAGTCCTTATAGTCTCCTCTTTAGAATCCCTATAGTCTCCTCTTTAGAGTCCCCATAGTCTTCTCTTTAGAGTCCCTATAGTCTTCTCTTTAGAATCCCTATAGTCTCCTCTTTAGAGTCCCTATAGTCTTCTCTTTAGAGTCCCTATAGTCTCCTCTTTAGAGTCCCTATAGTCTTCTCTTTAGAGTCCCTATAGTCTCCTCTTTAGAGTCCCTATAGTCTCCTCTTTAGAGTCCTTATAGTCTTCTCTTTAGAATTCCTATAGTCTCCTCTTTAGAGTCCCTATAGTCTCCTCTTTAGAATCCTTATAGTCTTCTCTTTAGAGTCCCTATAGTCTCCTCTTTAGAGTCCATATAGTCTTCTCTTTAGAGTCCTTATAGTCTCCTCTTTAGAGTCCCTATAGTCTCCTCTTTAGAGTCCCTATAGTCTTCTCTTTAGAGTCCCTATAGTCTCCTCTTTAGAGTCCCTATAGTCTTCTCTTTAGAGTCCCTATAGTCTCCTCTTTAGAGTCCCTATAGTCTTCTCTTTAGAGTCCCCATAGTCTCCTATTTGGAATCCCTATAGTCTCCTCTTTAGAGTCCCTATAGTCTTCTCTTTAGAGTCCTTATAGTCTCCTCTTTAGAATCCCTATAGTCTCCTCTTTAGAGAGTCCCTATAGTATTCTCTTTAGAGTCCCTATAGTCTTCTCTTTAGAGTCCTTATAGTCTCCTCTTTAGAGTCCCTATAGTCTTCTCTTTAGAGTCCCTATAGTCTCCTCTTTAGAGTCCTTATAGTCTCCTCTTTAGAATCCCTAAAGTCTCCTCTTTAGAGTCAAACCACCAGTAGGGGAGAAAAGCTGTCCTCTGTTGTAACAGCCCTCAAACCACCAGTAGGGGAGAAAAGCTGTCCTCTGTTGTAACAGCCATCAAACCACCAGTAGAGGAGAAAAGCTGTCCTCTGTT
>CM072255.1:7239884-7242384 GCA_036851935.1 Coregonus suidteri
GAGAGAGACTAGAGAGAGACTAGAGAGAGACTAGAGAGACTAGAGAGACTAGAGAGAGAGAGACTAGAGAGAGACTAGAGAGAGACTAGAGAGACTAGAGAGAGAGAGAGACTAGAGAGACTAGAGACTAGAGAGAGACTAGAGAGAGACTAGAGAGACTAGAGAGACTAGAGAGACTAGAGAGAGACTAGAGAGACTAGAGAGAGAGACTAGAGAGACTAGAGAGAGACTAGAGAGAGACTAGAGAGACTAGAGAGAGAGACTAGAGAGACTAGAGAGACTAGAGAGACTAGAGAGACTAGAGAGAGACTAGAGAGAGGACTAGAGAGACTAGAGAGAGACTAGAGAGACTAGAGAGACTAGAGAGACTAGAGAGACTAGAGAGACTAGAGAGACTAGAGAGGACTAGAGACACTAGAGAGAGAGACTAGAGACACTAGAGAGACTAGAGAGACTAGAGAGACTAGAGAGAGACTAGAGAGAGAGAGAGACTAGAGACACTAGAGAGAGACTAGAGAGACTAGAGAGAGAGACTAGAGAGACTAGAGAGAGACTAGAGAGACTAGAGAGGGACTAGAGAGAGACTAGAGACACTAGAGAGACTAGAGAGACTAGAGAGAGACTAGAGAGACTAGAGAGAGACTAGAGAGAGACTAGAGAGAGACTAGAGACTAGAGAGAGACTAGAGACACTAGAGAGAGACTAGAGACACTAGAGAGAGACTAGAGAGACTAGAGAGAGACTAGAGAGACTAGAGAGAGACTAGAGAGACTAGACTAGAGAGACTAGATAGAGAGAGACTAGAGAGACTAGAGAGACTAGAGAGAGACTAGAGAGACAGAGAGACTAGAGAGAGAGACACTAGAGAGAGACTAGAGAGACTAGAGAGACTAGAGAGAGACTAGAGAGACTAGAGAGAGACTAGAGACACTAGAGAGAGACTAGAGAGACTAGAGAGAGACTAGAGACACTAGAGAGAGACTAGAGACACTAGAGAGAGACTAGAGAGACTAGAGAGAGACTAGAGAGAGAGAGACTAGAGAGACTAGAGACTAGAGAGAGACTAGAGACACTAGAGACACTAGAGAGAGACTAGAGAGACTAGAGAGAGAGACTAGAGAGAGACTAGAGAGAGACTAGAGACACTAGACTAGAGAGACTAGAGAGACTAGAGACTAGAGAGACTAGAGAGAGAGACTAGAGAGACTAGAGAGAGAATAGAGAGACTAGAGAGAGAGAGACTAGAGAGAGAGAGACTAGACTAGAGAGAGACTAGAGAGAGACTAGAGAGAGACTAGAGAGAGAGAGACTAGAGAGAGACTAGAGAGAGACTAGAGAGACTAGAGAGACTAGAGAGAGAGACTAGAGAGAGACTAGAGAGACTAGAGAGACTAGAGAGACTAGAGAGAGAGAGAGAGACTAGAGAGAGAGAGACTAGAGAGAAGAGAGAGAGACTAGAGAGACTAGAGAGACTAGAGAGACTAGAGAGACTAGAGAGAGACTAGAGAGAGAGAGAGACTAGAGACACTAGAGAGAGACTAGAGAGACTAGAGAGACTAGAGACTAGAGAGACTAGAGAGACTAGAGAGAGAGAGAGACTAGAGAGAGACTAGAGAGACTAGAGAGAGAGAGACTAGAGAGGACTAGAGAGAGACTAGAGAGAGACTAGAGAGAGACTAGAGAGACTAGAGAGAGACTAGAGAGGAGAGAGAGAGAGAGACTAGAGAGACTAGAGAGAGACTAGAGAGACTAGAGAGAGACTAGAGAGAGAGACTAGAGAGACTAGAGAGACTAGAGAGACTAGAGAGAGACTAGAGAGAGACTAGAGACTAGAGAGAGACTAGAGAGAGAGACTAGAGAGACTAGAGAGACTAGAGACTAGAGAGACTAGAGAGAGAGACTAGAGAGACTAGAGAGAGACTAGAGAGACTAGAGAGACTAGAGAGACTAGAGAGACTAGAGAGACTAGAGAGACTAGAGAGAGACTAGAGAGACTAGAGAGACTAGAGACTAGAGAGAGACTAGAGAGACTAGAGAGAGAGACTAGAGAGACTAGAGAGACTAGAGAGAGACTAGAGAGACTAGAGAGAGACTAGAGAGAGAGAGACTAGAGAGACTAGAGAGACTAGAGAGAGACTAGAGAGACTAGAGACTAGAGAGACTAGAGAGACTAGAGAGACTAGAGAGAGAGACTAGAGAGACTAGAGAGGGACTAGAGAGAGACTAGAGAGGCTAGAGAGACTAGAGGAGACTAGAGAGACTAGAGAGACTAGAGAGACTAGAGAGACTAGAGAGAGACTAGAGAGAGACTAGAGAGACTAGAGAGACTAGAGAGAGACTAGAGAGACTAGAGAGACTAGAGAGACTAGAGAGAGAGACTAGAGAGACTAGAGAGACTAGAGAGAGACTAGAGAGACTAGAGAGACTAGAGAGAGACTAGAGAGACTAGAGAGACTAGAGAGACTAGAGAGACTAGAGAGACCTAGAGAGACTAGAGAGA
>CM072255.1:7254884-7279884 GCA_036851935.1 Coregonus suidteri
GAGCCACTGGTGTGGAAAGACTTTTTAAAAGATTGAAGTTCTGCAGACATTTTTCTAGCATCATTTAAGGGCTTGATTTCCTGTGTGTTGAACTGAAGTGATGGAAAACTATTAGCCTTGACAAATCAAATCACTCTGACTGAAAGGTCTCCATTGAGAGTAACGCGTACGCACACACAAATAAGAACACGAACGCACACACACTTTTTTTACATTCCCTGTCTCTCACACGTACTGTGTGTTTTGCGTTGTCAAATCCCTCTCGTTCAAGCTTGCACATGCAATACCAGCATAACATACAAGTACATAGCATTACCTATTGCCAGGGGCACTACAATATATTACATTGTCCTACATTACTTTTTATTTAAAGATGCCCTTCTTTTTAAGGTTCCATATTCCCTTGTGTTGTATACAGCCTATCACTGACAGATCAGAAAGATCCTAACCTGTCAGTCACTGTTGCTAACGAGGTGTTTTCCCGTCTCTCTCTGTTCCATGTTTCTCCTGTTGATGTCTTTGATGCTTCTGTCTCTCACACCAGGTAAGAACATGTCTATTATTATCAGTGTGTGTGTGTGTGTGTGTGTGTGTGTGTGTGTGTGTGTGTGTGTGTGTGTGTGTGTGTGTGTGTGTGTGTGTGTGTTGTGTGTGTGTCAGTCAAATAGTTACACTGGTGTCAGCAGTAGGTATTACACTGTGACATATAGCCTAGCTAGCCTACACTGTTACACTGTGTAGCATATAGCCTAGCTAGCCTACACTGTTACACTGTGAAGCATATAGCCTAGCTAGCCTACACTGTTACACTGTGAAGCATATAGCCTAGCTAGCCTACACTGTTACACTGTGGAGCATATAGCCTAGCTAGCCTACACTGTTACACTGTGAAGCATATAGCCTAGCTAGCCTACACTGTTACACTGTGAAGCATATAGCCTAGCTAGCCTACACTGTTACACTGTGTAGCATATAGCCTAGCTAGCCTACACTGTTACACTGTGTAGCATATAGCCTAGCTAGCCTACACTGTTACACTGTGTGTAGCATATAGCCTAGCTAGCCTACACTGTTACACTGTGAAGCATATAGCCTAGCTAGCCTACACTGTTACACTGTGAAGCATATAGCCTACTGTTTAACATGTACATGCTGTCTTGATGACTGCTGAGGACAGAGAAACACACCAGTGATACCTACTCATTCAAGGGTTTTTCTTAGTTTTTACTATTTTCTACATTGTACAACAATAGTGAAGACATCAAAACTATGCCTTGATGACAGCTTTGCACACTCTCGGCATTCTCTCAACCAGCTTCATGAGGTAGTCACCTGGAATACATTTCAATTAACAGGTGTGCCTTGTTAAAAGTTAATTTGTGGAATATCTTTCCTTCGTACTGAGTTTGAGCCAATCAGTTGTGTTGTGACAAGGTAGGGGGGTATAAAGAAGATAGCCCTATTTGGTAAAAGATTATGGCAAGAACAGCTCAAATAAGCAAAGAGAAATGACAGTCCATCATTACTTTAAGACATGAAGGTCAGTCAATACGGAAAATTTCAAGAACTTTGACAGTTCCTTCAAGTGCAGTCGCAAAAACCATCAAGCGCAATGATGAAACTGGCTCTCATGAGAGTTACCTCTGCTGCAGAGGATACGTTCATTAGAGTTACCAGCCTCAGAAATTGCAGCCCAAATAAATGCTTCACAGAGTTCAAGTAACAGAAACATCTCAACATCAACTGTTCAGAGGAGACTGCTTGAATCAGGCCTTCATTGTTGAATTGCTGCAAAGAAACCACTACTAAAGGACACCAATAAGAAGAAGAGACTTGCTTGGGCCAAGAAACACGAGCAATGGACATTAAACTGGTGGAAATCTGTCCTTTGGTCTGATGAGTCTAAATTTGAGATTTTTGGTTCCAACCGCCGTTTGTGAGACACATAGTAGGTGAATGGATGATCTCCGCATGTGTGGTTCCCACCGTGACACATGGAGGAGGAGGTGTTATGGTGTGGGGGTGCTTTGCTGGTGACACTGTCAATTATTTATTTAGAATTCATGACACACTTAACCAGCATGGCTACCACAGCATTCTGCAGCTATATGCTATCATTTGCTTTTCAACAGGACAGTGACCCAAAATACACTCCAGGCTGTGTAAGGGCTATTTGAGAAGGAGAAGGATGGAGTGCTGCATCAGATGACCTGGCCTCCACAATCACCCGACCTCAACCCAATTGAGATGGTTTGGGATGAGTTGAACCGCAGAGTGAAGGAAAATCAGCCAACAAATGCTCGGCATATGTGGGAACTCCTTCAAGACTGTTGGAAAAGCATTCCTCATGAAGCTGGTTGAGAGAATACCAAGTGTGTGCAAAGCTGCCATCAAGGCAAAGGGTGGCTACTTTGAAGAATCTCAAATATAAAATATATTTTGATTTGTTTAACACTTTTTGGGTTACTACATGATTCCATATGTGTTATTTCATAGTTTTGATGTCTTCACTATTATTCTACAATGTAGAAAATAGCAAAAAATAAAGAAAAACCCTTGAATAAGTAGGTGTGTCCAAGCTTTTGACTGGTACTGTTTATGCTACAATAAATTGTGTGGAGATGGCAATGGAAAACAGTAGCCTCTTTATTCACGTCAATGACTTAATATTCTCTGTCCACCAGGCCACCACATCATATACACTGCTCAAAAAAATAAAGGGAACACTAAAATAGCTCATCCTAGATCTGAATGAATAAAATAATCTTATTAAATACTTTTTTCTTTACATAGTTGAATGTGCTGACAACAAAATCACACAAAAATTATAAATGGAAATCAAATTTATCAACCCATGGAGGTCTGGATTTGGAGTCACCCTCAAAATTAAAGTGGAAAACCACACTACAGGCTGATCCAACTTTGATGTAATGTCCTTAAAACAAGTCAAAATGAGGCTCAGTAGTGTGTGTGGCCTCCACGTGCCTGTATGACCTCCCTACAACGCCTGGGCATGCTCCTGATGAGGTGACGGATGGTCTCCTGAGGGATCTCCTCCCAGACCTGGACTAAAGCATCCGCCAACTCCTGGACAGTCTGTGGTGCAACGTGGCGTTGGTGGATGGAGCGAGACATGATGTCCCAGATGTGCTCAATTGGATTCAGGTCTGCATGAGGTCTAGCATTGTCTTGCATTAGGAGGAACCCAGGGCCAACCGCACCAGCATATGGTCTCACAAGGGGTCTGAGGATCTCATCTCGGTACCTAATGGCAGTCAGGCTACCTCTGGCGAGCACATGGAGGGCTGTGCGGCCCCCCCAAAGAAATGCCACCCCACACCATGACTGACCCACCGCCAAACCGGTCATGCTGGAGGATGTTGCAGGCAGCAGAACGTTCTCCACGGCATCTCCAGACTCTGTCACGTCTGTCACATGTGCTCAGTGTGAACCTGCTTTCATCTGTGAAGAGCACAGGGCGCCAGTGGCGAATTTGCCAATCTTGGTGTTCTCTGGCAAATGCCAAACGTCCTGCACGGTGTTGGGCTGTAAGCACAACCCCCACCTGTGGACGTCGGGCCCTCATACCACCCTCATGGAGTCTGTTTCTGACCGTTTGAGCAGACACATGCACATTTGTGGCCTGCTGGAGGTCATTTTGCAGGGCTCTGGCAGTGCTCCTCCTGCTCCTCCTTGCACAAAGGCGGAGGTAGCAGTCCTGCTGCTGGGTTGTTGCCCTCCTACGGCCTCCTCCACGTCTCCTGATGTACTGGCCTGTCTCCTGGTAGCGCCTCCATGCTCTGGACACTACGCTGACAGACACAGCAAACCTTCTTGCCACAGCTCGCATTGATGTGCCATCCTGGATGAGCTGCACTACCTGAGCCACTTGTGTGGGTTGTAGACTCCATCTCATGCTACCACTAGAGTGAAAGCACCGCCAGCATTCAAAAGTGACCAAAACATCAGCCAGGAAGCATAGGAACTGAGAAGTGGTCTGTGGTCACCACCTGCAAAACCAGTCCTTTATTGGGGGTGTCTTGCTAATTGCCTATAATTTCCACCTGTTGTCTATTCCATTTGCACAACAGCATGTGAAATTTATTGTCAATCAGTGTTGCTTCCTGAGTGGACAGTTTGATTTCACAGAAGTGTGATTGACTTGGAGTTACATTGTGTTGTTTAAGTGTTCCCTTTATTTTTTTTGAGCAGTGTATGACTTATGATTCAAACAGTAGAGATATCAGGGATAATCATTGTACAATTAAAAATCAATACCAACATTAGGATGAAGATAGATACGAATGTTAAAATCCCATAGAAATATTGCAAATGAAGAATTCTCATATTGCAGATTCCTGCTACAAAAGTGACGAAGAAGGTAACCAGATAACGGATTGAGGTGGAGAATGGTTTGCATAGACATAGATGTATAGATCTGTCTGGCTTTTTCACTGTTGCTGTTCTGTGTCTATAGAGCTACCTGGCTTGAGTCACTAACTGAACTGTATAGAGCTGATTGTCTCATGTTATTATACAGTAGCTGTCAGTTTAGCTGTTCTAAATGTATATCTGCCTGGTTGCTTGTTCTTATTCATAGGCTGTACCTCCGTCACGCGGTTGCGTCATGCCATTGTTATGAACGTTCTCAAGCCTTCCCTCTACCGGTGGTGCGCTAAAATGGTGATCTACACAGTCATTCTGGACAGGAGGCTAACTGCTGTTTCGTCTAAATTACTCTATAGTGCCTGGAAATACGATTACATTGCTAAAGTAGTCAAATATTTAGTAAGAAACGACTTTTGCCAGCGTTATCATGTCGTCAAAGTTTACTTTAGACATGGCAATGTTGTCATTAGCTAGCAAAGTTCATCAAAAATAGCTAGCGATGCTAACGTTAGCTAGCTAAAATCCGGTGGCCTAGCTAGCTAAGGTTATACTGCTTCTAAAGTCAATCTGGTGTCCTCCCCTCAATTTTAGCTAATTAGCTAACGTTATACTGCATCTAAAAGTCAATCTGGCAACATCAAAATGATGACAAAAGGTTTTCCTACTAATTATTTGCCTAGCCACTAATTATTTCCAAGCCACTGTAATGCACTTCTGATTAAATCTTCATCAGCGCTCATTGACGATGCATTAAGTAGAATGCTCAGTCGGGCATCAGTCCAAAACGAACGTTCAAACAATATTGTGACGAAAAATGCAATCCATGAATAGCTTAACCTGTATAGGTCACTATAGCTGTTTAGTTGTCTGTACTGTGTGGATCTGACTGGCTTTCTTGTCAATATAGATGTATTAGATCTGTCTGGCTTTCTTGTCAATGTAGATGTATTAGATCTGTCTGGCTTTCTTGTCAATATAGATGTATTAGATCTGTCTGGCTTTCTTGTCAATATAGATGTATTAGATCTGACTGGCTTTCTTGTCATGTCAATAGATGTATTAGATCTGTCTGGCTTTCTTGTCAATGTAGAATTGTTTCTTTCTTGAATAAATGTGGAAGATCATGGGGTTTGAATATGTATTTCCAATGCACTGTAGATGTATTAGATCTGGGTGGGCTTTCTTGTCAATAAAGATGTATTTAGATATGGGTGGCTTTGGGGGTTTGTCAATATAGATGTATTAGATCTGGGTGGCTTTCTTGTCAATATAGATGTATATAGATCTAGGTGGCTTTCTTGTCAATATAGATGTATATTAGATCTGGGTATCTTGTCTAGCCATCCTGTAGCTGTCGGGTAAATCCATTTAAATTCAATCACTTTTTGACATCATCCCTTTTGATTTAAACAAAACCTTCCATGCATGTTTTCCTGTGGAAGAAGTGGTCAGAAAGTGCTTTTCCCACCTGAATGCCAAAACATTTAGGAGATAAAGGTGTTCAAAGTTTACCATTTTACATACCCCACCATACCTTGAGACATCCATGTCTTCATCACTGGAGTTTGATATAATTTAAAAGCTAATAAAAAGTAAATGTAATCAAACATCATGTCTTTATCATTTCTAATAAAAAAAACTAAAAAAAAAATTTTTTTAAATTAAATATAAATTTTCTTTTTTAAACCTTTAACCTCAATTATCTAAAAATGTCAATTATCTAACAAATTATGATTTTTGTCATATTCGCATATGTTGTAGCTAGGACCCTATTTTACATCATCTGAGTTTTTTTGTGTTGTGCCTGCCATCGGTTGAGACACAACATGCTCTTGAATACAGGGTGGGTGTCATTTCAATCATAGAAATATAATTCATAGAATACACCATTGACATTTAATTGACATTTTAGCTTCTAATTACTACCACAAAGATGGCCGCCGGTCCACCCACCGTCGAATGTCAACTTAAATGTTCATGTCTATTCTATGATCTAGATTTCTATGATTTCAACAGGTTTCCTATGGAGGGTAGACAGTATCATTTAAAACGACAGATATTTCCCATTGAAGTCAACATTCTCTGATGTGTGGACCTCCAATCATCATTTGAAAGTTTACATTTAAAAGGTATTCCCATTTTAGTACATTTATCAGCTAAAACATGACACACCCACCCTGTATTGAAGAACATATTGAAAATAACCTCCAAATGGGGTGATATTGAAGCCATCAGATAAGCTGTATCCTGTGCTGTGTGGTGAGTGAGAGAAGCCTATTAAGTCAGCAGCTCGCTGGGCTGCGAAGTTTGAAATGATTTGAGCCGGAGGAGACGAGTGAGTGAAAGGAGGTGGATTAGAATGAATAAGATCACAGAGGAGAGAGGAAGAGGAAAGTGGAGGAGGCGCTGGAACGCAACGCAGCAACCTAAAATAACCAAATCCTCCTCAGTGAGAGAGGAGCGCTTATCACGGCACTCCAGAGGGGATAGGACAGGAAGGGGCCTGTGGCTCTGTGTTAGCTATTCAACCCTAACTGAGCTCTCTACTCTGACTGGATTCCACTTTTCAGACACGTAATGAATCCAAATGGACAATCCTGGCATCCTGCTATGGAGGAGTCAACTAGTCTGAGCTACCCCTATCCTGAACCTGTGTTATTCTATAGAGCAGTTTACCTCTATCCTGAACCTGTGTTATTCTATAGAGCAGTTTACTCCTATCCTGAACCTGTGTTATTCTATAGAGCAGTTTACCCCTATCCTGAACCTGTGTTATTCTATAGAGCAGTTTTACTCCTATCCTGAACCTGTGTATTCTATAGAGCAGTTTACTCCTATCCTGAACCTGTGTTATTCTATAGAGCAGTTTACTCCTATCCTGAACCTGTGTTATTCTATAGAGCATATCCTGAACCTGTGTTTATTCTATAGAGCAGTTTACTCCTATCCTGAACCTGTGTTATTCTATAGAGCAGTTTACTCCTATCCTGAACCTGTGTTATTCTATAGAGCAGTTTACTCCTATCCTGAACCTGTGTTATTCTATAGAGCAGTTTACTCCTATCCTTGACCTGTGTTATTCTATAGAGCAGTTTACCCCTATCCTGAACCTGTGTTATTCTATAGAGCAGTTACTCCTATCCTGAATATTATATTTTACTCCTATAGTTTACTCCCCTATCCTGAACCTGTGTTATTCTATAGAGCAGTTTACTCCTATCCTGAACCTGTGTTATTCTATAGAGCAGTTTACTCCTATCCTGAACCTGTGTTATTCTATAGAGCAGTTTACTCCTATCCTGAACCTGTGTTATTCTATAGAGCAGTTTACTCCTATCCTGAACCTGTGTTATTCTATAGAGCAGTTTTTACCCTATCCTGAACCTGTGTTATTCTATAGAGCAGTTTTACTCCTATCCTGAACCTGTGTTATTCTATAGAGCAGTTTACTCCTATCCTGAACCTGTGTTATTCTATAGAGCAGTTTACTCCTATCCTGAACCTGTGTTATTCTATAGAGCAGTTTACTCCTATCCTGAACCTGTGTTTTATTCTATAGAGCAGTTTACTCCTATCCTGAACCTGTGTTAATCTATAGAGCAGTTTACTCCTATCCTGAGTTTACTCCTATCCTGAACCTGTGTTATTCTATAGAGCAGTTTACTCCTATCCTGAACCTGTGTTATTCTATAGAGCAGTTTACTCCTATCCTGAACCTGTGTTATTCTATAGAGCAGTTTACTCCTATCCTGAACCTGTGTTATTCTATAGAGCAGTTTACTCCCTATCCTGAACCTGTGTTATTCTATAGAGCAGTTTACTCCTATCCTGAACCTGTTATTCTATAGAGCAGTTTACTCCTATCCTGAACCTGTGTTATTCTATAGAGCAGTTTACCCTATCCTGAACCTGTGTTATTCTATAGAGCAGTTTACTCCTATCCTGAACCTGTGTTATTCTATAGAGCAGTTTACCCTATCCTGAACCTGTGTTATTCTATAGAGCAGTTTACTCCTATCCTGAACCTGTGTTATTCTATAGAGCAGTTTACTCCTATCCTGAACCTGTGTTATTCTATAGAGCAGTTTACCCCTATCCTGAACCTGTGTTATTCTATAGAGCAGTTTACTCCTATCCTGAACCTGTGTTATTCTATAGAGCAGTTTACCCCTATCCTGAACCTGTGTTATTCTATAGAGCAGTTTACTCCTATCCTGAACCTGTGTTATTCTATAGAGCAGTTTACTCCTATCCTGAACCTGTGTTATTCTATAGAGCAGTTTACCCCTATCCTGAACCTGTGTTATTCTATAGAGCAGTTTACTCCTATCCTGAACCTGTGTTATTCTATAGAGCAGTTTACTCCTATCCTGAACCTGTGTTATTCTATAGAGCAGTTTACTCCTATCCTGAACCTGTGTTATTCTATAGAGCAGTTTACTCCTATCCTGAACCTGTGTTATTCTATAGAGCAGTTTACTCCTATCCTGAACCTGTGTTATTCTATAGAGCAGTTTACTCCTATCCTGAACCTGTGTTATTCTATAGAGCAGTTTACTCCTATCCTGAACCTGTGTTATTCTATAGAGCAGTTTACTCCTATCCTGAACCTGTGTTATTCTATAGAGCAGTTTACCCCTATCCTGAACCTGTGTTATTCTATAGAGCAGTTTACTCCTATCCTGAACCTGTGTTATTCTATAGAGCAGTTTACTCCTATCTGATCTGTGTTATTCTATAGAGCAGTTTACCCCTATCCTGAACCTGTGTTATTCTATAGAGCAGTTTACTCCTATCCTGAACCTGTGTTATTCTATAGAGCAGTTTACTCCCTATCCTGAACTGTGTGTTATTCTATAGAGCAGTTTACTCCTATCCTGAACCTGTGTTATTCTATAGAGCAGTTTACTCCTATCCTGAACCTGTGTTATTCTATAGAGCAGTTTACCCCTATCCTGAACCTGTGTTATTCTATAGAGCAGTTTACTCCTATCCTGAACCTGTGTATTCTATAGAGCAGTTTACTCCTATCCTGAACCTGTGTTATTCTATAGAGCAGTTTACCCCTATCCTGAACCTGTGTTATTCTATAGAGCAGTTTACTCCTATCCTGAACCTGTGTTGTTATTCTATAGAGCAGTTTACCCCTATCCTGAACCTGTGTTATTCTATAGAGCAGTTTACCCCTATCCTGAACCTGTGTTATTCTATAGAGCAGTTTACTCCTATCCTGAACCTGTGTTATTCTATAGAGCAGTTTACTCCTATCCTGAACCTGTGTTATTCTATAGAGCAGTTTACTCCTATCCTGAACCTGTGTTATTCTATAGAGCAGTTTACCCTATCCTGAACCTGTGTTATTCTATAGAGCAGTTTACTCCTATCCTGAACCTGTGTTATTCTATAGAGCAGTTTTACTCCTATCCTGAACCTGTGTTTATTCTATAGAGCAGTTTACTCCTATCCTGAACCTGTGTTATTCTATAGAGCAGTTTACTCCTATCCTGAACCTGTGTTATTCTATAGAGCAGTTTACCCCTATCCTGAACCTGTGTTATTCTATAGAGCAGTTTACCCCTATCCTGAACCTGTGTTATTCTATAGAGCAGTTTACTCCTATCCTGAACCTGTGTTATTCTATAGAGCAGTTTACTCCTATCCTGAACCTGTGTTATTCTATAGAGCAGTTTACTCCTATCCTGAACCTGTGTTATTCTATATAGAGCAGTTTACTCCTATCCTGAACCTGTGTTATTCTATAGAGCAGTTTACTCCTATCCTGAACCTGTGTTATTCTATAGAGCAGTTTACTCCTATCCTGAACCTGTGTTATTCTATAGAGCAGTTTACTCCTATCCTGAACCTGTGTTATTCTATAGAGCAGTTTACTCCTATCCTGAACCTGTGTTATTCTATAGAGCAGTTTACTCCTATCCTGAACCTGTGTTATTCTATAGAGCAGTTTACCCCTATCCTGAACCTGTGTTATTCTATAGAGCAGTTTACTCCTATCCTGAACCTGTGTTATTCTATAGAGCAGTTTACTCCTATCCTGAACCTGTGTTATTCTATAGAGCAGTTTACTCCTATCCTGAACCTGTGTTATTCTATAGAGCAGTTTACTCCTATCCTGAACCTGTGTTATTCTATAGAGCAGTTTACTCCTATCCTGAACCTGTGTTATTCTATAGAGCAGTTTACTCCTATCCTGAACCTGTGTTATTCTATAGAGCAGTTTACTCCTATCCTGAACCTGTGTTATTCTATAGAGCAGTTTACTCCTATCCTGAACCTGTGTTATTCTATAGAGCAGTTTACTCCTATCCTGAACCTGTGTTATTCTATAGAGCAGTTTACTCCTATCCTGAACCTGTGTTATTCTATAGAGCAGTTTACTCCTATCCTGAACCTGTGTTATTCTATAGAGCAGTTTACCCCTATCCTGAACCTGTGTTTATTCTATAGAGCAGTTTACTCCTATCCTGAACCTGTGTTATTCTATAGAGCAGTTTACTCCTATCCTGAACCTGTGTTATTCTATAGAGCAGTTTACTCCTATCCTGAACCTGTGTTATTCTATAGAGCAGTTTACCCCTATCCTGAACCTGTGTTATTCTATAGAGCAGTTTACCCCTATCCTGAACCTGTGTTATTCTATAGAGCAGTTTACCCCTATCCTGAACCTGTGTTATTCTATAGAGCAGTTTACTCCTATCCTGAACCTGTGTTATTCTATAGAGCAGTTTACTCCTATCCTGAACCTGTGTTATTCTATAGAGCAGTTTACTCCTATCCTGACCTGTGTTATTCTATAGAGCAGTTTACCCCTATCCTGAAACCTGTGTATTCTATAGAGCAGTTTACTCCTATCCTGAACCTGTGTTATTCTATAGAGCAGTTTACTCCTATCCTGAACCTGTGTTATTCTATAGAGCAGTTTACTCCTATCCTGAACCTGTGTTATTCTATAGAGCAGTTTACTCCTATCCTGAACCTGTGTTATTCTATAGAGCAGTTTACTCCTATCCTGAACCTGTGTTATTCTATAGAGCAGTTTACTCCTATCCTGAACCTGTGTTATTCTATAGAGCAGTTTACTCCTATCCTGAACCTGTGTTATTCTATAGAGCAGTTTACCTATCCTGAACCTGTGTTATTCTATAGAGCAGTTTACTCCTATCCTGAACCTGTGTTATTCTATAGAGCAGTTTACTCCTATCCTGAACCTGTGTTATTCTATAGAGCAGTTTACTCCTATCCTGAACCTGTGTTATTCTATAGAGCAGTTTACTCCTATCCTGAACCTGTGTTATTCTATAGAGCAGTTTACCCCTATCCTGAACCTGTGTTATTCTATAGAGCAGTTTACTCCTATCCTGAACCTGTGTTATTCTATAGAGCAGTTTACCCTATCCTGAACCTGTGTTATTCTATAGAGCAGTTTACTCCTATCCTGAACCTGTGTTATTCTATAGAGCAGTTTACTCCTATCCTGAACCTGTGTTATTCTATAGAGCAGTTTACTCCTATCCTGAACCTGTGTTATTCTATAGAGCAGTTTACTCCTATCCTGAAACCTGTGTTATTCTATAGAGCAGTTTACTCCTATCCTGAACCTGTGTTATTCTATAGAGCAGTTTACTCCTATCCTGAACCTGTGTTATTCTATAGAGCAGTTTACTCCTATCCTGAACCTGTGTTATTCTATAGAGCAGTTTACTCCTATCCTGAACCTGTGTTATTCTATAGAGCAGTTTACTCCTATCCTGAACCTGTGTTATTCTATAGAGCAGTTTACCCCTATCCTGAACCTGTGTTATTCTATAGAGCAGTTTACTCCTATCCTGAACCTGTGTTATTCTATAGAGCAGTTACTCCTATCCTGAACCTGTGTTATTCTATAGAGCAGTTTACTCCTATCCTGAACCTGTGTTATTCTATAGAGCAGTTTACTCCTATCCTGAACCTGTGTTATTCTATAGAGCAGTTTACTCCTATCCTGAACCTGTGTTATTCTATAGAGCAGTTTACCCCTATCCTGAACCTGTGTTATTCTATAGAGCAGTTTACTCCTATCCTGAACCTGTGTTATTCTATAGAGCAGTTTTACTCCTATCCTGAACCTGTGTTATTCTATAGAGCAGTTTACTCCTATCCTGAACCTGTGTTATTCTATAGAGCAGTTTACTCCTATCCTGAACCTGTGTTATTCTATAGAGCAGTTTACTACTCTATCCTGAACCTGTGTTATTCTATAGAGCAGTTTACTCCTATCCTGAACCTGTGTTATTCTATAGAGCAGTTTACTCCTATCCTGAACCTGTGTTATTCTATAGAGCAGTTTACTCCTATCCTGAACCTGTGTTATTCTATAGAGCAGTTTACTCCTATCCTGAACCTGTGTTATTCTATAGAGCAGTTTACCCCTATCCTGAACCTGTGTTATTCTATAGAGCAGTTTACTCCTATCCTGAACCTGTGTTATTCTAATATAGAGCAGTTTACTCCTATCCTGAACCTGTGTTATTCTATAGAGCAGTTTTACCCTATCCTGAACCTGTGTTTTATTCTATAGAGCAGTTTACCCCTATCCTGAACCTGTGTTATTCTATAGAGTAGTTTACCCCTATCCTGAACCTGTGTTATTCTATAGAGCAGTTTACCCCTATCCTGAACCTGTGTTATTCTATAGAGCAGTTTACTCCTATCCTGAACCTGTGTTACCTTTCTATAGAGCAGTTTACTCCTATCCTGAACCTGTGTTATTCTATAGAGCAGTTTACTCCTATCCTGAACCTGTGTTATTCTATAGAGCAGTTTACTCCTATCCTGAACCTGTGTTATTCTATAGAGCAGTGTTACTCCTATCCTGAACCTGTGTTATTCTATAGAGCAGTTTACTCCTATCCTGAACCTGTGTTATTCTATAGAGCAGTTTACTCCTATCCTAGAACCTGTGTTATTCTATAGAGCAGTTTACTCCTATCCTGAACCTGTGTTATTCTATAGAGCAGTTTTACCCCTATCTGAACCTGTGTTATTCTATAGAGCAGTTTACCCCTATCCTGAACCTGTGTTATTCTATAGAGCAGTTTACTCCTATCCTGAACCTGTGTTATTCTATAGAGCAGTTTACTCCTATCCTGAACCTGTGTTATTCTATAGAGCAGTTTACCCCTATCCTGAACCTGTGTTATTCTATAGAGCAGTTTACTCCTATCCTGAACCTGTGTTATTCTATAGAGCAGTTTACTCCTATCCTGAACCTGTGTTATTCTATAGAGCAGTTTACCCCTATCCTGAACCTGTGTTATTCTATAGAGCAGTTTACCCCTATCCTGAACCTGTGTATATTCTATAGAGCAGTTTACTCCTATCCTGAACCTGTGTTATTCTATAGAGCAGTTTACTCCTATCCTGAACCTGTGTTATTCTATAGAGCAGTTTACTCCTATCCTGAACCTGTGTTATTCTATAGAGCAGTTTACTCCTATCCTGAACCTGTGTTATTCTATAGAGCAGTTTACTCCTATCCTGAACCTGTGTTATTCTATAGAGCAGTTTACTCCTATCCTGAACCTGTGTTATTCTATAGAGCAGTTTATATTCCTATCCTGAACCTGTGTTATTCTATAGAGCAGTTTACTCCTATCCTGAACCTGTGTTATTCTATAGAGCAGTTTACTCCTATCCTGAAACCTGTGTTATTCTATAGAGCAGTTTTTACTCCTATCCTGAACCTGTGTTATTCTATAGAGCAGTTTACCCCTATCCTGAACCTGTGTTATTCTATAGAGCAGTTTACTCCTATCCTGAACCTGTGTTATTCTATAGAGCAGTTTACCCCCCTCCTACCTCTGTTAAGAGCAGTTTACCCCTATCCTGAACCTGTGTTATAGAGCAGTTTACTCCTATCCTGAACCTGTGTTATTCTATAGAGCAGTTTACTCCTATCCTGAACCTGTGTTATTCTATAGAGCAGTTTACCCTATCCTGAACCTGTGTTATTCTATAGAGCAGTTTACTCCTATCCTGAACCTGTGTTATTCTATAGAGCAGTTTCCCTATCCTGAACCCTGTGTTATTCTATAGAGCATTTTACTCCTATCCTGAACCTGTGTTATTCTATAGAGCAGTTTACTCCTATCCTGAACCTGTGTTATTCTATAGAGCAGTTTACTCTTATCCTGAACCTGTGTTATTCTATAGAGCAGTTTACTCCTATCCTGAACCTTTGTTATTCTATAGAGCAGTTTACCCCTATCCTGAACCTGTGTTATTCTATAGAGCAGTTTTACTCCTATCCTGAACCTGTGTTATTCTATAGAGCAGTTTACCCTATCCTGATCAGACCTGTGTTATTCTATAGAGCAGTTTACTCCTATCCTGAACCTGTGTTATTCTATAGAGCAGTTTACTCCTATCCTGAACCTGTGTTATTCTATAGAGCAGTTTTACCCTATCCTGAACCTGTGTTATTCTATAGAGCAGTTTACTCCTATCCTGAACCTGTGTTATTCTATAGAGCAGTTTACTCCTATCCTGAACCTGTGTTATTCTATAGAGCAGTTTACTCCTATCCTGAACCTGTGTTATTCTATAGAGCAGTTTACTCCTATCCTGAACCTGTGTTATTCTATAGAGCAGTTTACTCCTTGTGTTAGCCCTGTCCTGTCAACTCTTATCCTAGTCTGAGCCTGTCTCCTTCTTCCACAGTCAGGACTAGATCAGAGCGGTTGGTAGTAGGCCAGTACCTTACTATAGAGAAGTCAATATTAACTATAGGACCTTACTATAGAGAAGTCAATATTAACTATAGGACCTTACTATAGAGAAGTCAATATTAACTATAGGACCTTACTATAGAGAAGTCAATATTAACTATAGGACCTTACTATAGAGAAGTCAATATTAACTATAGGACCTTACTATAGAGAAGTCACTAATATAACTATAGGACCTTACTATAGAGAAGTCAATATTAACTATAGGACCTTACTATAGAGAAGTCAATATGAACTGTATCTGGTCTTCCCTTATACACCCTGGACCAATCAGGTTGACCTCTGTCATACACCCTGGACCAATCAGAGAGGTTGACCTCTGTCATACACCCCATACCTTGACCTCTGTCATAGAGATAGATCAGACAGGTTGACCTCTGTCATAGAGATAGATCAGACAGGTTGGCCTCTGTCATAGAGATAGATCAGACAGGTTGACCTCTGGTCATAGAGATAGATCAGACAGGTTGGCAGTAGCAGGCCCTGGGTTTACTTCTAGTTTCAGTTGACTGGTGCCTGGTGCTAGACCCCTGAGGTTGGCTGGATGACAGAAGCATAAAGACCCCTGCCATTGGGGGTTGTAGCCCGAGGCCCTTCAGCAATTATCCCCTATGGTCTGGAGCTAAAGCCCTCTGATGCTGCTCTGTAGGGTCTCTAGGGGATAGGAGGGTTAGGAGGGTTAGGAGAGGTAACAGTCTGATGCTGCTCTGTAGGGTCTCTAGGGGATAGGAGGGTTAGGAGGGTTAGGAGAGGTAACACAGTCTGATGCTGCTCTGATAGGGTCTCTGTAGGGTAGGAGGAGGGTTAGGAGAGGTAACAGTCTGATGCTGCTAGGAGGGTCTCTAGGGGTTAGGAGGGTAACAGTCTGATGCTGCTCTGTAGGGTCTCTAGGGGATAGGAGGGTTGATCGTAACAGTTGGTCTGGAGGAGAGGTAACAGTCTGATGCTGCTCTGTAGGGTCTCTATAGGAGGGTTAGGAGGGTTAGGAGAGGTAACAGTCTGATGCTGCTCTGTAGGGTCTCTAGGGGATAGGAGGGTTAGGAGGGTTAGGAGAGGTAACAGGCTGATGCTGCTCTGTAGGGTCTCTAGGGGATAGGAGGGTTAGGAGGGTTAGGAGAGGTAACAGTCTGATGCTGCTCTGTAGGGTCTCTAGGGATAGGAGGGTTAGGAGGGTTAGGAGAGGTAACAGTCTGATGCTGCTCTGTAGGGTCTCTAGGGGATAGGAGGGTTAGGAGAGGTAACAGTCTGATGCTGCTCTGTAGGGTCTCTAGGGGATAGGAGGGTTAGGAGGGTTAGGAGAGGTAACAGTCTGATGCTGCTCTGTAGGGTCTCTAGGGGATATAGGAGGGTTAGGAGGGTTAGGAGAGGTAACAGTCTGATGCTGCTCTGTAGGGTCTCTAGGGGATAGGAGGGTTAGGAGGGTTGGGAGAGGGAACAGTCTGATGGCTCTAGTCATGGGTTGCACCTCCGTCACTCCGTCACGTCGTTGCCATGCTTTTCAACGTTCTACAGATGCCGCAGCATATTGATGTCTGACTGATGATTAATGCGCAGTCTTTCTGAACGGCGGCTAATGACTGTTTCTACACATTTACACTATAGTGGCCTGGAAATATGATGACATTGCTAAAGTAGACAAATAATTAGTAGAAAATAACTTTGCCATCATTATGATGTCGTCAAGTTTACTTTAGATAGATGCCATGAGCTAGCAACGTTTGACAGAAATAGCTAGCAATGCTAACGTTAGCTAGCTACATTGTTGGTGATATCCCCTCAGTCTGCTTAGCTAGCCAGCTAAAGTTATATTGCATCTAAAGTCAATCTGGTGACATCACAATGATGACAAAAGGTTTTCCTACTCACCATTTACCTCCTTCTGAAATGTCATGGTGTTTCCAAGCCACAGTAACGCACAATGGAACAAATCTTCATCAGCACCACTTGGGACTGCATTGAGTAGAATGCTCAGCCGGGCATCAGCCCTAATACGAACGTTCAAAACAATATTGTGACAGAACGTGCAACCCATGAATAGTCAGGAGACCAGCAGTGGATATTAGTTTCTGTATCCTTCAGTGAGATCTAGATTTTATATTAGTAGCGTGTATGGTGGAAAATGATCATGTGTGGAATGGACTGTGTATGACTGCTGTTTCGTCTAGATTACAAGCCACAGTAACGCACTTTAGACTAAATCTTCATCATTACCCATTGAGACTCAGCTGATTATCAGTCCTAAAATGACAATTCAAAACAATATTCTGACGAAACATGCAACCCATGAATAGGGTCCCTAGGCAATATAATCAAATAGAATAGAATACTAGAATAGAATAGAATTGTCATTATCCCTAAATGTTCAACTGAAATGTATCTTCACTGCCTGTGACAGTACCTAACCCCTGCCGTTTCCCCCACTATGCAGTTAGCGGTGAGCTCCCGTGGAGGTTGGATCTATTTCAGTGCAGGAGACTTTTCTCACCTCTTCCCCTGCCAGCCGACGTTCTCTGTGTCATACATTCACACGTTCTAGACATTCTGACTCTCACTCGATGACCTGTTACGGTCAGATACAGGGTCAATGTGACACTCCCACACTCCCCACTGGGCACACACTGGTTGAATCGATGTTGTTTCCACGTCATTTCAGTGAAATTACGTTGAAGCGACGTGGAATATATGTTGAATTGACATCTGGGCCCAGTTGGGTCATGTTGGAACACGTACAGTACCAGTCAAAAGTTTGGACGCACCTCCTCATTCAAGGGTTTGTCTTTATTTAAAAAAAATGTTTTACATTGTAGAATAATAGTGAAGACATCAAAACTATGAAATAACACATATGGAATCATGTAGTAACCAAAATATATTTTACGTTTGAGATTCTTCAAAGTAGCCACCGTTTGCCAGAAATAACTGTGTTTTACAGTACAGAACACCTCTATCCAGCCTGTTTATGATCAAACCGGAGAAAGAGCTCCACCTGTAGGCCAGCCAGCAGAGTGCAGCCAGTCAGTCAGCCAGTTAGCAGCAGGGTCTGTGTCCAAACCCCCTCCTTTATCAGTCAGTCACCAGTCAGTCAGCCAGTCAGCTAGTCAGCCAGTCAACCAGTCAGTCAGTCAGTCAGCCAGTCAGCTAGTCAGCCAGTCAACCAGTCAGTCAGTCAGCCAGTCAGCTAGTCAGCTAGTCAGCCAGTCAACCAGTCAGTCAGCCAGTCAGCCAGTCAGCTAGTCAGCCAGTCACCAGTCAGTCAGTCAGTCAGCCAGTCAGCTAGTCAGCCAGTCAACCAGTCAGTCAGTCAGCCAGTCAGCTAGTCAGCCAGTCAACCAGTCAGTCAGTCAGTCAGCCAGTCAGCCAGTCAGCCAGTCAGCCAGTCAGTCAGTCAGCCAGTCAGCCAGTCACCAGTCAGTCAGCCAGTCAGCCAGTCAGCCAGTCAGTCAGCCAGTCAGCCAGTCAGCCAGTCAGCCAGTCAGTCAGTCAGCCAGTCAGTCAGCAGTCAGCCAGTCAGCCAGTCAGTCAGTCAGCCAGTCAGTCAGTCAGTCAGCCAGTCAGTCAGTCAGCCAGTCAGTCAGTCAGTCAGTCAGTCAGCCAGTCAGCCAGTCAGCCAGTCAGTCAGTCAGCCAGTCAGCCAGCCAGTCAGCCAGTCAGTAACAGCCAGTTACAGGGTCTGTCTCTGTCCAAACACCCTCCTCTTCTATCAGCCAGTCGGCAGGTCATCCATCTACTTACTGCACTGAAACTCCAACTCATTATGAGACTCATTGATCAAACATTGTCCTGGTTGATGATGATGATGATGATACTGTCTATTCTATTGCTCTTCCTCCTCTTGTTGTCTCTCTTTCTTTGTCTATCTGTCTCTAGCTCTCTTTCTCTCTCTCAATTCAATTTCAATTTCAATTCAATTTCAATTCAAGGGGCTTTATTGGCATGGGAAACATATGTTTACATTGCCAAAGCAAACTAAACCCTCCCTCTCTCCCTCCCTCTCTCTCTCTCCCTCCCTCTCTATCCATCTCCTCTTGGGTACCCACATAGTTGAAAAATAAAGGACCAGTTTTGGAGTTTAGTGACCTTGCTGTGTAGGCGTTTCAAATTAGTGCTTGTGTCAGGGAGTGGGAGGGTGGTTGGACTACTAGAGGTGACAGACGGGGAACATGGACCGTCCCTCTCCTGGAGTGGATACCCACGCAGAGCAGACAGGCACATGGGTTGTGTCTCAAATACATCACCCTACGTAGCCCTGTGGTCAGAACCAGTGCGCTATATAGGGAACGGGTTGCTATTTGAGAAGCAGCTGTGGTCTCCCACCCGGACTACCAGTCTGACCGACCGACACCCCCCAGGCGGGTGGAAACATGTCAGAGAAAGGCTAGGTGGCTGCTTCTGAGAGACTCCTAGCTTGATCAGTTTGTTTGAATCATGGCTGTACGGTGTATTTATTCAAATGAGTTATTCTGTTTATTGAAAGCTTGACCTTGTTTCACCTTTTAGCCAGCTTGAACCTGCATTAGTTTGTTTCCGGTTAAATGTAATTTTTATTGCGGTGTGGGCTGATTTGCAGAGTTCATAGTTCAGTTCCATTTCATACAAGACATTCGGAGACTTTATTCTCTCTTGTGACAGAGGGAGAACAGGTCTTCATACTAACAGTGTCTAAATCCCCCTGTACCCCAGAATCACTACAACCCCCTCTAGTGAGCTGCTGGGTGAGCAGGTGAGGCTGTGAGCAGTGTGATTTAATTCACACAGACTGCCTTCCCCCTCGCCACAGGGGTGCTTGTTCATACACACACACACACACACACACACACACACACACACACACACACACTCACACTCACACCACCTCCGTCAGCAACACTGACCCTGCTCTGATCAAGTCACCATGGCACACACCTCCACACACGTAACTGGCACACACTTCTCACTCTGCCCTCACACCACCTCCGTCAGCAACTCTGAGCCTGCTGCTCTGATCAAGTCACTCATCTCAACCACCTCCACGTTGCTCAGAGTGTGTTTGTGTCTCTGCTCTCTCTCTCTCTCTCTCTCTCTGCTCCTCACTGTCTTCTCTTGTCTCTCTGAGCTCCCTCTCTGGGAAGGGGTTGTCTCTCTCTGTCTCTCTCTCTCTCTCTCTCTCTCTCTCTCTCTCTCTCTCTCTCTCTCTCTCTCTCTCTCTCTCTGTCTCTCTCTCTCTCTCTCTCTCTCTCTCTCTCTCTCTCTCTCTCTCTCTCTCTCTCTCTCTCTCTCTCTCTCTCTCTCTCTCTCTCTCTCTCTCTCTCTCTCTGTCTCTCTCTCTCTCTCTGTCTCTCTCTCTCTCTCTCTCTCTCTCTCTCTCTCTCTCTCTCTCTCTCTCTCTCTCTCTCTCTCTCTCTCTCTCTCTCTCTCTCTCTCAATTCAGTTCAATTCAATTCAATAGACTTTATTGACATGGCTAGTAAAATTACTTACATTGTCAAAGTATAGATATAACAAAATGGACCAACATCAATAATAATAATAATAGTAGTAGTGGAAATGGGATTACCATTAACAGCAACTACAACAACAATATTAATGAGAATAACAATACATTAAAGCAATAGTAGTCGACCAATCTCAACATGACTGAGAAGACACATTACATGCTATGAAAGCCAAAACAAAACAGGAAATATTATTGACATTACATTACACTTTTCACTGGCTGTCCCTCAGGTTGTGGCAGGAGGACACATATTTGGCTGCTAAAATTGCACATTTTGGCTTTTCACCCAATAAATATTGGATTTTTTCTTCCTCTTTTATAGTTTTCAAATTCTTTGTACTGAATTATAATTTTGGGAAAGAAAGATTCTCTTAGGTCTGAGTATTTGTCACAGTGTAATAGGAAATGCAGCTCTGTATCTACCTCTCCCCGGAGGCAGAGTGAGCATAGCCTGTCCTCTCTGGGCAGCCAGGTTTGCCTGTGACGACCGGTCTCTATAGCCAGACTGTGCTCACTGAGTCTGTACCTAGTCAGTGTTTTTCTCCAGTTTTCTATCAGTCACAGTGGTCAGATAGTCTGCCACCATGTACTGTCTGTTTAGAGCCAAATAGCATTGAAGTTTACTTTGATTTTTTGTGGTGTCTTTCCAATAGGTGATATATTTTTTCTTTTTGCTTTGTGATGATTTGGTTGGGCCAGATTTTCTGAGTGCTGTCCTGAGGCTCTATGAGGTTGGTTTTGGTTAGTGAACTGAGCCTCAGAACCAGCTGGCTGAGGGGACTCTTCTCTTGTTTCATCTCTTGACATAGTAGAGCTGTGTGATGGAATGTTTTGGGGTCACTTGTTTTTAGATGGTTGTAAAATTTGATGGCTCTTTTTTCTATTCGAATAAGGAGGGGGTATTGGCCCAATTCTGCTCTACATGCGTTATTTTGAGTTTTTCTTTGCACTTGCAATACAGTCTTGCAAAACTCTGCATGCAGTATTTCGATTGGATGTTTGTCCCATTTGGTAAATTCAGTATTAGAGAGCGGACCCCATACTTCGCTGCCATATAGAGCAATTGGTTTATATAACTGATTGGAACATTTTGAGCCAGATTCTAATTGGAATTTCGATTTTAATATTCCTTTTAATGGCATAGAATGCTCTTCTTGCTTTGTCTCTCAGCTCATTCACAGCCATGTGAAAGCTACCTGTGTTGCTGATATTTAGTCCTAGATATGTGTAATTTTTGGTGTGTTCTAATAGAACTGTGTCCAAATAGAATTTATATTTGTCATCCTGATTTCCGGACCTTTTTTGGAATATCATTATATTCATTTTTTTTTTTTTATTAACGGTCAGGGCCCAGGTCTGACAGAATCTGTGCAGATGATCTAGATGCTGCTGTAACCCCTCCTTAGTGGGAGACAGTAGCACCAGGTCATCTGCGTACAGCAGACACTTGATTTCAGTGTTGTGTAGGGTGAGACCAGGTGCTGCCGATTCTTCTAATGTTTTTGCCAATTCATTAATGTAGATGTTAAATAGTGTTGGACTTATTGGGCAGCCCTGTTTCACTCCACGTCCCTGAGAGAAGAAGTCTGTTTGCTTGTTGCCAATTTTAATCGCACATTTGTTTTTAGTGTACATTGATTTAATAACATCATATGTTTTCCCTCCAATACCACTTTCTATTAGTTTGTAAAAAAGACCTTCGTGCCAAATTGAATCAAATGCTTTCTTGAAGTCTACAAAACACGAGTAGATTTTGCCTTGGTTTGGTTTACTTGTTTGTCAATTAGAGTGTGGAGGGTGTAAATGTGGTCTGTTGTGCGATAATTTTTTACAAATCCAATCTGGCTTCTGCTTAGGACGTTGTGTTCATCAAGGAAATGATGTAGTCTGCTGTTTATGATACTGCAGAGAATTTTCCCCAAGTTGCTGTTAACGCAAATTCCTCTGTAATTATTTGGGTCAAATTTGTCTCCATTTTTATAAATTGGTGTGATCAGTCCTTGGTTCCAAATATCGGGGAAAATACCTGCAGTTAGGATAATGTTGAAGAGTTTGAGTATAGCCAATTTGAATTTGTGGTCTGTATATTTGATCATTTCATTTAAAATACCATCAGCACCACAGGCCTTTTTGGGTTGGAGAGTGCAAAGTTTTTCCAATAATTATTGTTCTGTAATTGGGGTATCCACAGGATTCTGATAGTCTTTGACTGCTGATTCAAGGATTTGTAATTGTTCTTGTATATCTTGTTGTTCTGGGCTCTTTGTTATATTGCTGTAGAGGTTTGCAAAGTGATTTCTCCACATATCCCCATTTTGGATAGCCAATTCCTCATTATGAGGTTTGTTTAATTTATTCAAATTCTCCCAGAAGTGGTTTGATTCTATGGATTCCTCAATCACATCCAGCTGATTTCTAATGTGCTCTTCCTTTTTTGTTCTTAGGGTGTGTTTGTATTGCTTCAGTGTTTCCCCATATTGAAGGCGTATATTTTTGTTGTCTGGGTCTCTGTGTTTTTGATTAGATGTATTTCTCAATTACTTCCTTAGATTTTTACAATCATTATCAAACCATTTTCCATTATCTATTCTTTTTGGTTTGCTCGTATGTTTCTTTAGATTAGCCAAGGAGGCTAATTTGTCAAATATAAAGTTTATGTTCCAAACGGCCAAATTTACACCTTCATTGCTGTAGGAGAATATTAAGGCTAAAAAGTTGTCCAGGAGAGATTGTATTTTTTGGCTACTAATTGCTTTTTGGTAGATTTCTGTACTGTTTGCACTCCATCTATAGGCCTGTTTAGTACCATGTAATTTATTGGGCCGTGATGCTTCATGGTTGGGTTCTGCTCTTCTCAGATACACTATGATTTTACTGTGGTCAGAGAGAGGTGTTAGTGGGCTGACTGTGAAGGCTCTGAGAGACTCTGGGTTGAGGTCTGTGATGAAGTAGTCTACAGTACTGCTGCCAAGAGATGAGCTGGTAGGTGTACCTACCAAAAGAGTCCCCTCTTAGCCTACCATTGACTATGTACAGACCCAGTGTTCGACAGAGCTTCAGGAGCTGTACTCCATTTTAGTTTTTCACTTTGTCATAGTTGTTTCTGGGGGGGTATGTGGGGAGGGAAAGGTTGTTGCTTCCTGGGGGGTGTTTGTCCCCATGACTATTAATAGTGTCTAGTTCTTCTGCTGTTCTAGCATTCAGGTCTCCACAGACCAGCACGTTGCCTTGGGTATGAAAGTGACTAATCTCCCCCTTTAGAATGGAGAAACTCTCTTCATTGAAGTAGGGTGACTCTGAGGGGGGAATGTATGTGGCACAGAGGAAGACATTTTTATCTGTTAAGATAGCCTCCTTGTTGATTTTTAGCCAACTAAAGAATTCTCCTGTTTTGATCAATTCGATTGAATTAGTTAGTTCAGATTCATACCATATTAGCATTCCCCCTGAGTCTCTGCCCTGTGTGATTCCTTTTAATTTGGTGGATGGTACGATTATCTCCCTATAACCTAGTGGACAGCCAGTGGAAACATCACCTCTGCACCATGTTTCCTGTAGTACTACAATATCAACATCATTAATTTATTTAAGGAAGTCTGGGTTTCTGCTCTTTAGCCCAAAAGCAGAGGACTTCAATCCTTGTAAATTCCAACATGCAACGTAAAAAGACTTCATAACTGTTTTTTCTTTACCTTCAAAATGGGATAAACACTCACAATCCAACAAGAACTATTAAAATAGGATGTTTCAATTAAGTTAAACTCTTATTATACAAATGTGATTTGTTTATCATTTAAGATAGTATTTGTGTCATGCCACTTGGGTGGATGTAGTGTGAGGATGGTGGAGTTCTTGTGCTCATCTTACCATGACCCTCGGCCTATCACATGTGAGCATAGTAGATTCAGCATTTGTTTGATGTCACTCGTTTCGTTGGTGGGAGCTGGGCCAGTTGCTCCTCTCACAGCTTGTGCATAGCTCTGTCTGCCGGGCTGTGGCTCCTCCAGGTGTGGGTCTGCGGGGGGGGGGGGGGGGTGTTAGGCCTCGTCTGGGTGGGTCTGAAGCTGGGCTGGGGTGGTCTGTGCTGCGCTCGATGTGGTGGGCATTGAGGTTGGTGGTGCTGTGGCCGTGGCTGTGGGGTCCAGGGTGCTGGTCCGGGGTGTTGTCTCGGTGATCTCGGGTGGGTGGAGATTGCTCCGCTGTTCCTGGTTGGAGAGGTCGGGATGCGGTTTAAAGCGACGTCCTTGAGAGTCTTAGCAAGGATGGGGACTGTCTCCCTGTACAGGTGAACATGGTCATAGAGACAGTCCAGATCGAGGGTGAGATGGTGGGCCAGGTGTACATTGGGTCACAG
>CM072255.1:7284884-7289884 GCA_036851935.1 Coregonus suidteri
GGATTAGAGATCTATAGTCTAGTACTGGTCCCCTGGATTAGAGATATATATAGTCTAGTACTGGTCCCCTGGATTAGAGATATATAGTCTAGTACTGGTCCCCTGGAACAGAGATCTATAGCAGAGACCCTCCAGCTCCTCTGGACATCGAAGGGGCCCCGGCGTACTCAGTCCGTTCCATCCTGGATTTGAGGCGTCGGGTGGGGGGCTTTCAGTACCTCGTGGAGTGGGAGGGGTACAGTCCGGAGGAACGGTGCTGGGTCCCGGTGAGGGAAATCCTCAATCCCTCCATGTTACGGGATTTCCACCATCGCCATCCGGCTCGCCCTGCTCCGCGTCCTCCTGGCCGTCCCCGAGGCCGGGGTCGGCGCGCTGCTGGAGCTGCGCCTCAAGGGGGGGGGTACTGTCACGACTTCCGCCGAGGCTGCCTCCCCTCCTTGTTCGGGCAGGTTTCGGCGTTCGTCGTCACCGGCTTACTAGCTGCTGCCGATCCATTTATCATCACTCCACTTGTCTTGTCTAATTAATCACATACACCTGGTCCTCATCCCCGATTAGTCATTGTATAAGTGTTCCCTCTGCTTCCTTGTCTGTGTGGGTGATTGTTTGTAGTGAGCTGTGTGTAGCTCGGTTGAGCTACCCTTACCTTGTTGTTGCCAGGGTAGTATTTTCCACTGTGCCTGAGTGTTGTTGTCGCATGCTTGCGCAACTGTTTATCAACGGAATAAACTCTTTGGATGCGTGTTACTCTCCTATAATAAATAATAATAATAATATGCCATTTAGCAGACACTTTTATCCAAAGCGACTTACAGTCATGTGCGCATACATTTTTACGTATGGGTGGTCCCGGGGATCGAACCCACTACCCTGGCGTTACAAGCGCTGTGCTCTACCAATTGAGCTACAGAGGACCTCCTGCGCCTGACTCCTTCTATCACACGCATCACATGAAGCTACACTTCATAGAGGCGATTTAACCTAAAGCGTTAACTGACATCAAATCCATAATTAAGAATGGTGCTTTTTAACACAGCCATTTGATATCCTTTCAAAGGCTAAAATAAATGGGTGCATGGGATCATAATAGATATCTCCAAATGGTTATAGAGTTTTTTACAGTCTGGAATGAAGCCAAGTCATTTTTCAGCCCGCCGGAAAGACACAAATGTAAATGTGTGACTTTATTCAATTGAATGGAGAGCTGGACTCTGCTGGGTAATGGAGGGTGCAGAGAAAGAGCAGAGGGGAAAATTAGGAGTATTAATTGCATTTGGGTAGCCACGCTTGGCTGCTCTAATGTGTGAATGTGACTCTCTCTCGCTTGTTTTTGCTTATCAGCACAGAGAGAGGGAGAGAGAGAGAGAGAGAGAGAGAGAGAGAGAGAGAGAGAGAGAGAGAGAGAGAGAGAGAGAGAGCGAGAGAGAGAGCAAACCAGAGGGTATATCTTAATAATAAACAGACAAACACAAACACACACCACCCCCCCACCTCTCTTATCTCAATCTGACTGTACATCATGATAATGTGGAGTTGAGAACAGGACAGAACATCATGATAATGTGGAGTGGAGAACAGGACAGAACATCATGATAATGTGGAGTTGAGAACAGGACAGAACATCATGATAATGTGGAGTTGAGAACAGAACAGAACATCATGATAATGTGGGGTTGAGAACAGAACAGAACATCATGATAATGTGGAGTTGAGAACAGAACAGAACATCATGATAATGTGGAGTTGAGAACAGAACAGAACATCATGATAATGTGGAGTTGAGAACAGAACAGAACATCATGATAATGTGGGGTTGAGAACAGAACAGAACATCATGATAATGTGGAGTTGAGAATAGGACAGTGCATCCACCACCTGGTTTAACAGAGCAGAACATCAGATACCCTAATGCTCTTCCTGTCTTTGGAGAGAGGAAGGGAAACAGTCCATTGATGGAAAACATACGGTATTTGTCTCTCGACTAACGCAAGGTAGTAGGCTTGTGTAGCCGATCAGCAGCAAGCCCCCATAGTAGGGCTATACAGGTGTGAGTTTTAACCCCACCACCCTCCCTCCCTCATCACAGCACAGACGGTTAATCTCAGCATCAGTGAGACACCCCGCGATGAAACGAATGGTGACGGTGGTGGGGGTGCACGGTGCACGCACAGATTGGCCTCTTTTTTTTTTTTTTTTTTACCTGAAGCTCTCATCAGTGGTTCGCGCGCACGCTTTTCAGTTCAATTCCACGCGTATATTTTTTTTTATGCGAGAGAGGAAGATAACATATAGGATTTCAAGACGGAATTGAGGGGTGATGAAACGGAATACATCACGGTTCCTGCTGCAGGGTTAGATGCTTAATATCTGCCGTTACTGTTAGGTTACACTGCCAGGAGCAGCTCGTAAATAAGCGCGGGCTACCGTAACCGTTCTCCCGCTGAGACAAGCTCTCGGTCTCCTGCTATGTGCGGGGAATACAGAGACCCGTGCACTGAATCCGCTACACCACCTCCGGAGCCGTCGGACAAGCACCGTACCAGCGCGCGCACTGAGAGATGCTAGTATGATCGCTCTTTCTTTCAAATGTAGATGTCAAATACTGCGGAGAGTGAACAAAGGTACCGGAGCCTTGTGTTTTACACGTTATCTTTGAATTACTGTGCGTGCGTGTGTGTGTTCTGGTGGGTGCCTGCGTGCGCAATGAACCTACGAGTGCTAGTCGGAATGGAATAACATTAGAAGGAAACTGCTGACATTTAAAAAGGGAGAATTGTTTCTCGGTTCTCTTGGGTTGCTGTGACAGCGCCGGTGAAGTCGGTGTAGTGGAGGTGGAGAGGAGAGGAGAGGAGAGGAGAGGAGGAGGGATGGGGGAAAGGAGGGGACATGACGAGAAGAAGAAAGCCGTTTCCCTGCACACCGTTTGTTTTGAAGTCCGCCGGCTGGGGAGACTGTCACTGTATGTTGCCTCCGGCTAAAGAGAGTGGAGTGGTGATTCTCCTAATGTGTGTGATGGACGATATGAATATGTTATGACAGTGTATAGGACTGGTGAATTGTAACCATGCAGTCCACTCCACTAGGGTTATGTTGGGACTGGTGGGTTATGTTATGACAGTAGGACGATAGGACTGGTGGGTTATGTTATGACAGTAGGACGATAGGACTGGTGGGTTATGTTATGACAGTAGGACTATAGGACTGGTGGGTTATGTTATGACAGTAGGACGATAGGACTGGTGGGTTATGTTATGACAGTAGGACTATAGGACTGGTGGGTTATGTTATGACAGTAGGACTATAGGACTGGTGGGTTATGTTATGACAGTAGGACGATAGGACTGGTGGGTTATGTTATGACAGTAGGACTATAGGACTGGTGGTTTTTATGACTAGGGTGGGGTTATGTTATGACAGTAGGACTGGTGGGTTATGTTATGACAGTAGGACGATAGGACTGGTGGTTATGTTATGACAGTATGGTTATGTTATAGGACGATAGGACTGGTGGGTTATGTTATGACAGTAGGACTATAGGACTGGTGGGGGTTATGTTATGACAGTAGGTTATGTTATGACAGTAGGACGATAGGACTGGTGGGTTATGTTATGACAGTAGGACGATAGGACTGGTGGGTTATGTTATGACAGTAGGACGATAGGACTGGTGGGTTATGTTATGACAGTAGGACGATAGGACTGGTGGGTTATGTTATGACAGTAGGACGATAGGACTGGTGGGTTATGTTATGACAGTAGGACGATAGGACTGGTGGGACTGGTAGGGTATAGGACTGGTGTTATGTTGACAGTAGGACATAGGACAGTAGGGTAGGACTGGTGGGTTATGTTATGACAGTAGGACTATAGGACTGGTGGGTTATGTTATGACAGTAGGACGATAGGACTGGTGGGTTATGTTATGACAGTAGGACGATAGGACTGGTGGGTTATGTTATGACAGTAGGACTATAGGACTAGTAGGACTATAGGACTGGTGGGTTATGTTATGACAGTAGGACGATAGGACTGGTGGGTTATGTTATGCCATTTGAATTTGTTAGCTACTCTAGCCTTACGAACCGCATAGCATATCATTACAGCAGTTGCTTGTATGTACCGGTATGTTAGCTAGCTACCTAATGTAAATTGGCTACTTAATACATCGAACTTGTCAGTATATTAACTATATGCTATCTAACTAACTACCCAACGTTTATTGACATGATTATTCACGTCATTCTTACCTTAGCTAAGTGGTATAGTCGTTGTACGTTCTCAATGGACATTGTTAATGAAGTCGTAAGATGTGTAGCTAGTAATTTGTTATGCTAACAAGCTAGCGAGAAGTTGCATAGCAACAGCATCAACTTCCAGTAGACAGGCAAAGCTCTAGTAGACTCAACTGAAAGTATACCGTTAGTTTACAGTATACTAAAATGAACTAATAGTATATAGTATGTAGTATATACTCATTAAGTATGTAGTATACAGTATGATAGTGACATCTGCCGATCTCTGTGACATCAGTCCCGTGTAGCTCAGTTGGTAGAGCATGGCGTTTGCGGCGGCAGGGTTGTGGGTTCGATTCCCACGGGGGGCCAGTATAAAAATGTATATGCTCACTAACTGTAAGTCTCTCAGGATAAGAGTGTCTGCTAAATGAAAAAAATGAAGAAAAAAAAAATGGCCGATGTAAAAAGAGCTTTATAATTACATTTGACTGATAGTATCGGTATTCGAACACAGTTACAGTGTGTGTATCAACCATCATGTTGTCTTGATATTACATTGGCTCTAGTGGAAACGTGGTCAGGGCAGTGGACTTACAGATACAGACTAGTGGATCAGATGTCCCCAGGGATTCCACTTTCACTGATGTCTTTAACCTAAATACTTCCTGAAAACACACACATCTAGATGGCTTTGTTCTTTGAAATCCAGCTGGAGCTGTACTGTCCATAGGGTTAATATCACATCCTCCATACTGCTAGACCACT
>CM072255.1:7294884-7309884 GCA_036851935.1 Coregonus suidteri
ACCCCAGACTAGACCAAGGAGTGGAATGTTAGCTAAACAGACTGGTACCCAGACTAGACCAAGGGGTGGAATGTTAGCTAAACAGACTGGTACCCAGACTAGACCAAGGAGTGGAATGTTAGCTAAACAGACTGGTACCCAGACTAGACCAAGGAGTGGAATGTTAGCTAAACAGACTGGTACCCAGACTAGACCAAGGAGAGGAATGTTATCTAAACAGACTGGTACCCAGACTAGAGGCATTCAATCCCCTCCTGGATCAAGGTCCCTGTTGCCTAAATTGTTTTGTGCGTACATTTATTGAAATAAATATCACCCCTTGTGTGCACTTCCGATACTACCGAGATTTCAGGACCAGCGGTGTGTGGTGTGCTAGAGTTGAGCAGAGTGCCGTTTGGAATTAAGTATGTCCCGGTTCGTGTGTGTGTGTGTGTTTATGTGCTTGTGCCTCGACTGCTAACTGGTTTTACTCATTCTGTTGGCAGACCGCTGTCCTGATATCCTCTGCTCTCTCTGGAGCCACATGATGTGTCCCAAATAACACCCTATTCCCTTTATAGTACACTACTTTCGACCAGGGCACATAAAACTCTAGTTAAAAGTAGTGCATTATGTAGGGAAAGTATGCATTTGGAATGCAGCCCCAGTCACATAAATCCTTCATTACTCTCTACCTGACAGCTGGCTATATGGGAGGAGGAGGAGGAGGAGGAGGAGGAGGAGGAGGAGGAGGAAGAGGAGGAGGAGGAAAGGGAGAGGGATGGGGAGGAAGAGGAGGAGGGAGGAGGAGGAGATGAGGAAGAGGGGGAGGAGGAGATGAGGAAGAGGAGGAGGAAGAGATGAGGAGGTGAGGAAGAGGAGGAGGAGGAAGAGGAGATGTGGAGGAGGAGGAGATGAGGAAGAGGAGGATGAGGAAGAGGGGGAGGAGGAGATGAGGAAGAGGGGGAGGAGATGAGGAGGAGGAGATGAGGAAGATGTGGAGGAGGAAGAGGGGGAGGAGGAGATGAGGGGGAGGAGGATAAGGAAGAGGCGGAGGAGGAGATGAGGAAGAGGAGGAGGAGGAGGTGATTAAGGAGGAGAATAAGAAGGGTCCTGCATTGGGAAGCTGTAAAAACGGCATTGTCTTTCTGGCTAGGAGTTGTTCCCTTCTAGGAATAATGCATTTATTTAATTAGGTTATACATCCATTCTGCATAAATGGCCATCCAATTCCCCAGCCTGTATTACAATAGTAAACCATGGAATTTTCATCTCTGCATGTGAAAAGTAATGGTGATATTTAACTAATTTAATCCAGAGTCTTCCGACAACAATTGTCACTAAGTGTTCGATGATGCTTGGAAATTAGGCTTTGCTTCCCTCAGGGATTCTTGATACAGTATGGACATCCGTCCATCCACAGTTAACTGGGATAGCAGACTAAAAAGATGGGGCGAGTCCCAAATGGCTCCCTATTAACTATTTTAGTGCACTACTTTTGACCAGAGCCCTATGGGCCATTTGGGATGCATCCATGCTAAGTGTCTTCTCCTTAAGGATGAGGAATAGATGACTGAGCCTTCATGGACAACAACCACTAGCATGAAGTCTGTTAGTTAGGTACACACCAGTCTGTTAGTTACCACAGGACACACCAGTCTGTTAGTTACCACAGGACACACCAGTCTGTTAGTTACCACAGGACACACCAGTCTGTTAGTTACCACAGTACACACCAGTCTGTTAGTTACCACAGGACACACCAGTCTGTTAGTTACCACAGGACACACCAGTCTGTTAGTTACCACAGTACACACCAGTCTGTTAGTTACCACAGTACACACCAGTCTGTTAGTTACCACAGGACACACCAGTCTGTTAGTTACCACAGGACACACCAGTCTGTTAGTTACCAGGACACAGTACACACGGACAGTCAGTCTGTTAGTTACCACAGGACACACCAGTCTGTTAGTTACACACACACCAGTCTGTTAGTTACCACACAGGACACACCAGTCTGTTAGTTACCACAGGACACACCAGTCTGTTAGTTACCACAGTACACACCAGTCTGTTAGTTACCACAGTTACCACACAGTACACCAGTCTGTTAGTTACCACAGTACAGTCAGTCTGTTAGTTACCACAGGACACACCAGTCTGTTAGTTACCACAGTACACACCAGTCTGTTAGTTACCACAGGACACACCAGTCTGTTAGTTACCACAGTACACACCAGTCTGTTAGTTACCACAGTACCACACCAGTCTGTTAGTACACGGACACACACAGTCTGTTAGTTACCACAGTACACACCAGTCTGTTAGTTACCACAGGACACACCAGTCTGTTAGTTACCACAGTACACACCAGTCTGTTAGTTACCACAGGACACACCAGTCTGTTAGTTACCACAGTACACACCAGTCTGTTAGTTACCACAGTACACACCAGTCTGTTAGTTACCACACAGGACACACCAGTCTGTTAGTTACCACAGTACACACCAGTCTGTTAGTTACCACAGGACACACCAGTCTGTTAGTTACCACAGGACACACCAGTCTGTTAGTTACCACACAGTACACACCAGTCTGTTAGTTACCACAGTACACACCAGTCTGTTAGTTACCACAGGACACACCAGTCTGTTAGTTACCACAGGACACACCAGTCTGTTAGTTTACACACAGTACACACCAGTCTGTTAGTTACCACAGTACACACCAGTCTGTTAGTTACCACAGTACACACCAGTCTGTTAGTTACCACAGGACACACCAGTCTGTTTAGTTACCACAGTACACACAGTCTGTTAGTTACCACAGGTACACACCAGTCTGTTAGTTACCACAGTACACACCAGTCTGTTAGTTACACAGGACACACCAGTCTGTTAGTTACCACAGGACACACCAGGCTGTTAGTTACCACACAGGACACACCAGTCTGTTAGTTACCCACAGTACACACCAGTCTGTTAGTTACCACAGGACACACCAGTCTGTTAGTTACCACACAGGACACACCAGTCTGTTAGTTACCACAGTACACACCAGTCTGTTAGTTACCACACAGTACACACCAGTCTGTTAGTTACCACAGGACACACCAGTCTGTTAGTTACCACAGTACATCTGTTAGTTACCACAGGACACACCAGTCTGTTAGTTACCACAGTACACACCAGTCTGTTAGTTACCAGTCTATAGTGTTACCAGGACACACCAGTCTGTTAGTTACCACAGGACACACCAGTCTGTTAGCTACTACACAGGACACACTGTTGGTTACCACAGGATTTATCCATTTATCACCAAAGGACAGGGACTTGTTACAAGACAGATGCTTTTCAAAGGAAATATGAAATATCAGAAAGCAGACCATTTGGCACTCAGATACTTCAGGGAATGTTTTTGTGGAGCCTACAGAGTGATAGTGTTGTGGAGGATGACACACAAGACTTACACAAGATATCAGAGGTGATCAAAGCACTGAAGGCCTCCAGTTATAGACTCCATAATGTTGTTCCATCAACATCCAACAGTCTGAGTCATGTCCAGAGAAAGACTACTACTCTACATCTGCTTGGAGTAAGAAATAGTTTTATTTTTACCTAGAGGATACAGAGTACAGACCTTCAGAGGGAGTCATATAAACAGAGTTACTAATGGAGTCACGACTGAGGCAGAGTAGTAGTAAACAGAGACACTAATGGAGTCACGACTGAGGCAGAGTAGTAGTAAACAGAGATACTAATGGAGTCACGGCTGAGGCAGAGTAGTAGTAAACAGAGATACTAATGGAGTCACGACTGAGGCAGAGTAGTAGTAAACAGAGATACACAGGCAGAGTAATGGAGTCACGACTGAGGCAGAGTAGTAGTAAACAGAGATACAAATGAGAGTCACGACTGAGGCAGAGTAGTAGTAGTAAAACAGAGATACTAATGGAGTCACGACTGAGGCAGAGTAGTAGTAAACAGAGATACTAATGGAGTCACGACTGAGGCAGAGTAGTAGTAAACAGAGATACTAATGGAGTCACGACTGAGGCAGAGTAGTAGTAAAACAGAGATACTATGGAGTCACGACTGAGCAGAGTAGTAGTAAACAGAGAGATACTAATGGAGAGTCACGACTGAGGCAGAGTAGTAGTAGTAAACAGAGATACTAATGGAGTCACGACTGAGGCAGAGTAGTAGTAAACAGAGATACTAATGGAGTCACGACTGAGGCAGAGTAGTAGTAAACAGAGATACTAATGGAGTCACGACTGAGGCAGAGTAGTAGTAAACAGAGATACTAATGGAGTCACGACTGAGGCAGAGTAGTAGTGTAAACAGAGATACTAATGGAGTCACGACTGAGGCAGAGTAGTAGTAAACAGAGATACTAATGGAGGCACGACTGAGGCAGAGTAGTAGTAAACAGAGATAGTAATGGAGTCACGACTGAGGCAGAGTAGTAGTAAACAGAGATACTAATGGAGTCACAACTGAGGCAGAGTAGTAGTAAACAGAGATACTAATGGAGTCACGACTGAGGCAGAGTAGTAGTAAACAGAGTTACTAAAGGAGTCACGACTGAGGCAGAGTAGTAGTAAACAGAGTTACTAATGGAGTCACGACTGAGGCAGAGTAGTAGTAAACAGAGATACTAATGGAGTCACGACTGAGGCAGAGTAGTAGTAAACAGAGATACTAATGGAGTCACAACTGAGGCAGAGTAGTAGTAAACAGAGTTACTAATGGAGTCACGACTGAGGCAGAGTAGTAGTAAACAGAGATACTAATGGAGTCACGGCTGAGGCAGAGTAGTAGTAAACAGAGATACTAATGGAGTCACGACTGAGGCAGAGTAGTATTAGTAAACAGAGTTACTAATGGAGTCACGACTGAGGCAGAGTAGTAGTAAACAGAGATACTAATGGAGTCACGACTGAGGCAGAGTAGTAGTAAACAGAGATACTAATGGAGTCACGGCTGAGGCAGAGTAGTAGTAAACAGAGATACTAATGGAGTCACGACTGAGGCAGAGTAGTAGTAAACAGAGTTACTAATGGAGTCACGACTGAGGCAGAGTAGTAGTAAACAGAGATACTAATGGAGTCACGACTGAGGCAGAGTAGTAGTAAACAGATCACAGCCAGCTTGGGGCTCCATGGACACATTCCAATACTTTCCTCCCAACATTCAAATGTCAGAAATGTCAGAATTGAACTCCAGTTCTCCAGAGGTGACTATTAGCTGAACACAGAGGAAAAAAAATAACTTTTTAAGAGCGAGAGAGAGAGAGAGAAATTATAACAATTACCTTTTTGAAGCATATACTTTTGGGCAGGAGCGCAACACATCTTCAAACTCAGACTCAATGAAACACTTGTCGGTAGTTCCTTCAGTTTCTTCCCTCCTGTGTTGTCAGTGTGGCCCGCTGGGGACCAACTTGGGGTGCTAGCTAGCTCTAGTTCATTAATCAGCATCCTCCCAGTTCGGAGTGCAGCTCACAGGGCCTCATTCAGGATGCCCTCACCCACAAGGAGGAGAATTTACCAGAAGAATGTATCAGGTTTGACTGGCAGACTCACTCCAGTGTTGGCATCGTGGCTCATTGGGATGCTAGCTAGCTCGCTACTTCCTTAATCATCCTCCTCCCAGCCTCCAGCTGGTTGGGCTGGAGGCAGGGCAGGGAGGCAGAGATGCAAGGACGCATGTTTTGGGCTGGAGGCAGAGATGCATAGAGACAGGTTTTGGGCTGGAGACAGGGAGGCAGAGCGGCAGGTTTTGGGCTGGAGGCAGAGAGGCAGAGAGGCAGGTTTAGGGCTGGAGGCTGGGAGGCAGAGAGGCAGGTTTTGGGCTGGAGGCAGAGAGGCAGGTTTTGGGCTGGAGGCAGGGGGCAGAGAGGCAGGTTTTGGGCTGGAGGCAGAGAGGCAGAGAGGCAGGTTTTGGGCTGGAGACAGGGAGGCAGAGAGGCAGGTTTTGGGCTGGAGGCAGGGGCAGAGAGGCAGGTTTGGGCTGGAGGCAGGGAGGGAGACAGAGAGGCAGGTTTTGGGCTGGAGGCAGGGAGGGAGACAGAGAGACAGGTTTTGGGCTGGAGGCAGGGAGGGAGACAGAGAGACAGGTTTTGGGCTGGAGGCAGGGAGGGAGACAGAGAGACAGGTTTTGGGCTGGAGGCAGGGAGGGAGACAGAGAGGCAGGTTTTGGGCTGGAGGCAGGGAGGGAGACAGAGAGACAGGTTTTGGGCTGGAGGCAGGGAGGGAGACAGAGAGGCAGGTTTTGGGCTGGAGGCAGGGAGGGAGACAGAGAGGCAGGTTTTGGGCTGGAGGCAGGGAGGGAGACAGAGAGGCAGGGTTTTGGGCTGGAGGCAGGGAGGGAGACAGAGAGACAGGTTTTGGCTGGAGAGGCAGGAGGGAGACAGAGAGACAGGCTTTGGGCTGGAGGCAGGGAGGGAGGCAGAGAGGCAGGTTTTGGGCTGGAGGCAGGGAGGGAGACAGAGAGACAGTTTTTGGGCTGGAGGCAGGGAGGGAGACAGAGAGGCAGGTTTTGGGCTGGAGGCAGGAGGGAGACAGAGAGACAGGTTTTGGGCTGGAGGCAGGGAGGGAGACAGAGAGGCAGGTTTTGGGCTGGAGGCAGGGAGGGAGACAGAGAGACAGGTTTTGGGCTGGAGGCAGGGAGGGAGACAGAGAGACAGGTTTTGGGCTGGAGGCAGGGAGGGAGACAGAGAGGCAGGTTTTGGGCTGGAGGCAGGGAGGGAGACAGAGAGGCAGGTTTTGGGCTGGAGGCAGGGAGGGAGACAGAGAGGCAGGTTTTGGGCTGGAGGCAGGGAGGGAGACAGAGAGACAGGTTTTGGGCTGGAGGCAGGGAGGGAGACAGAGAGGCAGGTTTTGGGGGGCCTATAAACACAGAGCGTGTGTGTGTGTGTGTGTGTGTGTGTGTGTGTGTGTGTGTGTGTGTGTGTGTGTGCGTGCGTGCGTGCGTGCGTGCGTGCGTGCGTGCGTGCGTGCGTGCGTGCGTGCGTGCGTGCGTGCGTGCGTGCGGGGATTATAGTGAACTGATCTGCTTGGGATTGAGGGAGGAACTCTTGTGTGGTGGGTTTATGTGACAGACAGACAGTGAATGTTACTTGGCCGTGTGGGTGACTGAAGGCTTGGCCTCCTTGTCCCTCACCCCTGTGTGTGTGTGTGTGTGTGTGTGTGTGTGTGTGTGTGTGTGTGTGTGTGTGTGTGTGTGTGTGTGTGTGTGTGTGTGTGTGTGTGTGTGTGTGTGTGTGTGCCCCTCACCCTTTGCTCTGTCTGTTGTCAACAGATTGGATTTGAGCAGTTTTTTCTTCTCATCTAGAAACATTTGCTATGTAACCATCAACATTTTGTGATTGGGTGGAACCATAATCAAACCATTTGTGTTTGGGTGGAACCATGATCAAACCATTTGTGTTTGGGTGGAACCATGATCAAACCATTTGTAGTTTGGGTGGAACCATAATCAAACCATTTGTGTTTGGGTGGAACCATGATCAAACCATTTGTGATTGGGTGGAACCATGATCAAACCATTTTGTGATTGGGTGGAACCATGATCAAACCATTTGTGTTTGGGTGGAACCATAATCAAACCATTTGTAGTTTGGGTGGAACCATAATCAAACCATTTGTGTTTGGGTGGGACCATAATCAAACCATTTGTGTTTGGGTGGAACCATGATCAAACCATTTGTGATTGGGTGGAACCATAATCAAACCATTTGTGTTTGGGTGGGACCATGATCAAACCATTTTGTGATTGGGTGGAACCATGATCAAACCATTTGTAGTTTGGGTGGAACCATAATCAAACCATTTGTGTTTGGGTGGGACCATAATCAAACCATTTGTGTTTGGGTGGAACCATGATCAAACCATTTGTGTTTGGGTGGGACCATAATCAAACCATTTGTGTTTGGGTGGGACCATGATCAAACCATTTGTGTTTGGGTGGAACCATGATCAAACCATTTGTGTTTGGGTGGGACCATGATCAAACCATTTTGTGATTGGGTGGGTGTTGGAGCCATGATCATAGCACTAAAACTGTAGACAACATGTCAACATGCAAAGACAGCGTCCTCAGAACTGAATTCCCTCACACACAGCCATCCATGTTCTCTGTAGCTGATATGGATGCCTGTCAGCCAGCGGGGCTCTGTACATGTTAATGTCTACATGATGTACTTAATGTAAAGATGTATAGGTGCATTCTTCCTCTGCACACCAGCCAGTTTAACTGTAAAATGAAAGAGTTAGCTGTGTGTGTGTGTGTGTGTGTGTGTGTGTGTGTGTGTGTGTGTGTGTGTGTGTGTGTGTGTGTGTGTGTGTGTGTGTGTGTGTGTGTGGTCTAAAGTAGTACACTATAGGGAATAGGGTGTAATTTGGGACAGTTAGAGCTGACTACAAAGATAACACTCTCTTGAAGTGAGAACCCCCCCGGGCACAAGAAAATGTAACATTATTTACACACACACACACACACACACACACACACACACACACACACACACACACACACACACACACACACACACACCACTAATCCCTTTCCATTTCCAGTGGCTGTGTGGGCTTTTAGTTCAGAGCAGAACCATCCCTGGTACCGTTAGTGCTGCAGCGCTCTGCTTTATCAGAATGGGCTACGATGTTCTCTGTCAGTCTCAATCCTCCATTCTGCTTGGTTATATCTGGCAGGGGAGCACAGAGGAGCGCACAGGGGAGAACAAACGACTGTGCTTCGAAAACACACACACAGAGATGCACACACACAGACACACACACACAGAGGCACACACACACAGATGCACACACACACACACACACACACACACACACACACACACACACACACACACACACACACATGCAGGAATGTCAAGCCATCTTGAGGTTTTCTCTGTTATTTATCCTCAAACAGTAGGATAGACAGACCAGATGGTGGTGTTGAACTAGACAGACCAGATGGTGGTGTTGAACTAGACAGACCAGATGGTGGTGTTGAACTAGACAGACCAGATGGTGGTGTTGAACTAGACAGACCAGATGGTGGTGTTTGAACTAGACAGACCAGATGATGGTGTTGAACTAGACAGACCAGATGGTGGTGTTGAACTAGACAGACCAGATGGTGGTGTTGAACTAGACAGACCAGATGGTGGTGTTGAACTAGACAGACCAGATGGTGGTGTTGAACTAGACAGACCAGATGGTGGTGTTGAACTAGACAGACCAGATGGTGGTGTTGAACTAGACAGACCAGATGGTGTGTGTTGAACTAGACAGACCAGATGGTGGTGTTGAACTAGACAGACCAGATGGTGGTGTTGAACTAGACAGACCAGATGGTGGTGTGTTTGAACTAGACAGACCAGATGGTGGTGTTGAACTAGACAGACCAGATGGTGGTGTTGAACTAGACAGACCAGATGGTGGTGTTGAACTAGACAGACCAGATGGTGTAATGAGAGGTATTATAGAGATCAGATGGTTTAATGAGAGGTATTATAGAGATCAGATGGTTTAATGAGAGGTATTATAGAGATCAGATGGTTTAATGAGAGGTATTATAGAGATCAGATGGTTTAATGAGAGGTATTATAGAGATCAGATGGTGTAATGAGAGGTATTATAGAGATCAGATGGTTTAATGAGAGGTATTATAGAGATCAGATGGTGTAATGAGAGGTATTATAGAGATCAGATGGTTTAATGAGAGGTATTATAGAGATCAGATGGTGTAATGAGAGGTATTATAGAGATCAGATGGTTTAATGAGAGGTATTATAGAGATCAGATGGTTTAATGAGAGGTATTATAGAGATCAGATGGTTTAATGAGAGGTATTATAGAGATCAGATGGTGTAATGAGAGGTATTATAGAGATCAGATGGTTTAATGAGAGGTATTATAGAGATCAGATGGTTTAATGAGAGGTATTATAGAGATCAGATGGTTTAATGAGAGGTATTATAGAGATCAGATGGTGTAATGAGAGGTATTATAGAGATCAGATGGTTTAATGAGAGGTAGGTATTATAGAGATCAGATGGTTTAATGAGAGGTATTATAGAGATCAGATGGTTTAATGAGAGGTATTATAGAGAGATCAGATGGTTTAATGAGAGGTATTATAGAGATCAGATGGTTTAATGAGAGGTATTATAGAGATCAGATGGAGGTTAATGAGAGGTGGTTTATAGAGATCAGAGATCAGTGTAATGAGAGGTATTATAGAGATCAGATGGTTTAATGAGAGGTATTATAGAGATCAGATGGTGTAATGAGAGGTATTATAGAGATTAGTGGGAGGTGATTAACATGTCTGTACTGTCATCAAGCACATCAAATCAAATCAACGTTTATTGGTCGCGTATACAGATTTGCAGATGTTATCGCAGGTGCAGTGAAACGCTTGTGTTTCTAGCCCCAACAGTGCAGTAATACTAGCAATACTAAACTAGCAATACTAAACTAGCGATACTAAACTAGTGATACTAAACTAGCAATACTAAACTAGCGATACTAAACTAGCGATACTAAACCAGCGATACTAAACTAGCAATGCTAAACTAGCGATACTAAACTAGCGATACTAAACTAGCGATATTAAACTAGCGATACTAAACTAGCAATGCTAAACTAGCGATACTAAACTAGCGATACTAAACTAGCGATATTAAACTAGCGATACTAAACTAGCAATGCTAAACTAGCGATACTAAACTAGCAATGCTAAACTAGCAATACTAAACTAGCGATACTAAACTAGCGATACTAAACCAGCGATGCTAAACTAGCGATACTAAACTAGCGATACTAAACTAGCGATGCTAAACTAGCGATGCTAAACTAGCGATGCTAAACTAGCGATGCTAAACTATACACACATCCTCTCCAAAATAAAGACATCACATCATATGACACGTCAGTGTCCCTGAACTGTCCAGTTGTCCATATCTACAGGTGTGTGACAGGGCATAATGCCGCGGAGCAGGCATGTCACATCATATAGCAGTTTAAGTTGCCAGTGGTCACAGCGGTTGGAACTAGCTAGACGGTAGGCCTACCGCTATGATTCGCATGTCATTACCGTCACGTAAAGAGCATACATACGACTTTATATTGACGTAAGCAACCCCTGTAGCCACGGTTGTCAGTGTTAAGTTGTTGTCAGTGTGTACAGGTGTGGTGCGTACAATTAACGTCATGTAAAGAGCATGCGTGTTATTATTATGGTTCAGTGCCCCTAATCTGTCAAATTGTCAGGATCTATTGGTGCGTGATCACTGTGTAAAGAGCAAGCATATCAAATCCTATGACAGAGCAACACCCCCTGTCATATTGTGAGGGTTTACAGGTTATTATAGCCAGACTATATGCAAATAAAATCCTAGAGTTGTCAGATTGTTTAGTGCACCTGGCAACATGTCAGAGCATTGTACAGCTGTGGTTACTATGCAAAGAGCATACATATGAAATCCTATAGAAGTTGTTACAGATAGTCTAATGGTGGATGTGGTTACTAGTTAGATAGTTAGATGGTAGTACTCTAATGGTGGATGTGGTTACTAGTTAGATAGATGGTAGTACTCTAATGGTGGATATGGTTACTAGTTAGATAGATGGTAGTACTCTAATGGTGGATGTGGTTACTAGTTAGATAGATGGTAGTACTCTAATGGTGGATGTGGTTACTAGTTAGATAGTTAGATGGTAGTACTCTAATGGTGGATGTGGTTACTAGTTAGATAGATGGTAGTACTCTAATGGTGGATGTGGTTACTAGTTATATAGATGGTAGTACTCTAATGGTGGATGTGGTTACTAGTTAGATAGTTAGATGGTAGTACTCTAATGGTGGATGTGGTTACTAGTTAGATAGATGGTAGTACTCTAATGGTGGATGTGGTTACTAGTTAGATAGATGGTAGTACTCTAATGGTGGATGTGGTTACTAGTTATATATAGATGGTAGTACTCTAATGGTGGATGTGGTTACTAGTTAGATAGTTAGATGGTAGTACTCTAATGGTGGATGTGGTTACTAGTTAGATAGATGGTAGTACTCTAATGGTGGATGTGGTTACTAGTTAGATAGATGGTAGTACTCTAATGGTGGATGTGGTTACTAGTTATATAGATGGTAGTACTCTAATGGTGGATGTGGTTACTAGTTAGATAGTTAGATGTAGTACTCTAATGGTGGATGTGGTTACTAGTTAGATAAATGGTAGTACTCTAATGGTGGATGTGGTTACTAGTTAGATAGATGGTAGTACTCTAATGGTGGATGTGGTTACTAGTTATATAGATGGTAGTACTCTAATGGTGGATGTGGTTACTAGTTAGATAAATGGTAGTACTCTAATGTTGGATGTGGTTACTAGTTAGATAGATGGTAGTACTCTAATGGTGGATGTGGTTACTAGTTAGATAGATGGTAGTACTCTAATGGTGGATGTGGTTACTAGTTAGATAGTTAGATGGTAGTACTCTAATGGTGGATGTGGTTACTAGTTAGATAGATGGTAGTACTCTAATGGTGGATGTGGTTACTAGTTAGATAGATGGTAGTACTCTAATGGTGGATGTGGTTACTAGTTAGATAGATGGTAGTACTCTAATGGTGGATGTGGTTACTAGTTAGATAGTTAGATGGTAGTACTCTGGTGTGATGTGGTTACTAGTTAGATAGATGGTAGTACTCTAATGGTGGATGTGGTTACTAGTTAGATAGATGGTAGTACTCTAATGGTGGATGTGGTACTACTAGTTAGATAGTTAGATGGTAGTACTCTAATGGTGGATGTGGTTACTAGTTAGATAGTTCGATGGTAGTACTCTAATGGTGGATGTGGTTACTAGTTAGATAGATGGTAGTACTCTAATGGTGGATGTGGTTACTAGTTAGATAGTTAGATGGTAGTACTCTAATGGTGGATGTGGTTACTAGTTAGATAGTTAGATGGTAGTACTCTAATGGTGGATGTGGTTACTAGTTAGATAGATGGTAGTACTCTAACGGTGGATGTGGTTACTAGTTAGATAGTTAGATGGTAGTACTCTAATGGTGGATGTGGTTACTAGTTAGATAAATGGTAGTACTCTAATGATGGATGTGGTTACTAGTTAGATAGATGGTAGTACTCTAATGGTGGATGTGGTTACTAGTTTATATAGATGGTAGTACTCTAATGGTGGATGTGGTTACTAGTTTAGATAGATGGTAGTACTCTAATGGTGGATGTGGTTACTAGTTAGATAGATGGTAGTACTCTAATGGGTGGATGTGGTTACTAGTTAGATAGATGGTAGTACTCTAATGGTGGATGTGGTTACTAGTTAGATAGATGGTAGTACTCTAATGGTGGATGTGGTTACTAGTTAGATAGTTAGATGGTAGTACTCTAATGGTGGATGTGGTTACTAGTTAGATAGATGGTAGTACTCTAATGGTGGATGTGGTTACTAGTTAGATAGTTAGATGGTAGTACTCAAATGGTGGATGTGGTTTACTAGTTAGATAGATGGTAGTACTATAATGGTGGATGGTGGTTACTAGTTAGATAGTTTAGATGGTAGTACTCTAATGGTGGATGTGGTTACTAGTTAGATAGATGGTAGTACTCTAATGGTGGATGTGGTTACTAGTTAGATAGATGGTAGTACTCTAATGGTGGATGTGGTTACTAGTTAGATAGATAGATGGTAGTACTCTAATGGTGGATGTGGTTACTAGTTAGATAGATGGTAGTACTCTAATGGTGGATGTGGTTACTAGTTAGATAGATGGTAGTACTCTAATGGTGGATGTTGTTACTAGTTAGATAGATGGTAGTACTATAATGGTGGATGTGGTTACTAGTTAGATAGTTAGATAGTAGTACTCTAATGGTGGATGTGGTTACTAGTTAGTTAGATAGATGGTAGTACTCTAATGGTGGATGTGGTTACTAGTTAGATAGTTAGATGGTAGTACTCTAATGGTGGATGTGGTTACTAGTTAGATAGTTAGATGGTAGTACTCTAATGGTGGATGTGGTTACTAGTTAGATAGTTCGATGGTAGTACTCTAATGGTGGATGTGGTTACTAGTTAGATAGATGGTAGTACTCTAACGGTGGATGTGGTTACTAGTTAGATAGTTCGATGGTAGTACTCTAATGGTGGATGTGGTTACTAGTTATATAGATGGTAGTACTCTAATGGTGGATGTGGTTACTAGTTAGATAAATGGTAGTACTCTAATGGTGGATGTGGTTACTAGTTAGATAGTTAGATGGTAGTACTCAAATGGTGGATGTGGTTACTAGTTAGATAGTTAGATGGTAGTACTCTAATGGTGGATGTGGTTACTAGTTAGATAGATGGTAGTACTCTAATGGTGGATGCTAGATGTAGTTTCTCATACAGGACTAATGAGTCTCTCCCCGCTCTCTGTTTCTCTGCTCACCATTACAGCCAATTCATTATTAAATCCAACCCTTGTGACCCCGCAAAAAGATAGATATCATTGTCCATCCTCTCTACTGTAAAACACTGCAGGTTTCATGTGTGGTGTTTGTGTGTGTGTGTGTGTGTGTGGTTGTATGTGTGTGTGTGTGTGTGTGTGTGTGTGTGTGTGTGTGTGTGTGTGTGTGTGTGTGTGTGTGCAGATAATCTACATTCTCTCCATCGGTTCATCTGCACTGGTCTACATATGTAGGATCTTAATTTGAGCCAATTTGCTACAGCAGGAAAATTATCCTGCAGGAACAGGAAATGTGAATTATTATGTGGATTATAATTAATGGACTGTTTTGAAGGGGTTGATACATTTTTTGTAAGGGAAAATCAAGTCTGAAATTTCAAAGTGGAAATTACAAACCTTCAGAAGCCTTTTTAAACCTCAAATACACTACACATTTTAAATGTCCTGCATTGCAGGAAAGTTCTCCTGCAGCAGGGTGAACAAATGAAGATCCTACATCTGTATGTCACTGAACACTGACTGAAGG
>CM072255.1:7317384-7359884 GCA_036851935.1 Coregonus suidteri
CAGACAGGACAGTCTACTGCACCACTCTATCTCTCTTTGTTTTCATTGTTCGTCCTGGCCAAGTGTCTGCACCAATACAAACAGCACAGTACACGCACACACCACTCCACACACACACACAGACACACACACACACACACACACACACACACACACACACACACACACACACACACACACACACACACACACACACACACACTTGCTCGTCCTTTTTCTGTAGGGGTGATTTTCTCGTTGCGTGATGTGTTATAAAGTGTGTGAGGTAATCTGGTCAAAATAAAGACCTCACCTCATCCTCCCAAGGTGCAGTGCACCAGCTCCTCATGCTGATTGGGTTGGACAGTCATGCCCCAGCTCCTCATGCTGATTGGGTTGGACAGTCAGGAGGCTTCTCCTCCTCTCCTCTCCCTGTCTCTGCTAACAGCACCTTAGTAACACACAGGCTTCTCCTCCTCTCCCTCTCTATGCTAACAGCACCTTAGTAACACACAGGCTTCTCCTCCTCTCCCTCTCTATGCTAACAGCACCTTAGTAACACACAGGCTTCTCCTCCTCTCCCTCTCTATGCTAACAGCACCTTAGTAACACACAGGCTTCTCCTCCTCTCCCTCTCTATGCTAACAGCACCTTAGTAACACACAGGCTTCTCCTCCTCTCCCTCTCTATGCTAACAGCACCTTAGTAACACACAGGGCTCTCCTCCTCTCCCTCTCCCTCTCTATGCACACAACGTCCTCCTCTCCCTCTCTAGGTAACCACAGTGGTATCCAGACCATCTTTGTGTCTGACTGACTAGCTAGCTAGCCGACTCCAGTCCAGTACTGTCTCACACTATGTAACAGCACCTTACGGCACTGACCTTAGTCTCCCACCAAAGAGTCCCAGGAGAGCACCTAATAAAGACAGAGAGTCCTCCACCAAGAGTCCCAGGAGAGGGCCTTAGTAACACACAGTCTTCTCCTCCAAGAGTCCCATGCTAAGAGGGCCTGTAAGACGGAGAGTCAGCCACCAAGAGTCCCAGGAGAGGGCCTGTAAGACGGAGACAGTCAGCCACCAAGAGTCCCAGGAGAGGGCCTGAACACGGAGAGTCAGCCACCAAGAGTCCCAGCTAAGAGGGCCTGAAGACGGAGAGTCAGCCACCAAGAGTCCCAGGAGAGCACCCCTGAAGACGGAGAGTCAGCCACCAAGAGCCAGGAGAGGGCCTGAAGACGGAGAGTCAGCCACTCAAGAGTCCCAGGAGAGGGCCTGACCTTAACAGAGAGTCTTCCACCAAGAGTCCCAGGAGATGGCCTGAATAACGGAGAGTCAGCCACCAAGAGTCCCAGGAGAGGGCCTGAAGACGGAGAGTCGGGCCTGAGGACAGAGAGTCAGCCACCAAGAGTCCCAGGAGAGGGCCTGAAGACGGAGAGTCAGCCACCAAGAGTCCCAGGAGAGGGTCTGAAGACGGAGAGTCAGCCACCAAGAGTCCCAGGAGAGGGTGCTGAAGGCAGAGAGTCAGCCACCAAGAGTCCCAGGAGAGGGCCTGAAGACAGAGAGTCAGCCACCAAGAGTCCCAGGAGAGGGCCAGGAGAGGGCCTGAAGACGGAGAGTCAGCCACCAAGAGTCCCAGGAGAGGGCCTGAAGACGGAGAGTCAGCCACCAAGAGTCCCAGGAGAGGGCCTGAAGACGGAGAGTCAGCCACCAAGAGTCCCAGGAGAGGGCCTGAAGACAGAGAGTCAGCCACCAAGAGTCCCAGGAGAGGGCCTGAAGACAGAGAGTCAGCCACCAAGAGTCCCAGGAGAGGGCCTGAAGACAGAGAGTCCCAGGAGAGGGCCTGAAGACAGAGAGTCCCACCAAGAGAGAGGGAGAGTCAGCCACCAAGAGTCCCAGGAGAGGGCCTGAAGACAGAGAGTCAGCCACCAAGAGTCCCAGGAGAGGGCCTGAAGACAGAGAGTCCCAGGAGAGGGCCTGAAGACAGAGAGTCCCAGGAGAGGGCCTGAAGACAGAGAGTCCCAGGCCACCAAGGCCTGAAGACAGAGAGTCCTGAAGAGGGAGAGTGAGGACAGAGAGTCCCAGGAGAGGGCCTGAAGACAGAGAGTCCCAGGAGAGGGCCTGAGGACAGAGAGTCCCAGGAGAGGGCCTGAAGACAGAGTCCCAGGAGAGGGCCTGAAGACAGAGAGGGCCTGAGACAGAGAGAGCCCAGGAGAGGGCCTGAGCCACAGAGAGTCCCAGGAGAGGCCTGAAGAGTCCCAGGAGAGGCCCCAGAGTCCCAGGAGAGGGCCTGAAGACAGAGAGTCCCAGGAGAGGGCCTGAAGACAGAGAGTCCCAGGAGAGGGCCTGAAGACAGAGAGTCCCAGGAGAGGGCCTGAAGACAGAGAGTCCCAGGAGAGGGCCTGAAGACAGAGAGATTCAAAGTGCCTCTTTTCTTCTTTATACATATTTTCATTCCTCTCTTATCTGCTCCGTCCTGCAGAACGCCTCTGGAATTTGTGCGCTCCATTTCCTTTTCCAGTCCTCTTTGTCTGGTGTGTATATGTGCTGTGCTAAGTACCTAGTAGTGTTCTTGGAGGAGGAGGAGGAGGAGGAGGAGGAGGAGGAGGGAGGGTTAGGAGAGGAGGGAAGAGGAGGAGGAGGCAACATAACGGGGGCACCAGCTACATCCCTCTCTCTACTCTTGTCGAGAGGCATTACGTTGGAGACCTAGATGTGGTTGACTGGACGGGATGTTCTCCCGTTATCTCTGTGTGTGTTTGTCGTGGTGCACTCAGTCGGGGCTGAGGGTTTAGTTACGCTGCTATGGTGCGGGACGAAGCCACTGTCCAGAAGCCCTGGGACGGCAGGTGTTTGTGTCATTCCGACCTGTGGTATCGACCAGCCGGACTCTAGGGACAGGCTTCTCTGACCTGCTAGACTTCGGTCTGACTCTGCCATGGCGTTCCTTTGTGGAGGCGGTCAGGCTTTCCATACTGATGTGGGTGAGTACAGAGACAACGCAGAGACTGTAGACGTGGCCTTCAGGGCCTCTCAATCACTATTGTGTTGTCACTTTGCCTTCTTCATGTCAGACAGTGATAGCTTTTCTGTTGTTTTATAATCACTGTTGAATAGAGTTATTGGCCTCCAGTTGACAGTAGTCAGTAGACGGCAGGTGGATTCAGTCAGATACTTCAAACTAGAGGAATCTCGCCTGGAGCAGCAGATGCAATTGGAAGCCGAGTCACAAGCCAAATAGTTTTAGGATCGTTAACCGACGTGTCGTTGGAACTTTAACGATGAGGGGGTGGGACGGCGTGCCTTGCTGTCTTCTGGGACTAGTCTCGTCTAGTCTGTAGGAAGTACTGGGGAAATGTTTTCCTCTGGGATCTGTGCCTGTGTTGTAATGTTAGAGCAGGGAGAGGCTGTGTGAATATCTCTCAGGGTGTCAGGTCGTTAAGCACTCTCCGCCAAAATGTCCTCCTTCCCTCATTCCTTCTCCTCTCCTTCAGAGAGTCCCAGGAGAGGGCCTGAAGACAGAGAGTCCCCCTCTCCTCTGAAGAAATGGAGGTCTCCCTCCCCATCACTACACATCCATTTGTCAGCTACAACGCTCTAAAATGCAGAGAAGCCGAGGGAGGGAGTCTCTGGGGCCAGAGATGTTGAAGATCTGATGATGTGTGTGAGGTGAATGACTCACGTTGAATTTCCATAATGGTTTATCCCGGGTATGTTGATCAGAGCACCAGGACTCTGGAGGACCTGTCATAATGCTGCGTGTCAATGTTAAGAGACGGCTGTGTATTTTACAGCTGCTAGTCTGTGCATGAATGAGTGTGTGTAAATTGTGTTTGCGGGGGGTATGTGTGTCTGTCTGTCTGTCTGTCAGCCTGTCAGTCTGTCAGCCTGTGCATTATGGCTGGTATTTTAGGTGCACCATGGACTCTGTGTTCTTGTGTTTCCTCTGAGGCCTCCTCTGAGTTGTCTCTCTCAGTGTGACAGAACCTCAGGGCTGAGGCGTCCCAAACGGCACACTATTCCCTACATAGTGCACTACCTATGGGGCTCTGGTCAAAAGTAGTGCACTACTGGGGAATAGGGTGCCATTTGGGACTGTGCTGTTCCTTTCAGAGACCCCTGGGTACGACAGAGAGGAGAACCAGCCACTGTGAGGTAATTAGTACTTGGGGATGACGTCTCGTCTTCCATTCACAGGCCTGCCTCTTTTATTCTCTCCCCCTTGTAGCGCTGGTTTTCTCAGAGGAGCTAGCTCCCAGAACCATGTCAAGTGGATAATGTACAAGAATACTTCCAGAGAGGTGTTGGGGTGTTGGGACTCAGGTGTGAGGCTGTGAGCAACACATTTTTTTTTTTTCCTCTGACACCTTTGTTGTTATCACACATTAATTCCATGTGAGACAAGCACGGAGGGAAAGATGAAAACACGTTCTATGTAAAATACAATAACTATCTTGACACGGTGAGGAAAATGTCACCCTCAGAGTAATACAATACATATCTTGGGAAAAAAAGTATTTAGTCATGGCCACCTTTGTGCAAGTTCGGGTCCCACTTAAAAAGATGAGAGAGGCCTGTAATTTTCATCATAGGTACAAGAGACTATGACAGACAAATTGAGAATCCAGAAAATCACATTGTAGGATTGTTAATGAATTCATTTGCAAATTATGGTGGACAAAATAAGTATTTGGTCACCTACAAACAAGCAAGATTTCTGGCTCTCACAGACCTGTAACTTCTTCATTTAAGAGGCTCCTCTGTCCTCCACTCGTTACCTGTATTAATGGCACCTGTTTGAACTGGTTATCATGCCTAAAAGACACCTGTCCACAGGGACCTCAAACAGTCACACTCCAAACACCACTGTTTGGCCAAGACCAAAGAGCTGTCAAAGGACACAGAAACAATATTGTAGAGCTGCACCAGGCGTGGGAAGACTGAATCTGGCAATAGGTAAGCAGCTTGGTTTGAAGAAATCAACGTGGGAGCAATTATTAGGAAATGGAAGACATACAACACCACTGATAATCTCCCTCGATCTGGGGCTCCCACGCAAGATCTCACCCCGTGGGGTTAAAATGATCACAAGAACGGTGAGCAAAAATCCCAGAACCACACGGGGGGACCTAGTGAATGACCTGCAGAGAGCTGGGACCAAAGTAACAAAGCCTACCATCAGTAACACACTACGCCGCCAGGGACTCAAATCCTGCAGTGCCCAGTCTCTGGACCAGACCATTGGGGTGTGTCCCCCTGCTTAAGCCAGTACATGTCCAGGCCCGTCTGAAGCTTGCATGATTGCATTTGGATGATCCAGAGAGGATTGGGAGAATGTCATAGGGTCAGACTCACGTTGAAATTAACTTTTTTGGTAAAAATCAACGGGTGTTGTTCAGAGGACAAAGAATGCTGAGGACCTGTCAAAGAACACCGTGTCTACTGTGAAGAGACGGGGGTGTATTTTTCATGCTTTGCGCTGTCTTTGCATGCAAAGGGAGGACGACTGATCCGTGTAAATTGAAGAATTAATGGGGGTATGTATCGTGAGATGTTTGAATGAAAACCTTCTTCAGTCAGCAAGGTCATTGAAGATTAAACGTGGCTGGTATTTTAGCATGACAATGGACTCTGTGTTCACACCGCCTCTGAGGCCTCCTCTGAGGAGTGGCTCTCAGTGTGACAGCATTTCAGGGTCCTGGAGTATTCCCTAGCCAGTCTCCAGATCTCAACCCCATAGAAAATCTTTGGAGGGAGTTGAAAGTCCGTGTTGCCCAGCGACAGCCCCAAAACATCCCTGCTCTAGAGGAGATCTGCATGGAGGAAGGGCCAAAAACCAGCCTGTGAGGTAATTAGTGTGGGGATGACGTCTCGTCTTCCATTCACAGGCCTGCCTCTTTTGTTCTGTCCCCCTTGTAACGCTGGTTTTCTCAGAGGTAGCGAGACACCCAGAACCAGGTCAAGTGGATAATTTACAAGAATACTTCCAGATAAATTGGGGGTGTTGAGACTACAGGTGTGAGGCTGTGAGCAACACATTTTTTTTTTCCTCTGACACCTTTGTTGTTATCACACATTAATTCCATGAGAGACAAGCACGGAGGGAAAGATGAAAACACTTTTTACAATAAATATCTTGACACGGTGAGGAAAATGTCACCCTCTTTAATACAATAAATATCTTGGCTTTATTTTTAGGATGAACATATTATAATGCAAAATTGTAACGGCTTATAATTATAAAGCCTGGCTCCACAACTGTTGACCATCGGTAGTTTATGTGGATTCGCCATCTGTAGGCCATTTTTTATTGGATGAAAACTGTGCCAAAATGATGGAGTTGACAGACATTGATCTTTCACACTACGGTACAGCTGTTGCAACAGCTTTCACTGGATATCGACATTTAAAACCCCCCAAAATGTACATTTATTTTATTTTTGATGATTAAACTTCTCATAAAAGCGATGTTGAACAGAGAAGATTGATTGGCTCGCCACCAAAAAAAAAAACTCAGCCAATCCAAACCGCAGTTATTGAATCAATAGTTTCCCCAGCACCACACCACTTATTAATCTTCAACAGTTCACTGTCAATCAGGTAAATACATGATCCTCTCAGTCTCAACCTAACAGATACAGTCCATGGCTGAAACACCCTAACGGAATTGTTAGCCTGATCCCAGATCTGTGTGTGCTGTCCTGCCAACTCCGATGGTCATTGTCACACATGTGACAAGACAGCACAAACCGATCTGGGATCAGGCTAACAAAATGGGATGTAAAACCTGACAGAGCCAGACGCCTGTACATAGATGAGGTATTAAAACCTGACAGAACCAGAGGCCTGTACATAGATGAGGTATTACAACCTGACAGAGCCAGAGGCCTGTACATAGATGAGGTATTAAAACCTGACAGAACCAGAGGCCTGTACATAGATGAGGTATTACAACCTGACAGAACCAGAGGCCTGTACATAGATGAGGTATTACAACCTGACAGAGCCAGAGGCCTGTACATAGATGAGGTATTACAACCTGACAGAAGAACCAGAGGCCTGTACATAGATGAGGTATTACAACCTGACAGAACCAGAGGCCTGTACATAGATGAGGTATTAAAACCTGACAGAACCAGAGGCCTGTGCATAGATGAGGTATTAAAACCTGACAGAACCAGAGGCCTGTACATAGATGAGGTATTACAACCTGACAGAACCAGAGGCCTGTACATAGATGAGGTATTACAACCTGACAGAGCCAGAGGCCTGTACATAGATGAGGTATTAAAACCTGACAGAGCCAGATGAGGAAGAGAGATGTGCATGCATGTCTTAAGATGTACAGCTTGGTGTTGAACCACAGTCCCTTAGCAGCTTGTTAAGGACCAGAACTACTAGGCTGCATCCCAAATGGCACCCTATTCCTTACATACGGCACTACGTTAGACCACAGCCCTCTCGTATGGCTGCTCTCTCTCTCTCTCTCTCTCTCTCTCGCTCTCGCTCTCTCTCTCTCTCTCTCTCTCTCTCTCTCTCTCTCTCTCTCTCTCTCTCTCTCTCTCTCTCTCTCTCTCTCTCTCTCTCTCTCTCTCTCTCTCTCTCTCTCTCTCTCTCTCTCTCTCTCTCTCTCTCTCTCTCTCTCTCTCTCTCGTTATACTACACACTGAGACCTCTTATTCATACTGACTGGCACTGTGTGGGGCTAAACAGGGCTGAGTGGTGCTTGTCTCTTCACCAAGTCCATGCTGATCCCATCCCAGCCTTTGGATAAAAGCGTCTGCTAAATGGCATATTATATTATTATATTGTTGTATGGTTAGTCCTTGCCAGCTTGGCCCCTGCTGACCAGATCATGACGCAGACAGGCTATGGGTTAGTCTAAGGCTATCTGCTAGTAATGGCCAGTGCCAGGGGAGGAGGAGAGCCAATGTTAGTGGAAGTGCAGCCAAAATTCACATGAACATCTGAGAAGACAGGTGCAACTCTCGCTCACAATTAAAAGCTGTTGATTTTCACCAAGCCACGGGTCTAGAGCTGTTGATTTTACTTTACCAAAGCGTCTGCCACAATGGTCTAGAGCTGTTGATTTTACTACGTACCAACGGCCACAGGTCTAGGGCTGTTGATTTTACTACGTACCAACGGCCACAGGTCTAGAGCTGTTGATTTTACCACGTACCAATAGGCCACAGGTCTAGGGGCTGTTGATTTACTACGTACCAACGGCCACAGGGCCTAGAGCTGTTGATTTTACTACGTACCAACGGCCACAGGTCTAGAGCTGTTGATTTTACTACGTACCAACGGCCACAGGTCTAGGGCTGTTGATTTTACTACGTACCAACGGCCACACGTCTAGAGCTGTTGATTTTACTATGTACCAACGGCCACAGGTCTAGGGCTGTTGATTTTACTACGTACCAACGGCCACAGGTCTAGGGCTGTTGATTTTACTACGTACCAACGGCCACAGGTCTAGAGCTGTTGATTTTACTACGTACCAACGGCCACACGTCTAGGGCTGTTGATTTTACTACGTACCAACGGCCACAGGTCTAGAGCTGTTGATTTTACTACGTACCAACGGCCACAGGTCTAGAGCTGTTGATTTTACCTAGTACCAACGGTTGATCTAGAGCTGTTGATTTTACCACCAACGGCCACAGGTCTAGAGCTGTTGATTTTACTACGTACCAACGGCCACAGGTCTAGAGCTGTTGATTTTACCACGTACCAACGGCCACAGGTCTAGGGCTGTTGATTTTACTACGTACCAACGGCCACAGGTCTAGAGCTGTTGATTTTACCACGTACCAACGGCCACAGGTCTAGAGCTGTTGATTTTACTACGTACCAACGGCCACACGTCTAGGGCTGTTGGTTTTACTACGCACCAACGGCCACACGTCTAGGGCTGTTGATTTTACCACGTACCAACAGCCACACGTCTAGATCTGTTGATTTTACCACGTACCAACGGCCACACGTCTAGATCTGTTGAAATCCGTAAACATGGGTACCCTCATAGATATCATCCTGACTAACATACCCTCTAAATACACCTCAGCTGTCTTCAACCAGGATCTCAGCGATCACTGCCTTATTGCCTGCGTCCGTAACGGGTCCGCGGTCAAACGACCACCCCTCATCACTGTCAAACGCTCCCTAAAACACTTTAGCGAGGAGGCCTTCCTAATTGACCTGGCCCAGGTATCCTGGATGGATATAGATCTCATTCCGTCAGTAGAGGATGCCTGGTTTGTTCCTTAAAAGTAATTTCCTCTCAATCTTAAATAAACATGCCCCATTCAAAAAATACAGAACTAAGAACCGATATAGCCCCTGGTTCTCCTCAGACTTGACTGCCCTTGACCAGCACAAAAACATCCTGTGGCGTACAGCATTAGCATCAAATAGCCCCCGCGATATGCAACTTTTCAGGGAAGTTAGGAACCAATATACACAAGCAGTCAGGAAAGCAAAGGCTAACTTTTTTCAAACAGAAATTTGCATCCTGTAGCACTAACTCCAAAAAGTTTTGGGACACTGTAAAGTCCCATGGAGAATAAGAGCACTTCCTCCCAGCTGCCCACTGCACTGAGGCTAGGAAAAACACTATCACCAGCCACCGATAAATCTACAATAATCGAGAATTTCAACAAGCATTTTGCTTACAGCTGGCCATGCTTTCCATCTGGCTCCTCTACCACTAACCCGGCCACCAACTCTGCACCCCTCTGCTGCAACTTGCCCATGCCCCCCCCGCCCCGCTTCCTTCACACACAAATTCAGACAGCTGATGTTTTGAAAGCGCTGCAAAATCTGGACCCCTACAAATCAGCTGGGCTAGACAATCTGGACCCTTTCTTTCTAAAACTAGCCGCCGAAATTGTTTGCTACCCCTATTACTAGTCTGTTCAACCTCTCTTTCATAACGTCTGAGATCCCCAGAGATTGGAAATCTGCCGCAGTCATCCCCCTCTTCAAAGGGGGTGACACTCTAGATCCAAATTGCTACAGACCTATATCCATCCTGCCCTGCCTTTCGAAAGTATTCGAAAGCCAAGTTTAACAAACAGATAATTGACCATTTCGAATACCACCGTACCTTTCTCCGCTATGCAATCCGGTTTCCGAGCTGGTCACGGGTGCACTTCAGCCACGCTCAAGGTCCTAAACGATATTATAACCGCGATTGATAATAGACAGTACTGTGCAGCCGTCTTCATCGACCTGGCCAAGGCTTTCGACTCTGTCAACCACCGCATTCTTATTGGCAGACTAAATAGCCTTGGTTTCTCAAATGACTGCCTCGCCTGGTTCACCAACTACTTCTCAGATAGAGTTCAGTGTGTCAAATCGGAGGGCCTGTTGTCTGGACCTATGGCAGTCTCTATGGGGGTGCCACAGGGTTCAATTCTTGGGGCCGACACTTTTCTCCGTGTATATCAATGATGTCGCTCTTGCTGCTGGTGACTCTCAGATCCACCTCTACGCAGACGACACCATGTTGTATACATCTGGCCCTTCATTGGACACTGTGTTACCACAACCTCCAAACGAGCTTCAATGCCATACAACAATCCTTCAGTAGCCTCCAACTGCTCTTAAACACTAGTAAAACTAAATGCATGCTTTTCAATCGAACGCTGCTGGGCACCCGCCCACCCGACTAAAATCACCACTCTCGACGGGTCTGACCTAGAGTATGTGGACAACTACAAATACCTAGGTGTGTCTGGTTAGACTGTAAACTCAAACTTCCAGACTCACATAAAGAATCTCCAATCCAAAGTTAAATCTAGAATCGGCTTCCTATTTCGCAACAAAGCCTCCTTCACTCATGCTGCCAAACATGCCCTCGTAAAACTGACTATCCTACCGATCCTTGACTTCGGCGATGTCATTTACAAAATAGCCTCCAAACACTCTACTCAGCAAATTGGATGTAGTCTATCACAGTGCCATCCGTTTTGTCTCCAAAGCCCCATACACTACCCACCACTGTGACCTGTACGCTCTTGTTGGCTGGTCCTCACTACATGTTCGTCGTCAAACCCACTGGCTCCAGGCCATCTATAAATCACTGCTAGGCAAATCCCCGCCTTATCTTAGCTCATTGGTCACCATAGCAGCACCCACCCGTAGTTCTGCGCTCCAGCAGGTATATCTCACTGGTCATTCCCAAAGCCAACACCTCCCTTTGGCCGCCATTCCTTCCAGTTCTCTACTGCCAATGACTGGAACGAATTGCAAAAATCTCTGAAGCTGGAGACTCTTATCTCCCTCAATAACTTTAAGCATCAGTTGTCAGAGCACCTTACCGATCACTGCACCTGTACACAGCCCATCTGAAATTAGCCCACCCAACTACCTCATCCCTATATTGTTATTTATTTTGCTCATTTGCACCCCAGTATCTCTATTTGCACATAATCTCTTGCACATCTAGCATTCCAGTGTTAATACTATTGTAATTATTCTGCACTATAGCCTATTTATTGCCTTACCCTCCATAACTTGCTACATTTGCACACACTGTATATATATTTTCTGTTGTATTTCTGACTTTATGTTTTTTACCCCATATGTAACTCTGTGTTGTTGTTTTATTGCACTACTATGCTTTATCTTGGCCAGGTCGCAGTTGTAAATGAGAACCTGTTCTCAACTGGCTTACCTGGTTAAATAAAGGTGAAATAAATAAAAAATAAAAAATTTACTACGTACCAACGGCCACACGTCTAGATCTGTTGATTTTACCACGTACCAACGGCCACAGGTCTAGAGCTGTTGATTTTACTACGTACCAACGGCCACAGGTCTAGAGCTGTTGATTTTACTACGTACCAACGGCCACAGGTCTAGAGCTGTTGATTTTACTACGTACCAACGGCCACAGTCTAGAGCTGTTGATTTTACTACGTACCAACGGCCACTGGGTCTAGGGCTGTTTGATTTTACTACGACGTACCAACGCCACAAGGTCTAGAGCTGTTGATTTTACTACGTACCAACGGCCACAGGTCTAGAGCTGTTGATTTTACTACGTACCAACGGCCACAGGTCTAGAGCTGTTGATTTTACTACGTACCAACGGCCACAAGTCTAGAGCTGTTGATTTTACTACGTACCAACGGCCACAGGTCTAGAGCTGTTGATTTTACTACGTACCAACGGCCACAGGTCTAGAGCTGTTGATTTCACTACGTACCAACGGCCACAGGTCTAGAGCTGTTGATTTCACTACGTACCAACGGCCACAGGTCTAGAGCTGTTGATTTTACTACGTACCAACGGCCACAGGTCTAGAGCTGTTGATTTTACTACGTACCAACGGCCACAGGTCTAGGGCTGTTGTGGTAACTGTATTACCGCCACATCGGCAGTCATGAGTCATGACCGCAGTCAAATTCCACGTGACAGTTGAGGCAGGCTCTGTCGGAGCCGGCCGCGACCGGGAGACTCATGGGCGGCGCACAATTGGCCCAGCGTCGTCCAGGGTAGGGGAGGGAATGGCCGGCAGGGATGTAGCTCAGTTGGTAGAGCATGGCGTTTGCAACGCCAGGGTTGTGGGTTCAATTCCCACGGGGGGCCAGTATGATTTTTTTTTTATAATACTATGTATTCACTAACTGTAAGTCGCTCTGGATAAGAGCGTCTGCTAAATGACTAAAATGTAAATGTAATCTCCTCTTATGCACTCTGGGCATGCTTTGGTACTCACTAACGACCATCAGGTGCTAATGGCCTGGTACTCAGGGCTCTATTGTCCCTCCAACCACTCTGACATCAATGCAAATACAATCGAAAAGGACATCAAACACTTTATCATCAAAACAGTATCGTGCTTTTAAAAACTCACCTCACTGTGATCGATCAAGTTGAAGAAAGAAGTTCAACAGCAGGTTGAAACTGAGTGGAACGCATGATCGCTGTGGATGTTGTTTCAAAGCCTAAACACAAGGAAATGGACAGCGCTTTCTAAGGTGATGATTAATTCATAACACCCATATGCATATTAGAGCTTATGCAGACTCATAGGCCTATATATGAGCCCCCAAAAAACCCCTGAATTAAAATAATAATTGTGCCGTTATACAATACATAGTCTACTGCATATTACACAAGGCAGAAAAACAATTTTAATAAATACTGATTTAAGATGTCTTTGGTACATAATTAGTCTAGCCTATACTCCAAAATTAAACAATTTCTAATAATCACCTTTGAGAGTGGACTGTATTAATATGCATACTGGATGGACTGGTTACCTTATGCTACGCTCCAAACTTTATATCTATGAGTCTGGTAGAGAAGGTATAGGTGATGCTGTTGGTTCATTGATTGTGCAGGGCGGCTTACAGAGTCAGCCTACAATTATAGGGAATTTGAATTTGATTTTGAATAGGGATTTGTTTTATATTTTCATAATTAGTAGGTTGGCACATTACCGTTAGCTACTGAATATCTCACCACCGTGCGTTTCCAGCTCCTCCCCTTTTCCAGCTCCTCCCCTTTCTCGTTCATTACTTTCTCCAGCGCGCGGTAAGAGGGTCTGTCAACAGTTCAATGAAATATGTTTACTTGTGAAGACATATTACGATCGAATGTTCCCGAACAGATTTCACTTGGTTTCCCAAATTAAGCTCTGGGTAGCTGCAGGAACAGGGTTGGAGAGCCCCATGGCACACAGAGTTTGGGCGGAATATCACCTATCGACAGTCACGGAGCGAGAGGCTGCATGCTCCTTAAACGGTGGTTGACGTATGGAGTGGAGAAAAAAAAAGGTGTTCTTAGAAGCCCAGACATTTCTATATGCAGTCCCGTGTGAAAGCAGAGTTTTGATGGTTGCCACTAAAAAGAGGAGGATCCCAGCTGCGACTAGATTTATTTCTTAATATTAAACATAAAAATAAAATAAAAAGTAGCCTACCTGGCATGGTTGAAAACCCAGCTGGAAAGCATCCTCCATGATCTATTCCAGTGCGTACAGATGACAAGGATTTTCCCCCCCTGCCCCTGTTGCTGCCCATTTGATAATGGGCCATTCTAAATCTAAACCAATTTCGCATATTAGTAAAGACCAGATGCAATTGAGAATAGTCTGACGGGGGTGACAATATGATCACTTGATGAGAGAGCAGCGTGTGCAGCCTGAGGCAAGAAACAGAGCGCAAGCTCTTTATAAGTCCAATTATATTATTCTTACTATAAAATCATATCATATAAAATGATGGCATGGGACTTATAAACTTATCTTGTCTGCTAAATGAACAAGCCCAGATAACATACAGTAGGCCAACTCACATTCTGTTCTTCTGAAATACATTTTCTTCGTATCATAATGTTTCTTTAGACCTGCCTAAAATAAATAATGGATTTATTGTGATGGTGTATATTAAATGGATTTATTGGACTTTTTAAAATGTAGATTTACATTTACATTTTAGTCATTTAGCAGACGCTCTTATCCAGTTAGTGAGTGCATACATTTTAACAGTCTGATGGCCTTGAGATAGAAGCTGTTTTTCAGTCTCTCGGTCCCAGCTTTGATGCACCTGTACCTTCTGGATGACAGCGGGGTGAACAGGCAGTGGCTCAGGTGGTAGTTTGTCCTTGATGATCTTTTCGGTCCTTCCCTGTGTCATCGGGTGCTGTAGGTGTCCTGGAGGGCGGGTAGTTTTCCCCCCCCCCCCCCCCCCCGGTGATGCGTTGTGCAGACCTGCTCCAATAGATGTTCCAAAGGCATCAGCGGCTTGTGTGGGCGGAGCCCTGGAGATGCTAAACAACTTTATGTTAATTAACCGACCGGCAGTTTTTTTTTTTTTTGCATGACAATAACCGGCTGACAAAATGTCATGACCGCCACAGCCCTACGCACATCCTGTTTTAACTTAAAAGTGTCATAAAATCTACAGCTTGTAATTGCAAGCCAGAGTTGAGCCACTCGCTCCACAGACACACAGACAGACCTCATAACAAAAAGGACAGAGGGGGGTTGAACACAGAACACACACTGGAACACACAGTGACTGCAAAAAAAAAGCCCATATCGTATCGGCACTTAAGTATCATGATAATATCATATCGTGACGTCCCTGGCAATTCCCATCCATAACGCATACACACACACACACACACACACCCACACAATCATCCTCACAGAGTAGTTGAATAGAAATACATAGCTCTAGGAGAGGAGAGGTCCATAGGAGAGGCCTATTTATAGAGCGGTAGCTGGGTCTTTTAGATCTGATAAGTGGAGAGGAGGTCAGAGAGAGAGAGGGGGGAGAGAGAGAGACGAGGGAGAGAGAGAGGGGGTAGGGAGAGAGAGACGGTGGGGGGAGAGAGAGAGGGGGGGTAGGGAGAGAGAGACGGGGGGAGAGAGAGAGAGAGAGAGAGAGAGCAGAGAGAGAGAGAGACGGGGAGAGAGAGAGAGAGAGACGAGAAGAGAGCAGAGAGAGAGAGAGACGAGGGAGAGAGAGAGAGGGGGGTAGGGAGAGAGAGACAGGGGGAGAGAGAGAGAGACGGGGGAGAGAGAGAGAGACGAGGGAGAGAGAGAGGGGGAGAGGGAGAGAGAGAGACGGTGGGGGGATAGAGAGAGAGAGAGAGAGGCAAGAGCAGAGAGAGAGAGAGGACAGAGAGAGAGACGGGGGAGAGAGGGAGAGAGAGAGAGAAAAGAGGGAGATGGTGGGGAGAAAGAAATAGTGATAGAGGGGGAGGGAAAGGAGAGAGCGAGAGAGAGAGAGAAGAAAGAGAGAGAGAAAGAAAGAGAGAGAGAGGAGAGTACATGCTGATCCAGTTAGCAGCAGGTGCCACTGTGAGTCTCACTCAGCAAAATGAGCAGAATGCCTAGTGTCCTATGGATGATCATCTTTTCCTCATTTAACACTTCATGCTTCTGGCGTGCACTTAAAGCTCTTCATGAATGCAGAGAGAGAGAGGAGAGGAGAGATAGAACATGTGTGGATTCATATTGACATGGCGAGTGTATGGCGTATAATGGTGTGTGTGTGTGTGTGTGTGTGTGTGTGTATGTGTGGGTGAGCGTATGTGTTTGTAGGCTATGTATTAGTGTGACTGACTGGGTATCGCTGGGGTCCATAAGCAGTGGCTGTTGTTCAGTGATGATAGCCCTCCCTCTGTCTTCACATGACATCCCCGTAATCCCCACCCCCCCCCCCCCCCCCCCCCCCCCCGCCATGCATTCCACAAAGCCTAATGTTCTGGAGAAATGGAGGATGCTGAGAGAAGCACTCATCTGGAGCCCTAAAACAGGAGGTCTTTGTGGGGAGGACAAAGGGTCTCCTCTTCCTGGTCCTGTCAGAGACTACTGATGGTGTTGTCTTCCTGGTCCTGTCAGAGACTACTGGTGTTGTTGTCTTCCTGGTCCTGTCAGAGACTACTGGTGTTGTCTTCCTGGTCCTGTCAGAGACTACTGGTGTTTGTCTTCCTGGTCCTGTCAGAGACTACTGATGGTGTTGTCTTCCTGGTCCTGTCAGAGACTACTGATGGTGTTGTCCTTCCTGGTCCTGTCAGAGACTACTGATGGTGTTGTCTTCCTGGTCCTGTCAGAGACTACTGGTGTTGTTGTCTTCCTGGTCCTGTCAGAGACTACTGATGGTGTTGTCTTCCTGGTCCTGTCAGAGACTACTGGTGTTGTTGTCTTCCTGGTCCTGTCAGAGACTACTGATGGTGTTGTCTTCCTGGTCCTGTCAGAGACTACTGATGGTGTTGTCTTCCTGGTCCTGTCAGAGACTACTGATGGTGTTGTCTTCCTGGTCCTGTCAGAGACTACTGATGGTGTTGTCTTCCTGGTCCTGTCAGAGACTACTGGTGGTGTTGTCTTCCTGGTCCTGTCAGAGACTACTGATGGTGTTGTCTTACTGGTCCTGTCAGAGACTACTGATGGTGTTGTCTTCCTGGTCCTGTCAGAGACTACTGATGGTGTTGTCTTCCTGGTCCTGTCAGAGACTACTACTGATGGTGTTGTCTTCCTGGTCCTGTCAGAGACTACTGATGGTGTTGTCTTACTGGTCCTGTCAGAGACTACTGATGGTGTTGTCTTCCTTCCTGGTCCTGTCAGAGACTACTGATGGTGTTGTCTTCCTGGTCCTGTCAGAGACTACTGATGGTGTTGTTGTCTTCCTGGTCCTGTCAGAGACTACTGGTTGGTGTTGTCTTCCTGGTCCTGTCAGAGACTACTACTGATGGTGTTGTCTTCCTGGTCCTGTCAGAGACTACTGATGGTGTTGTCTTCCTGGTCCTGTCAGAGACTACTGATGGTGTTGTCTTCCTGGTCCTGTCAGAGACTACTGATGGTGTTGTCTTCCTGGTCCTGTCAGAGACTACTGATGGTGTTGTCTTCCTGGTCTTCCTGGTCCTGTCAGAGACTACTGATGGTGTTGTCTTCCTGGTCCCTGTCAGAGACTACTGATGGTGTTGTCTTCCTGGTCCTGTCAGAGACTACTGATGGTGTTTGTCTTCCTGGTCCTGTCAGAGAAACTACTGATGGGTGTTGTCTTACTGGTCCTGTCAGAGACTACTGATGGTGTTGTCTTCCTGGTCCTGTCAGAGACTACTGATGGTGTTGTCTTCCTGGTCCTGTCAGAGACTACTACTGATGGTGTTGTCTTCCTGGTCCTGTCAGAGACTACTGATGGTGTTGTCTTACTGGTCCTGTCAGAGACTACTGATGGTGTTGTCTTCCTGGTCCTGTCAGAGACTACTGATGGTGTTTGTCTTCCTGGTCCTGTCAGAGACTACTGATGGTGTTGTCTTCCTGGTCCTGTCAGAGACTACTGGTGGTGTTGTCTTCCTGGTCCTGTCAGAGACTACTACTGATGGTGTTGTCTTCCTGGTCCTGTCAGAGACTACTGATGGTGTTGTCTTCCTGGTCCTGTCAGAGACTACTGATGGTGTTGTCTTCCTGGTCCTGTCAGAGACTACTGATGGTGTTGTCTTTCCTGGTCCTGTCAGAGACTACTGGTGGTGTTGTCTTCCTGGTCCTGTCAGAGACTACTACTGATGTCTTACTGGTGTTGACTCTTCCTGGTCCTGTCAGAGACTACTGATGGTGTTGTCTTCCTGGTCCTGTCAGAGACTACTGATGGTGTTGTCTTCCTGGTCCTGTCAGAGACTACTGATGGTGTTGTGTCTTCCTGGTCCTGTCAGAGACTACTGATGGTGTTGTCTTCCTGGTCCTGTCAGAGACTACTGATGGTGTTGTCTTCCTGGTCCTGTCAGAGACTACTGATGGTGTTGTCTTCCTGGTCCTGTCAGAGACTACTGGTGTTGTCTTCCTGGTCCTGTCAGAGACTACTGATGGTGTTGTCTTCCTGGTCCTGTCAGAGACTACTGATGGTGTTGTCTTCCTGGTCCTGTCAGAGACTACTGATGGTGTTGTCTTCCTGGTCCTGTCAGAGACTACTGGTGGTGTTGTCTTCCTGGTCCTGTCAGAGACTACTGATGGTGTTGTCTTCCTGGTCCTGTCAGAGACTACTGATGGTGTGGTTGTCTTCCTGGTCCTGTCAGAAACTACTGATGGTGTTGTCTTCCTGGTCCTGTCAGAGACTACTGATGGTGTTTGTCTTCCTGGTCCTGTCAGAGACTACTGATGGTGTTGTCTTCCTGGTCCTGTCAGAGACTACTGGTTGTTGTCTTCCTGGTCCTGTCAGATGACTAATGGTGTTTGTCTGATGATCACTGCCGTGGAGCACAGCGTGGAGATAATGTCTGTTGTCTCTGTACTAGGAGAGGCAGGGGTGCCTCTGTGTACTGGCCAACACACTGAGAGGAAGGAATGCGTGTGTTTTTGATTGAGTGTTGGTCTTTCACACCAATGTTAACACGTGTTGTTGTTATGCCAACGTTGACAGGTTGGGTGGTGTCCAAGGGAGCGCTGTCTCCAATACCGAGCCGACAAGGTGAAAAGTCTGTGTCGTCTTACTGCCCCTTCAGCAAGGCACTTAACCCTAATTTGCTCCAGGGGGGCCGTACTACTATGGCTGACCCTGTAAAACAGAACACATTTCACTGCTCCTATCTGTGCATGTGACAAGACTAAACATACACAGCATACAGTGCATTCAGAAAGTATTCAGACTCCTTCCCTTTTTCCACATTTTGTTACGTTACAGCCTTAAACTAAAAATGGTTAATTAAAAAATGTCCTCATCAATCTACACACAATACTCCATAATGACAAAGCAAAAACAGGTTTTTAGAAATTTTTGCAAATGTATAAAATAAAATAAAACGAAATACCTTATTTAAGTATTCTGCACAACTCTTTGGCATTCAGGCCAAATAGTTCAATCTTGGTTTCATCAGACCAGATAATCTTGTTTCTCTCATGGTCTGAGAGTCCTTTAGGTGCCTTTTGGCAAACTCCAAGCGGACTGTCATGTGCCTTTTACTGAGGAGTGGCTTCCGTCCTGGCCACTCTACCTATAAATGTCTGATTGGTGGAGTGCTGCAGAGATGGTTGTCCTTCTGGAACTGGTTCTGTCCCATCTCCACATTGGAACTCTGGAGCTCTGTCAGAGTGACCATCAGGTTTCTGGGTCACCTCCCCTGACCAAGGCCCTTCTCCCCCGATTGCTCAGTTTGGCCGTCCTGCGAGCCAGCTCTAGTGAAGAGTCTTGGTGGGTTCCAAACTTCTTCCATTTAAGAATGATAGAGGCCACTGTGTTCTTGGGGACCTTCAATGCTGCAGAGATTTTTTGGTACACTTCCCAAGATCTGTGCCTAGACACAATCCTGTCTCGGAGCTCAATGGACAATTCCTTCAACCTCATGGCTTGGTTTTTGCTCTGAAATACCCTGTTAACTGTGGGACCTTATATAGACAGGTGTGTGTGCCTTTCCAAATCATGTCCAATCAATTGAATTTACCCCAGGTGGACTCCAATCAAGTTGTAGAAACATCTCAAGGATGATCAATGGAAACAGGATGCACCTAAGCTCAATTTGGAGAGTCATAGTTTTTTAATTTTTTATAAAAATTGCACACACAAAAAAATTGTTTTCGCTAACGTCTTTTGGGTATTGTGTAGAGATTGATGATGAAAAACATGTAAGGTTTAATCAATTTTAGATTAAGGCCGTAACATAACAAAATGTAGAAAAAGTGAAGGGGTCTGAAAACTCTCAGAATGCACTGTATATATACAGTGCATATATACCGCCTCGATTCGGTCTTATGTAGCAAAATTTGAAATTGTGTTTTTTACATTGGATAAAAGTAGAGACTCAGAGCTAGAAAATTGTATATCATACACTGCAGTTGAGGAACAAATGGGAAAGTAATTCTGCTTTGAAAGTTGATCAACTTGTAACCCCACTTTTGAGAAAATGGCCCTTGAATGTTTTGGTACACCTACTAGAGAGCTCTTCCTTGTCTACACCCATTCAGCATCGTTCACACCCTCTTAAGCCTTAGCCCCACCCATCTCTTTAAGGATTCTATTTATTTATTTATTTTACCTTTATTTAACTAGGCAAGTTAGTTAAGAAAAAATTCTTATTTACAATGATGGCCTACACCGGCCAAACCCAGACGACACTGGGCCATTTTGATCCTGTAATCGAACCCACAATTGCTGATGCGCCAGATACTCAACTAGTCTCAAGAAGGTCAGTTTTATTGCTGCTTTAATCAGCACAACAGTTTTCAGCTGTGCTAACATAATTGCAAAAGGGTTTTCTAATGATCAATTAGCCTTTTAAAATGATAAACTTGGATTAGCAAACACAAGGTGCCATTGCCATCAGGACTGATGGTTGCTGATAATGGGCCTCTGTACGCCTATGTAGATATTCCATAAAAAATCAGCAGTTTCCAGCTACAGTAGCCATTTACAACATTAACAATGTCTACACTGTATTTCTGATCAATTTGATGTTATTTTAATGGAGAAAACAAGGACATTTCTAAGTGACCCCAAACTTTTGAATGGTAGTATATATATACATTTAAAGTGTGTGCAAAACTGTCATCAAGGCAAAGGGTGGCAATTTGAAGAATCTCAAATATAAATATATTTTTTTTTTGAATTTTTTACACTTTTTTTGGTTACTACATGATTCCATATGTCTTATTTCATAGTTTTGATGTCTTCACTATTATTCTACAATGTAGAAAATAGTAAAACTAAAGAAAAACCCTTGAATGAGTAGGTGTTCTAAAACTTTTGACCGGTAGTGTATATATATACACTCACCGGCCAGTTTATTAGGTACACCAACCCATTCATGAAAAATGGATCTCTCCTTCAGACAGTGAGTCAAGTGGCCGTGGCTTGCTATAGAAAGCAGGCATCGAGGCATTCAGTTACTGTACGATTGAACATTAAGAAATGGGCAAAACGAAAAACCTAAGCGACTGTGAGCGTGGTATGATCCTCGGTGTCAGACACACCGGTTCCAGTATCTCAGAAATGGCCGGCCTCCTGGGCTTTTTACAAACAACAGTGTCTAGGGTTTACCGAGAATGGTGTGACAAACAAAAAACATCCAGTCAGCGACAGTCCTGTGGGTGAAAACAGCTCGTTGATGAGAGGTCGAAGGAGAATGGCAAGAATGGTGCAAGCTAACAGGCGAGCCACAAAATAACGGTGCAGTACCACAGTGGTGTGCAGAACTGCATCTCGGAACGCACAACTCGTCGGTCCTTGCCATGGATTGGCTATTGCAGCAGACGACCACACCGGGTTCCACTCCTATCAGCTAAAAACAAGAAGAAGCGGCTCCAGTGGGCACGCCATCACCAACACTGGACAATTGAGTAGTAGAAAAACATCGCCTGGACCGACGAATCCCGGTTCCTGTTGGGTCATGCTGATGCCAGAGTCAGGATGTGGCATAAGCAGCATGAATCCATGGACCCATCCTGCCTGGTGTCAACGGTACCGGCTGGTGGCGGTGGTATCTGCAGCAACTGCGTGATGCCATCGGGTCAGCATGGACCAACATCCCTGTGGAACGTTTCCGACTTGACGAATCCATTGTCCCAAAGAATTCAGGCTGTTCTGGAAGGCAAAGGGGGGGGGGGGGGGGGGTCCGTCCCTGGTCTGGGGGGTATGTCCGACCCTAATACTGATGAGATAATAAACTGGCCAGGGAGTGGTCCTCTGTAGCTCAGTCTGGTAGAGGCTCAAATGGCTGTGTTAAAAAGCACATTCTTAATTATGGATTTGATGTCAGTTAACGCTTTATGTTAAATCGCCTCTATGAAGTGTAGCTTCATGTGATGCGTACTGATGGGATAAGTAAAGGCCGCAGAGTGGTCCTCTGTAGCTCAGCTGGTAGAGCACGGCGCTTGTGACGCCAGGGTAGTGGGTTCGATCCCCGGGACCAGCCAAACGTAAAAATGTATGCACTCATGACTGTAAGTCGCTTTGGATAAAAGCGTCTGCTAAATGGCATTATTATTATTATTATACTCATTTCAGTCATTTTCTTTTAAAAGAACACTAATTTAGTCTCAGTATGTGGTGTTATCTCAGAACATTATGAGAACTGTGACGGTAGTGGAGCTCAAGGCCGGAGCGGTGCACTCTTCATTCATTCTCCTCTCCCGAGTGGCGCAGTGGTCTAAGGCACTGTACCGCAGTGCTAGCTGTGCCACTAGAGATCCTGGTTCGAATCCAGGCTGTTGTCACGACCGCCCGAGACCCATGGGGCGGCGCACAAATTGGTCCAGGGTAGGGGAGGGAATGGCCGGCAGGGATGTAGCTCAGTTGGTAGAGCATGGCGTTTGCAACGCCAGGGTTGTGGGTTCGATTCCCACGGGGGGCCAGTATGAAAAAATAATGAAAATAATGTATGCATTCACTAACTGTAAGTCGCTCTGGATAAGAGCGTCTGCTAAATGACTAAAATGTAAATGTAATGCCTGTCCCAGGACTGTGTGGTGTTGCTTTGTGTCTCTGTTTGACACTGTTTGTGAGTCTCCATAGCTGACTGTTTCCCTTGTGTGACTGAAGGGACACTGTGTTTGTGAGTCTCCATAGCTGATGCTTGGTTTCCCTTCCTTGTTTGAGTCCAATCAGGGGATGTTGTGTGGTTGTGATTGGCAGGTCCTGGTGGTGAGAGGGTTGTTGGCTGTGTGGTTGTGATTGGCAGCAGTCTCCTTGGTCCTGGTGGTGAGAGGGTTGTTGGCTGTGTGGTTGTGATTGGCAGCAGTCTCCTTGGTCCTGGTGGTGAGAGGGTTTGTTGGCTGTGTGGTTGTGATTGGCAGCAGTCTCCTTGGTCCTGGTGGTGAGAGGGTTGTTGGCTGTGTGGTTGTGATTGGCAGCAGTCTCCTTGGTCCTGGTGGTGAGAGGGTTGTTGGCTGTGTGGTTGTGATTGGCAGCAGTCTCCTTGGTCCTGGTGGTGAGAGGGTTGTTGGCTGTGTGGTTGTGATTGGCAGCAGTCTCCTTGGTCCTGGTGGTGAGAGGGTTGTTGACTGTGTGGTTGTGATTGGCAGCAGTCTCCTTGGTCCTGGTGGTGAGAGGGTTGTTGCTGTGTGGTTGTGATTGGCAGCAGGCTCCTTGGTCCTGGTGGTGAGAGGGTTGTTGACTGTGTGGTTGTGATTGGCAGCAGTCTCCTTGGTCCTGGTGGTGAGAGGGTTGTTGGCTGTGTGGTTGTGATTGGCAGCAGTCTCCTTGGTCCTGGTGGTGAGAGGGTTGTTGGCTGTGTGGTTGTGATTGGCAGCAGTCTCCTTGGTCCTGGTGGTGAGAGGGTTGTTGGCTGTGTGTTTGGGAGTGCTACAGTATCTATCTCAACTCAGTAGCTGACAGTTGCTTTCCCGTCCTTGTTCTCCTCCAGATGAGGGGCCATACACAAAGCACTCCAACCCCTCCAGGCCACCGGATGGAGCGCTGGCCATCAGGAGGCAGAGTATCCCAGGTAAGGATACATCACCTCTGACCTTGACCTTTAACCTCTCACCTATCAACCCTAACCTGATTGACCCTAGCCTGATCGACCCATCAGCCTTACCTGATTAGACGCTACTAACCTAATACCTACCACCTACTGCCTAACCCATACCTCCTACTGAGCTAGATTAGTCCCCCCCCCTCACCAGTCCTTTCCTAGGGCACACTAAGCAGTAAAATGCATGATTCAGTATGTTGGGATCCTCACCCGTCCTTACCTCACCCGTCCTTACCTCACCCGTCCTTACCTCACCCGTCCTTACCTCACCGTCCTTACCTCCTTACCTCACCCGTCCTTACCTCACCCGTCCTTACCTCACCCGTCCTTACCTCCCGTCCCCTCACCCGTCCTTACCTCACCTCCTTACCCGTCCTTACCTCACCCGTCCTTACCTCACCCGACCCTCTGTCCCTTCACACCCTAACATGTCTCTCTTTGCCTCTGAAAGAAATGGCCTGTGCTTCAACAATAGTTGTGTTCATGGCTAAGAAAACCTTTGCGAACATGCGCTAAATGTCTTGATCTGAATCTGATGAACACATTTACACGGACTCTGTAGCTCAGCTGGTAGAGCACATGGACTCAGTGCTATTAGAATGTGTTGTAACGCTCAAGGTAGTGGGTATCGATCCAGTGAGCCTATAGAATGTGGATCACATGGACCCATGACACAAAAAAATGTATGTATCACATGGCATGAGCTGTAGTAGAATGTTTGGATCAAAACTCAGTGAGCTCAATTAGAATGTGTTGCATATCAGTGATCTCTGTTATTATTGTATCACACGGACTCAGTGATCTCTGTTAGAATGTGTTGTATCACATGGACTCAGTGAGCTCTATTAGAATGTGTTGTATCACATGGACTCAGTGAGCTCTATTAGAATGTGTTGTATCACATGGACTCAGTGATCTCTATTAGAATGTGTTGTATCACATGGACTCAGTGAGCTCTATTAGAATGTGTTGTATCACATGGACTCAGTGAGCTCTATTAGAATGTGTTGTATATCACATGGACTCAGTGAGCTCTATTAGAATGTGTTGTATCACATGGACTCAGTGAGCTCTATTAGAATGTGTTGTATCACATGGACTCAGTGAGCTCTATTAGAATGTGTTGTATCACATGGACTCAGTGAGCTCTATTAGAATGTGTTGTATCACATGGACTCAGTGAGCTCTATTAGAATGTGTTGTATCACATGGACTCAGTGATCTCTATCTATAATGTGTTGTATCACATGGACTCAGTGAGCTCTATTAGAATGTGTTGTATCGCATGGACTCAGTGAGCTCTATTAGAATGTGTTGTATCGCTGGGAGCCAACTCTCTGAGCGACAGATTACTGGGCATGTGTTGCCTCTCCTGGCCTCGTCTGCGAGCTATTAACAAGCTGCTCTGTCAACAACAACAACAACAACAACAACAACAACAACAACGGCAGGCTCAGCTCTGGAGTGAGATAAAGGGGATCTCCATCACTGCCCATTCTGAGCCACGCGCTGCTACACACACAGTCCACATTGGCTTCAGAGAGAGAGTTTAGTAGTCAGGGACAGACTGGTGGATGGATATAGATGTTTGGATCTGTCTAAGGGAACGAGAGAGAGAGAGAGAGAGTTTAGTAGTCAGGGACAGACTGGTGGATGGATATAGATGTTTGGATCTGTCTAAGGGAACGAGAGAGAGAGAGAGAGAGTTTAGTAGTCAGGGACAGACTGGTGGATGGATATAGATGTTTGGATCTGTCTAAGGGGAGAGAGAGAGAGAGAGAGAGAGAGTGCCTGGTGGAGAGTTTGGATCTGTTAGTTTAGTCAGGGACAGACTGGTGGATGGATATAGATGTTTGGATCTGTCTAAGGGAACGAGAGAGAGAGAGAGAGAGTTTAGTAGTCAGGGACAGACTGGTGGATGGATATAGATGTTTGGATCTGTCTAAGGGAACGAGAGAGAGAGAGAGAGAGTTTAGTAGTCAGGGACAGACTGGTGGATGGATATAGATGTTTGGATCTGTCTAAGGGAACGAGAGAGAGAGAGAGAGAGTTTAGTAGTCAGGGACAGACTGGTGGATGGATATAGATGTTTGGATCTGTCTAAGGGAACGAGAGAGAGAGAGAGAAAGATAGAGAGAGAAGATAGAGAGAGATAGAGATAGTGAGAGAGATGGTGTCAGACAGGGTGACAGATAGAGAGGTTTAGATCTGTTTGAAAAGATTGCGATTATTTTCCTTTTAAAGAGGGAGATAGCGACTATGTTTTTGTTTTTTTAAAGGAGGGAGATAGCGATTATGGTTTGATTTTTTAAAAGAGGGAGATAGCGATTATGGTTGTTTTTTTTAAAAGAGGGAGATATATATATTTTTGCCAGTCCCTGTCAGTAATCTTTTGTCTGGAGGCACTAAGAGCATCATAATCATCTTCTGAATTCATCAGTTCTGAGGTCAGCTATAGCACCAAGAACTCTCTCTCCTCTCTCTCTCTCTCTCTCTCTCTCTCTCTCTCTCTCTCTCTCTCTCTCTCTCTCTCTCTCTCTCTCTCTCTCTCTCTCTCTCTCTCTCTCTCTCTCTCTCTCTCTCTCTCTCTCTCTCTCTCTCTCTCTCTCTCTGCCTCACTCTCGCCCTCTCTCTCTCTCTGCCTCTCTCTGCCTCTCTCTCTCTCTGTCTCTCTCTCTCTCTCTCCTCTCTCTCTCTCTCTCTCTCTGTCTCTCTCTCTCTCTCTGCCTCTCTCTGCTCTCTCTCTCTCTCTCTCTCTCTCTCTCTCTCTCTCTCTCTCTCTCTCTCTCTCTCTCTCTCTCTCTCTCTCTCTCTCTCTCTCTCTCTCTCTCTCTCCTCTCTCTCTCTCTCTCTCTCTCTCTCTCTCTCTCTCTCTCTCTCTCTCTCTCTCTCTCTCTCTCTCTCTCTCTCTCTCTCTCTCTCTCTCTCTCTCTCTCTCTCTCTCTCTCTCTCTCTCTCTCTCTCTCTCTCCCTCTCTCTCTCTCTCTCTCTCTCTCTCTCTCTCTCTCTCTCTCTCTCTGCCTCTCTCTGCCTCTCTCTCTCTCTCTCTCTCTCTCTCTCTCTCTCTCTCTCTCTCTCTCTCTCTCTCTCTCTCTCTCTCTCTCTCTCTCTCTCTCCTCTCTCTCTCTCTCTCTCTCTCTCTCTCTCTCTCTCTCTCTCTCTCTCTCTCTCTCTCTCTGTCTCTCTCTCTCTCTCTCTCTCTCTCTCTCTCTCTCTCTCTCTCTCTCTCTCTCTCTCTCTCTCTCTCTCTCTCTCTCTCTCTCTCTCTCTCTGTCTCTCTCTCTCTCTCTCTCTCTCTCTCTCTCAATTCAATTCCATTTCAATTCAACTTAAGGGCTTTATTGGCATGGGAAACGTATGTTAACATTGCCAAAGCAAGTGAAGTAGATAGTAAACAAAAGTGAAATAAACAATACATATTAACAGTAAACATTACACTCAGAAGTTTCTCTCTCTCTCTTTCCTCTGATGAAGGGTTTGGTGCTGCTCGTTCATTTCTCACTTTAAAGGGATATTAGACAAGCTCTGTGATGTGATGTTAAAGCACAGCCCTGCGGTGTGGTTCTTCTATCCATGTGGGGACCTAATTAGACAGGCTCTGTGATAGTCCCCATGGATAGTCCACAAGGATAACCCCCAACAAGGAGTCCCCACAAGGATAGTCCCCACAAGGATAGTCCCCACATGGATAGTCCCCACAAGGATAGTCCCCACAAGGATAGTCCCCACAAGGATAGTCCCCACAAGGATAGTCCCCACAAGGATAGTCCCCACAAGGATAGTCCCCACAAGGATAGTCCCCCACAAGGGATAGTCCCCACAAGGATAGTCCCCACAAGGATAGTCCCCACAAGGATAGTCCCCACAGGGATAGTCCCCACAAGATAGTCCCCACAAGGATAGTCACCACAAGGAGAGTCACCACAAGGATAGTCCCCACAAGGATAGTCCCCACAAGGATAGTCCCCACAAGGATAGTCCCAACAAGGTTTTCCCCACAAGGATAGGTTTAGGTGTAGGAGAGTAGGGGTTAGAGACAAGGATAGTCACCACAATTAGTCCCCACATGGATAGTCAAATTTCTCCCTCAGGGACAAATTATATTTTAAGCTTAGGGGTTTTTTAGGGTTAGGGTAAGGGGTTAGGTTTAGGGTTAGGGTAGGGTTAGGTGTTAGGTTTAGGGTTAAAGGTGTTAGGTTTAGGGTTTGGGGTGTAGGTTTGGTTAGGGTAAGAGTTAGGTTTAGGGATAGGGTAAAGGTTAGGTTTAGGGTTAGGGGTTAGGTTTAGGGTTAGGGTAAAGGTTAGGTGTAGGGTTAGGGTTAGAGAAAGAAGGAATTTGAATGGAAATCAATTTTAAATCCCCACGAGGATAGAAGAACACAATGTGTGTGTGTGTTGTGTTGTGTGTGTGTGTGTGTGTGTGTGTGTGTGTGTGTGTGTGTGTGAGAGAGAACTTGTGATATAGTGAGAGGCAGCGAGAGAGAATGTGACTATAACAACAGGATTACCTAAATGTTATACACTGATGAATAACCATGGTAGCATTGGAGCCCCCTGCCCGACCCCCCACAACAGACACCTCTTGTCTTCATGGTAGCATTGGAGCCCCCTGCCCGACCCCCACAACAGACACCTCTTGTCTTCATGGTAGCATTGGAGAGCCCCCTGCCCGACCCCCACAACAGACACCTCTTGTCTTCATGGTAGCATTGGAGCCCCCTGCCCGACCCCCACAACAGACACCTCTTAGTCTTCATGGTAGCATTGGAGCCCCCTGCCCGACCCCCACAACAGACACCTCTTGTCTTCATGGTAGCATGGTAGCATTGGAGCCCCCTGCCCGACCCCCACAACAGACACCTCTTGTCTTCATGGTAGCATTGGAGCCCCCTGCCCGACCCCCACAACAGACACCTCTTGTCTTCATGGTAGCATTGGAGCCCCCTGCCCGACCCCCACAACAGACACCTCTTGTCTTCATGGTAGCATTGGAGCCCCCTGCCCGACCCCCACAACAGAAACCTCTCGTCTTCATGGTAGCATTGGAGCCCCCTGCCCGACCCCCACAACAGACACCTCTTGTCTTCATGGTAGCATTGGAGCCCCCTGCCCGACCCCCACAACAGACACCTCTTGTCTTCATGGTAGCATTGGAGCCCCTTGCCCGACCTTTTAAACATGACAGAACACCTCTTGTCTTCATGGTATGAATACCCTCCATTGTCAGCCCCCTGCCCGAATACCCACGACGGAAAATGCTTTAGTCGGAGAGAGATGATCATTTTCATCAGAACTGCTAATCCATGGTGATATATTGAAATATTATTATTGGTTCTGTATTTAATAATACCCTAGTTACATACTGACTTTGTTTTAGCCAGCGGTCAGTCCCTTCAAAACACAACCTTTTAAACATGATTGAATCCCCTCTGTTGGTTCAGGGAACTGTATGAATACCCTCCATTGGTTCAGGGAACTGTATGAATACCCTCCGTTGGTTCAGGGAACTGTATGAATACCCTCCGTTGGTTCAGGGAACTGTATGAATACCATCCGTTGGTTCACGGAACTGTATGAATACCCTCCATTGGTTCAGGGAACTGTATGAATACCCTCCATTGGTTCAGGGAACTATGTGTATACCCTCCATTGGTTCAGGGAACTGTATGAATACCATCCGTTGGTTCAGGGAACTGTATGAATACCCTCCGTTGGTTCAGGGAACTGTATGAATACCCTCCATTGGTTCAGGGAACTGTATGAATACCATCCGTTGGTTCAGGGAACTGTATGAAGGCCCTCCGTTGGTTCAGGGAACTGTATGAATACCCTCCGTTGGTTCAGGGAACTGTATGAATACCATCCGTTGGTTCAGGGAACTGTATGAATACCCTCCGTTGGTTCAGGGAACTGTATGAATACCCTCCATTGGTTCAGGGAACTGTATGAATACCCTCCGTTGGTTCACAGAACTGTATGAATACCCTCCGTTGGTTCAGGGAACTGTATGAATACCCTCCGTTGGTTCAGGGAACTGTATGTGAATACCCTCTGTTGGTTCAGGGAACTGTATGAATACCCTCCGTTGGTTCAGGGAACTGTATAAATACCCTCCGTTGGTTCAGGGAACTGTATGAATACCCTCCATTGGTTCAGGGAACTGTATGAATACCCTCCGTTGGTTCAGGGAACATGAACTGTTGTTATGAATACCCTCCGTTGGTTCAGGGAACTGTATGAATACCCTCCGTTGGTTCAGGGAACTATGTGAATACCCTCTGTTGGTTCAGGGAACTGTATGAATACCCTCCGTTGGTTCAGGGAACTGTATAAATACCCTCCGTTGGTTCAGGGAACTGTATGAATACCCTCCGTTGGTTCAGGGAACTGTATGAATACCCTCCGTTGGTTCAGGGAACTGTATGAATACCCTCTGTTGGTTCAGGGAACTGTATGAATACCCTCCGTTGGTTCAGGGAACTATGTGAATACCCTCTGTTGGTTCAGGGAACTGTATGAATACCCTCCGTTGGTTCACAGAACTGTATGAATAACCTCCGTTGGTTCACGGAACTGTATGAATACCCTCCGTTGGTTCAGGGAACTGTGTGAATACCCTCCGTTGGTTCAGGGAACTGTATGAATACCCTCCGTTGGTTCAGGGAACTGTATGAATACCCTCCGTTGGTTCAGGGAACTGTATGAATACCCTCCATTGGTTCAGGGAACTGTATGAATACCCTCTGTTGGTTCAGGGAACTGTATGAATACCCTCCGTTGGTTCAGGGAACTATGTGAATACCCTCTGTTGGTTCAGGGAACTGTATGAATACCCTCCGTTGGTTCACAGAACTGTATGAATAACCTCCGTTGGTTCACGGAACTGTATGAATAACCTCCGTTGGTTCAGGGAACTGTGTGAATACCCTCCGTTGGTTCAGGGAACTGTATGAATACCCTCCGTTGGTTCAGGGAACTGTATGAATACCCTCCATTGGTTCAGGGAACTGTATGAATACCCTCCGTTGGTTCACGGAACTGTATGAATACCCTCCGTTGGTTCAGGGAACTATGTGAATACCCTCTGTTGGTTCAGGGAACTGTATGAATACCCTCCATTGGTTCAGGGAACTGTATGAATACCCTCCGTTGGTTCAGGGAACTATGTGAATACCCTCTGTTGGTTCAGGGAACTGTATGAATACCCTCCGTTGGTGCAGGGAACTGTATGAATACCCTCCGTTGGTTCAGGGAACTATGTGAATACCCTCTGTTGGTTCAGGGAACTGTATGAATACCCTCCGTTGGTTCAGGGAACTGTATGAATACCCTCCGTTGGTTCAGGGAACTATGTGAATACCCTCCGTTGGTTCACAGAACTGTATGAATACCATCCGTTGGTTCACGGAACTGTATGAATACCCTCCGTTGGTTCAGGGAACTATGTGAATACCCTCTGTTGGTTCAGGGAACTGTATGAATACCCTCGGTTGGTTCAGGGAACTGTGTGAATACCCTCCGTTGGTTCAGGGAACTGTATGAATACCCTCCGTTGGTTCAGGGAACTGTGTGAATACCCTCTGTTGGTTCAGGGAACTGTATGAATACCCTCCGTTGGTTCAGGGAACTGTATGAATACCCTCCGTTGGTTCACGGAACTGTATGAATACCCTCCGTTGGTTCAGGGAACTATGTGAATACCCTCTGTTGGTTCAGGGAACTGTATGAATACCCTCCGTTGGTTCAGGGAACTGAATGAATACCCTCCGTTGGTTCAGGGAACTATATGAATACAAACCGTTGGTTCAGGGAACTGTATGAATACCCTCCGTTGGTGCAGGGAACTGTATGAATTCCCTCCGTAGGTTCAGGGAACTATATGAATACCCTCTGTTGGTTCAGGTGTCACGATCGTTATAAGATGCGGACCAAGGCGCAGCGTGATATGCGTACATTCTTTTATTAAAGTACACAACACGAACCAAAACGTGAAAACAAACGATACGTGAAGTCCTGGGTTGGTTCAGGGAACCTTCCGGAACAAGATCCCACAAATAACTAGTGCCAACAGGCTGCCTAACTGTATGGTTCCCAATCAGAGACAACGAGAAATCAGCTGCCTCTGACTGTATGAACCCACCCTGGTCAACATAGAAAACACGAACTGTAGAACAAAACATAGAAAATCAGGGAACATAGAAAATCCACACCCTGGCTCAACATACTGTAAGAGTCCCCCGTTGAGCCAGGGCGTGACATCCGTTGCAGGGAACTGTATGAATACCCTCCGTTGGTTCAGGGAACTGTATGAATACCCTCCGTTGGTTCAGGGAACTATATGAATACCCTCCGTTGGTTCAGGGAACTGTATGAATACCCTCCGTTGGTTCAGGACTCTGTATCATCTTTGGTATTTATTGATTTAATTTGACCGGTTATATAAATGTTATTTACTTATCGGGTTAGAGTTATGGTGCATGTGTTTATAGCTAGTTCATGTTTTATTTGTTTTGATGAAACCAGTGTTATAGGAAATGATAACTCAGAGAGACTATGAGCATCCGGGAGCTATTTATGAGATGATAGATTGAAGTTGTCAAAGACTACGTGCATTAAACATAGTTCTGGTGCAGTAAGTGCACGGCCAACTCTGAAACACTCCTTTTCCCCCTTCTCTCGCTTTCTCCTAAGAGGCTTAATGCATTCTGCAAGTGTGTCTTGAATTTTAGAAACACATGTTGAATCAAATATATATGGTCGCACAGATGACTTCATCCTCTCCTCTCCCACACACAGTGAGATGAAGGGAGGGAGAGAGAGAGAGAGATCGTGAGAGATTGTGAGAGATCAAGGGTGATAGTGACATAAATAATTAAAGAAAGAGAGAAAGATGTGTGTTCTGACTACCTACCTGTCTAACTATCCCTCTGGTGACTACCTACCTGTCTATCTATCCCTCTGGTGACTACCTACCTGTCTATCTATCCCTCTGGTGACTACCTACCTGTCTATCTATCCCTCTGGTGACTACCTACCTGTCTATCTGTCCCTCTGGTGACTACCTACCTGTCTATCTATCCCTCTGGTGACTACCTACCTGTCTATATATCCCTCTGGTGACTACCTACCTGTCTATCTATCCCTCTGGTGACTACCTACTTGTCTATCTGTCCCTCTGGTGACTACCTACCTGTCTATCTGTCCCTCTGGTGACTACCTACCTGTCTATCTATCCCTCTGGTGACTACCTACTTGTCTATCTGTCCCTCTGGTGACTACCTACCTGTCTATCTGTCCCTCTGGTGACTACCTACCTGTCTATCTGTCCCTCTGGTGACTACCTACCTGTCTATCTGTCCCTCTGGTGACTACCTACCTGTCTATCTGTCCCTCTGGTGACTACCTACCTGTCTATCTGTCCCTCTGGTGACTACCTACCTGTCTATCTATCCCTCTGGTGACTACCTACCTGTCTATCTGTCCCTCTGGTGACTACCTACCTGTCTATCTGTCCCTCTGGTGACTACCTACCTGTCTATCTATCCCTCTGGTGACTACCTACCTGTCTATCTATCCCTCTGGTGACTACCTACCTGTCTATCTATCCCTCTGGTGACTACCTACCTGTCTATCTGTCCCTCTGGTGACTACCTACCTGTCTATCTATCCCTCTGGTGACTACCTACCTGTCTATCTGTCCCTCTGGTGACTACCTACCTGTCTATCTATCCCTCTGGTGACTACCTACCTGTCTATCTATCCCTCTGGTGACTACCTACCTGTCTATCTATCCCTCTGGTGACTACCTACCTGTCTATCTATCCCTCTGGTGACTACCTACCTGTCTATCTATCCCTCTGGTGACTACCTACCTGTCTATCTATCCCTCTGGTGACTACCTACCTGTCTATCTGTCCCTCTGGTGACTACCTACCTGTCTATCTGTCCCTCTGGTGACTACCTACCTGTCTATCTATCCCTCTGGTGACTACCTACCTGTCTATCTATCCCTCTGGTGACTACCTACCTGTCTATCTATCCCTCTGGTGACTACCTACCTGTCTATCTATCCCTCTGGTGACTACCTACCTGTCTATCGGTCCCTCTGGTGACTACCTACCTGTCTATCTATCCCTCTGGTGACTACCTACCTGTCTATCTATCCCTCTGGTGACTACCTACCTGTCTATCTATCCCTCTGGTGACTACCTACCTGTCTATCTGTCCCTCTGGTGACTACCTACCTGTCTATCTATCCCTCTGGTGACTACCTACCTGTCTATCTATCCCTCTGGTGACTACCTACCTGTCTATCTATCCCTCTGGTGACTACCTACCTGTCTATCTATCCCTCTGGTGACTACCTACCTGTCTATCTATCCCTCTGGTGACTACCTACCTGTCTATCTATCCCTCTGGTGACTACCTACCTGTCTATCTATCCCTCTGGTGACTACCTACCTGTCTATCTGTCCTTCTGGTGACTACCTACCTGTCTATCTGTCCTTCTGGTGACTACCTACCTGTCTATCTATCCCTCTGGTGACTACCTACCTGTCTATCTGTCCCTCTGGTGACTACCTACCTGTCTATCTATCCCTCTGGTGACTACCTACCTGTCTATCTATCCCTCTGGTGCTGTGGGAGATGTGGGAGAGGTGTGAGACAGGTGGAGAAGTTGGAGAGACAGGAGGGATGTGTCACAAATTGCGCCCTATCCCCTATATAGTGCTCTACTTTTGACCAGGGCCCATGTAGTGCACTGTAGGGAATAGGGTGCCATTTGGGATGCAGGTGAAGACTTTTCAGGATCTGTGTTGCCAGTTCCCACACTCTGAGGTGGGCGGTAAACCCAGTCAGATGTCAGATCCTGGAGAGAGAGAACAGAAGAGAGAGAACAGAGGAGAGAGAACAGAAGAGAGATAACAGAAGAGAGAGATACAGAAGAGAGATAACAGAGGAGAAATAACAGAGGAGAGAGAACAGAAGAGAGAGAACAGAGGAGAGAACAGAAGAGAGAGAACAGAAGAGAGAGAACAGAGGAGAGAGAACAGAAGAGAGAGAACAGAAGAGAGAGAACAGAGGAGAGAGAACAGAGGAGAGAGAACAGAGGAGAGAGAACAGAAGAGAGAGAACAGAAGAGAGAGAACAGAGGAGAGAGAACAGAAGAGAGAGAACAGAAGAGAGAGAACAGAGGAGAGAGAACAGAGGAGAGATAACAGAGGAGAGAGAACAGAAGAGAGAGAACAGAAGAGAGAGAACAGTAAGAGCGAGAACAGAGGAGAGAGAACAGCAGAGAGATAACAGAAGAGAGAGAACAGAAGAGAGAGAACAGAGAGAGAGAACAGAGGAGAGTTAACAGAGGAGAGATAACAGGGGAGAGAGAACAGAAGAGAGAGAACAGAAGAGAGAGAACAGAGGAGAGAGAACAGAAGAGAGAGAACAGAAGAGAGAGATACAGAAGAGAGAGAACAGAAGAGAGATAACAGAGGAGAGAGAACAGAAGAGAGAGAACAGAGGAGAGAGAACAGAGGAGAGATAACAGAAGAGAGAGAACAGAGGAGAGAGAACAGGAGAGAGAGAGAGAACAGACCCAGAAGAGAGAGACAGAACAGAGAGAGAGAACAGAGGAGAGAGAACAGAGGGGAGAGAGAACAGAAGAGAGAGAACAGAGGTCTGAGAGAGAACAGAGAGAGAGAACAGAAAGAAGAGAGAGACAGAGGACAGAAGAGAGAGAACAGAAGAGAGAGAACAGAGGAGAGATAACAGAGGAGAGAGAACAGAAGAGAGAGAACAGAGAGAGAGAACAGAGGAGAGAGAACAGCAGAGAGATAACAGAAGAGAGAGAACAGAAGAGAGAGAACAGAGGAGAGTTAACAGAGGAGAGAGAACAGAAGAGAGAGAACAGAAGAGAGAGAACAGAAGAGAGAGAACAGAGGAGAGAGAACAGAAGAGAGAGAACAGAAGAGAGAGAACAGAAGAGAGATAACAGAAGAGAGAGAACAGAGGAGAGAGAACAGAAGAGAGAGATAAACAGGGGAGAGAGAACAGAGAGAGAGAACAGAAGAGAGAGAACAGAGAGAAGAGAGAGAGAGAACAGAAGAGAGAGAACAGAAGAGAGAGAGAACAGAAGAGAGAGAGAACAGAAGAGAGAGAACAGAAGAGAGAGAACAGAAGAGAGAGAAACAGAGAGAGAGAGAGAACAGAAGAGAGAGAACAGAAGAGAGAGAACAGAAGAGAGAGAACAGAAGAGAGAGAACAGAAGAGAGAGAACAGAAGAGAGAGAACAGAAGAGAGAGAACAGAAGAGAGAGAACAGAGGAGAGAGAACAGAAGAGAGAGAACAGAAGAGAGAGAACAGAAGAGAGAGAACAGAGAGAGAGAACAGAGAGAGAGATAACAGAGAGAGAGAGAAGAGAACAGAGAGAGAGAGAACAGAAGAGAGATAACAGAGGAGAGAGAACAGAGGAGAGATAACAGAGGAGAGAGAACAGAGAGAGAGAGAACAGAGGAGAGAACAGAAGAGAGAGAACAGAAGAGAGAGAACAGAAGAGAGAGAACAGAAGAGAGAGAACAGAGGAGAGAGAAGAAGAGAGATAACAGAGAGAGAGACAGAGGAGAGAGAAGAGAGAGAACACAGAGAGAACACAGATAGAGAGAGAGAACAGAAGAGAGATAACAGAAGAGAGAGAACAGAGGAGAGAGAACAGAGGAGAGATAACAGAGGAGAGAGAACAGAAGAGAGAGAACAGAAGAGAGAGAACAGAAGAGAGAGAACAGAGGAGAGATAACAGAGAACAGAGGATAGAGAACAGAGGAGAGAGAACAGAGGAGAGAGAACAGAAGAGAGATAACAGAGAACATAAAGAGAGAGAACAGAAGAGAGAGAGAGAACAGAAGAGAGAGAGAACAGAAGAGAGAGAACAGAAGAGAGAGAACAGAGAGAGAGAACAGAAGAGAGAGAGAGAACAGAAGAGAGAGAGAACAGAAGAAGAGAGAACAGAGGATAGAGAACAGAAGAGAGAGAGAGAACAGAGGGAGAGAAGAAACAGAGGAGAGAGAACAGAAGAGAGAGAACAGAGGAGAGAGAACAGAGGAGAGATAACAGAGGAGAGAGAACAGAAGAGAGAGAACAGAGGAGAGAGAACAGAAGAGAGAGAACAGAGGAGAGATAACAGAGGAGAGCTAACAGAGGAGAGAGAACAGAAGAGAGATAACAGAGGAGAGAGAACTGAAGAGAGAGAACTGAAGAGAGAGAACAGAGGAGAGAGAACAGAGGAGAGATAATAGAGGAGAGCTAACAGAGGAGAGAGAACAGAAGAGAGAGAACAGAAGAGAGATAACAGAGGAGAGAGAACAGAGGAGAGAGCAGCAGAAAGCAGTAGTCACATCTCTGTTAGACCCAGAAACCATTCATCCCCTCCGGTACACATGTTTACCTGAAGGTGTAGATATATCCCCGTATCTCTTAGAGACAGGAACATTCTACAGTAGGGTGTGGTGGGCTCTAAGTTAAGGCAGCCATAGAAGTTGAGAATAGTTAGAAAAGGTCTGTGACATATCAGTAGCCTGTCTCCGAGATGACCTTATCAGGGGCAGTGGCGTCCTTATCTCTATGGCTGATTTCTCACTGGTCACCTTATATATCAACTCTATCCTGTTGTAAACTGGGCTGATTTGGTTCTTTGCAGATTATCAGGCAGAGCAGCGAATCTTCAAAAGGGGAACCGAAGCCCCAGGTCCCCTCTCTGTCCCCATTGCATACACGCACACACACACACACACACACACACACACACACACACACACACACACACACACACACACACACACACACACACACACACACACACACACACACACACACACACACACACACACACACACACATAACACACACACACTCCTTCCTGTCCCCATCACAACTCTGCCAGACAGCTAGCTAGCGCTTCCGATTAGCCGCACTCCGCTAGCAGGGGAATTACTTTAGCTGTGCACGGAGACCCCGCCTCCCCACGGAGACCCCGCCTCCCCACGACCACTCCAACCAAACTCCTCTCCATCCTGAAGACCCCTTGGCATTCTCAGCAATATGCAAATGTCTAAGTTAACATTTAATTAAAGGGTAGAAAGGCCTGGTCTCTTTCAATGATATGCTTAGTGGGCTATGGACACTGACAGGACAGGCTGTTTGGCAGCAACTAGCTTGGACCTGGACTGCATCTCAAATGGCACCCTGTGCAGTACTTTTGATAGATCTGAGGCCAGTGGTTTGTAGTGTAGAAACCATGTTGTAAAGTTCCATCCTCAGTGGTTTGTAGATAGAAGGAATGACCAGCTGGCATGGGTTAGCAACCCTAGATTTTGTGTCAGGACTGTATTTTTTATTTTATTTATTTAACCTTTATTTAACTAGACAAGTCAGTTAAGAACAAATTCGTATTTACAATGACGGCCTACCCCGGGCCAAACCCGGACGACGCTGGGCCAATTCTGTGCCGCCCTAGGGGACTCCCAATCACGGCCGGATTGTGATACAGCCTGGACTCTAACCAGGGTTTGTAGTGACGGAGATGCAGTGCCTTAGACCGCTGCGCCACTCGGGAAGGATGAAATAGTATGAATAAAATAAAGTTTTTAAATGAAAATATGTCAATCATTATTTGAATATCTTGCTAACTCAGTGTGTAAAAGTGATAATGCCCTGGAAGCCGGTGTTTGGAGGATAATATATTGGCACAGTTTGCCGGCCCTCGATGTGCCAATATACTGTATCTTCCAACCAGCGGCTTCTCAGGCCATTATCCCTTAACTAAACAGTAGACAGAGAGTTAAAGGTAAAGGATAAGGGTTAATATCCTCTATTCCTTGGTGTAACTACATTGTGTGGTTTTAAAGTGTCCTGTACAGTATTCCTGCTGTGTGCTGTTCTCCTCAGGACCACCTGCCAGTCCTGCTCCCTAAGGAAATTACTGAGTAGTAGAAGGCCATTTTGTCTGACTCAGTCCCCCTGTCTCACTCTCCTGAAGCTCCACTCTACTATCACACAGGACAGGAACGGGCAGAGAGGAGACGATATGACCTAGGAGGGTACGAGAGAAGAGAGGGAGAGGAAGGGAGGATAGGACATAGGAGGGGACGAGAGAAGAGAGGGGAGAGGAAGGGAGGGGATAGGGAGAGGAAGGAGGGGACGACGAGAGAAGAGAGGGAAAGGATAGGACCTAGGAGGGGACTAGAGAAGAGAGGGAGAGGAAGGGAGGATAGGACATAGGAGGGGACGAGAGAAGAGAGGGAGAGGAAGGGAGGATAGGACATAGGAGGGGACGAGAGAAGAGAGGGAGAGGAAGGGAGGATAGGACATAGGAGGGGACGAGAGAAGAGAGGGAAAGGATAGGACCTAGGAGGGGACTAGAGAAGAGAGGGAGAGGAAGGGAGGATAGAGGGACAAGAGGAGAGGGAGGGAGAGGAAGGGAGGATAGGACATAGGAGGGGACGAGAGAAGAGTGGGAAAGGATAGGACCTAGGAGGGGACTAGAGAAGAGAGGGAGAGGAAGGGAGGGGATAGGACATAGGAGGGGGGACGAGAGAAGAGAGGGAGAGGAAGGGAGGATAGGACATAGGAGGGGACGAGAGAAGAGAGGGAAAGGATAGGACCTAGGAGGGGACTAGAGAAGAGAGGGAGAGTAAGGGAGGATAGGACATAGGAGGGGACGAGAGAAGAGAGGGAGAGGAAGGGAGGATAGGACCTAGGAGGGGACGAGAGAAGAGAGGGAGAGGAAGGGAGGATAGGACATAGGAAAGGGCAGAGGAGGAGAGAAGAGGAGGAGAGAACACACTGGGGTTTTCTCGTTTGGGTAAATGTCTGTCCTCCGTCCTCTCTCTCCTCCGTGACCCGGGAAACAGATAAGTGGTGGAGTGGTGGAGCAGTTTGTCCATTCAGTAGTAGGTAAATAGAAGACAGTCCTCCCCTCCTCCATAGCCTCCTTTTGGCGAGGAAGCACAAGTGTATCATACCAGGAAAAGTTTTGATATCTGCCACACCCCCTTTGAATCAGCTGTTGTATTGTCAGAGAAGAAAACCATGCACACATTTAAAAACAATATGCTACTTATTGTTTTATCTATAAAATGTCTTGCACAACTAGGGCTGTGGCAGTGATTGTCATGCAAATATCGGCCGGTCTTACCGTTAATTGACCGTTATTTAACATTACACGTTTACCATCTCCTGGCTTCCACATATAGCCTACAAGCCACTGATGCGGACCTTTTGGAACATCTACATTTAAAAAAGTCTAATACATCCATGTAATATAGCCTACACCATCACAATAAATCCATTATTTATTTTAGACAGGTCTAAAGAAACATTATGATTTGAAGAAAATGTAGTCTATTTCAGAAGAACAATCGTTTTACAATTATTTTATATTATTTTGTAGTAAGAGGAATACACTTAAACATAGCTGAATAAAATACGATTTCCGAGGGAGTGCGCACATGCGGTTATTCTGTGTTGAGCGGTTAACAAAGAAACAGGTCCTCATATACAGTACATTCGGAAAGTATTCAGACCCCTTCACTTTTTCCACATTTTGTTACGTTACAGCCTTATTCTAAAATGGATTAAATTGTTTCCCCCCCCCCCTCATCAATCTACACACAATACCCCATAATGACAAATAAAAAACTGGTTTGTAGCAGTCTTTGAAAAAAAGAAATATCACATTTACATAAGTATTCAGACCCTTTACTCAGTACTTTGTTGAAGCACCTTTGGCAGCGATTACAGTCTCAAGTCTTCTTGGGTATAACGCGACAAGCTTGGCAACACCTGTATTTGGGGAGTTTCTCCCATTCTTCTCTGCAGAACCTCTCAAGCTCTGTCAGGTTGGATGGGGAGCGTCGCTGCACAGCTATTTTCAGGTCTCTCCAGAGTTGTTCGATCTGGTTCAACTCTGGGCTCTGGCTGGGCTACTCAAGGACATTCAGAGACTTGTCCAGAAGCCACTCCTGCGTTGTCCTGGCTGTGTGCTTAGGGTCGTTGTCCTGTTGGAAGGTGAACCTTCGCCCCAGTCTGAGGTCCTGAGCACTCTGGAGCAGGTTTTCATCAAGGATCTCTCTGTACTTTGCTCCGTTCATCTTTCCCTCAATCCTGACTAGTCTCCCAGTCCCTGCTGCTGAAAAACATCCCCACAGCATGATGCTGCCACCACCATGCTTCACTGTAGGGATGGTGCCAGATTTCCTCCAGACGTGACGCTTGCCATTCAGGCCAAAGAGTTCAATCTTGGTTTCATCAGAGCAGAGAATCATGTGCCTTTTACTGAGGAGTGGCTTCCGTCTGGGCTCTCTACCATAAAGGCCTAATTGGTGGAGTGCTGCACAGATGGTTGTCCTTCTGGAAGCTTCTCCCATCTCCATAGAGGAACTCTGGCGTTCTGTCAGAGTGACCATCGAGTTCTTGGTCACCTCCCTGACCAAGGCCCTTCTCCTCCATTGCTCAGTTTGGCCGGGTGGCCAGCTCTATTACTGTTTTAATTTTAATAAATTAGCTAACTTTTCTAAAAACCTGTTTTCGCTTTGTCATTATGGGGGTATTCTGTGTAGATTGATGAGGGAAAAGAATTTTTTTAAAAATCCATTTTAGAATAAGGCTGTAACGTAACAAAATGTGGAAAAAGGAAGAGGTCTTGAATACTTTCCCGAATGCAATGTATACTTAATTTAGAGTTATTTATGGAACTTTCGTTGTGATACAAATGTTGGGCTATATGTTTCGATTTCTAATACATTCTAAGGCTGCATGATGCAACTCTAATGATGATTTGAATAAAGTCTCATGAAAGTCATGAGCTCTGCTCTGTTTCTTATGCAGGCTGCACACACTTCATCAGTCTCTCATTCACAATTTAACAAGCGCTTGATAATATTCTCACCCATCAGACTATTCTCAATTTAATCTGGTCTTTACATATAAAGTGCCTTCAGAAAGCATTCATACCCCTTGACTTATGTGGTCCTCTGTAGCTCGATTGGTAGAGCATGGCGCTTGTAACGCCAGGGTAGTGGGTTCGATCCCCGGGACCACCCATACGTAAACATGTATGCGCACATGACTGTAAGTCGCTTTGGATAAAAGCGTCTGCTAAATGGCATATTATTTACATATAAAGTGCCTTCAGAAAGCATTCATACCCCTTGACTTATTCCATATTTTTGTTGTGTTACAGCCTGAATTCAAAATGGATTAAACAGATTATTTTTCTCACCCATCTACACACAATACGCCATAATGAGCCTACCAATATATATATGTGTAATCATTTTTGATTTAGAATGGGCCACAAAAAAAATAACATGTCATCCGTAGCTTGCACTCAAATAGTGAATGGAGGTTACGTGCGGTTATGTTTTTTAATATGCCAGGTAACTTGGCTATATACCAGTACCAGTACTGAGTCGATTTGTGCAAGGGTACGAGGTAATTGAGGTAACTACGTACATATAGGTAGGGATAAAGTAACTAGGCAACAGGATAGATAATAGACGGTAGCAGCAGCGTACCTTCTTAGAAAAAAGGGTTTGAAAAGGGTTCTT
>CM072255.1:7367384-7369884 GCA_036851935.1 Coregonus suidteri
TCCTCCTATCCCTCCCCCTCTCCTCCTATCCCTCCCCCTCTCCTCCTATCCCTCCCCCTCTCCTCCTATCCCTCCCCCCTCTCCTCCTATCCCTCCCCCTCTCCTCCTATCTCTCCCTCCTCTCCTCCTATAACCCCCTCTCCTCCTATCCCTCCCCCCTCCTCCTATCCCTCCTCCCCCTCTCCTCCTATCCCTCCCCCTCTCCTCCTATCCTCTCCCCCTCTCCTCCATATCCCTCCCCCTCTCCTCCTATCCCTCCCCTCTCCTCCTATCCCTCCCCCTCTCCTCCTCCTATCCCTCCCCCTCTCCTCCTATCCTCCCCCTCTCCTCCTATCCCTCCCCCTCTCCTCCTATCCCTCCCCCTCTCCTCCTATCCCTCCCCCTCTCCTCCTATCCCTCCCCCTCTCCTCCTATCCCTCCCCCTCTCCTCCTATCCCTCCCCCTCTCCTCCTATCCCTCCCCCTCTCCTTCTATCCCTCCCCCTCTCCTCCTATCCCTCCCCCTCTCTTCCTATCCCTCCCCCTCTCCTCCTATCCCTCCCCCTCTCCTCCTATCCGTCTGGGTCATCAGACTGCAGATGGATGGATATGGGGATCTGTCATCTCCTGAGGTGTGTGTGTGTTTGTGCATTCCCCTCAACCCTCCCCAGCCCTAACCCCACCCCTGCAGGATGGGATGGTACCCTAGAGGTTAAGAGTGTTGGGCCGGTAATCGAAAGGTTGCTGGTTCAAATCCCCGAGCCGACTAGGTGAAAATCTGTCTGTGCTCTTGAGCAAGGCACTTAACCCTAGTCGCTCTGGATAAGAGAGTCTGCTAAATGACAAAAATGTAATGTAAATTCATGCCTGTGTGTAGTACACAGTGTCTGTTTACCCAAAGATCAAAGTCTCGCTGCACATTTAGGTTGACTGTGATTTGAAGCGTGACACCAACTGATGTCTCTCTCTCTCTCTCTCTCTCTCTCTCTCTCTCTCTCTCTCTCTCTCTTTCACTCACTCAAATGACAAGGCTGTGCAGACACATTTGTAATCCTGTCTAGTGTAATCTCTCTCTGTCAAGTTTTCCTCACCACTAGAGCAAAGTTCCCTTTGAGTGTAATTATTTTTCCCCCTCAGGAAAAATAATCCCCCTCTTCCCCCTCAGGAGGCTGAAAAGTTTTGTCATGGGCCCTCAGATCCTCAAAAAGTTATACAGCTGCACCATTGAGAGCATCTTGACTGGCTGCATCACCGCTTGGTATGGCAACTGCTTGGCATCCGACCGTAAGGCGCTACAGAGGGTACGGCCCAGTACATCACTGGGGCTGAGCTCCCTGCCATCCAGGACCTCTATACCAGGCGGTGTCAGAGGAAGGCCCAGTACATCACTGGGGATGAGCTCCCTGCCATCCAGGACCTCTATACCAGGCGGTGTCAGAGGAAGGCCCAGTACATCACTGGGGCTGAGCTCCCTGCCATCCAGGACCTCTATACCAGGCGGTGTCAGAGGAAGGCCCAGTAAATCACTGGGGCTGAGCTCCCTGCCATCCAGGACCTCTATACCAGGTGGTGTCAGAGGAAGGCCAGTACATAGCTGGTGAGCTCCCTGCTTTCCCAGAAACCTCTATAAGCAGGTTGTCTGATAGGTAGATAGCCTTTAGAATATTCTACATGCTGAATATTGATAGCGCTTTCCTACAGTCCATCTCACCATCTCTCCAGGCAGGTATGCCAGCTCTTTCCTACAGTCCATCTCACCATCTCTCTGTGCCAGGTAAAGCTGTTTTCTGCTCTTAGATACAGTCCATTCAGAATATTCTCTGTGCCAGGTATATTGTCTTTCAGCTCTTTCCTACAGTCCATCTCACCATCTCTCTGTGCCAGGTATAGCTGTCTTTCAGCTCTTTCCTACAGTCCATCTCACCATCTCTCTCTGTCAGGTATAGCTGTCTTTCAGCTCTTTCCTACAGTCCATCTCACCATCTCTCTGTGCCAGGAATAGCTGTCTTTCAGCTCTTTCCTACAGTCCATCTCACCATCTCTCTGTGCCAGGTATAGCTGTCTTTCAGCTCTTTCCTACAGTCCATCTCACCATCTCTCTGTGCCAGGTATAGCTGTCTTTCAGCTCTTTCCTACAGTCCATCTCACCATCTCTCTGTGCCAGGTATAGCTGTCTTTCAGCTCTTTCCTACAGTCCATCTCACCATCTCTCTGTGCCAGGTATAGCTGTCTTTCAGCTCTTTCCTACAGTCCATCTCACCATCTCTCTGTTCCAGGTATAGCTGTCTTTCAGCTGATCCCTCTTTTCCAGGAACAGTTTCCAGATGAAGCTATTCTCTGATAGCTGATACATAGCTGATAGGATATCATACATGCTGACAGTAATGAATACACGTATGTGTCATGTATAAAGAGCATAAGCTAGCTGGCATTCTTCTCTTTCCAGGAACCCTGTTTCCAATGAAACCCCGTTCTCTGAAAGGCATCTCCTCCCTAACATGGCAGTTGGGCAGACAGAGAAA
>CM072255.1:7374884-7377384 GCA_036851935.1 Coregonus suidteri
GAGAGAGAGAGGCAGTAATCTATTCTACCAGAGAGAGAGAGTCAGTAATTAATTCTACCAGAGAGAGAGAGACTCAGTAATCTATTCTACCAGAGAGAGAGAGAGAGAGGCAGTAATCTATTCTACCAGAGAGAGAGAGAGAGGCAGTAATCTATTCTACCAGAGAGAGAGAGTCAGTAATCTATTCTACCAGAGAGAGAGAGGCAGTAATATATTCTACCAGAGAGAGAGAGAGAGAGCAGTATTCTACCAGAGAGAGAGAGAGAGAGTCAGAGAGAGAGTCAGTAATTAATACCACCAGAGAGAGAGACTCAGTAATCTATTCTACCAGAGAGAGAGAGAGAGAGGAGAGTAATCTAGAGAGAGAGAGAGAGAGAGGCAGTAATCTATTCTACCAGAGAGAGAGAGAGAGAGGCAGTAATCTATTCTACCAGAGAGAGAGAGGCAGTAATCTATTCTACCAGAGAGAGAGAGGCAGTAATTAATTCTGCAGAGAGAGAGAGAGAGAGGCAGTAATCTATTCTGCTAATTATCAAAATCCAGAAAAGAGCCGTTAAATTCTATAACCACTTAAAAGGAAGCGATTCCCAAACCTTCCATAACAAAGCCATCACCTACAGAGAGATGAACCTGGAGAAGAGTCCCCTATGTAAGCTGGTCCTGGGGCTCTGTTCACAAACACAAACAGACCCCACAGAGCCCCAGGACAGCAACACAATTAGACCCAACCAAATCAAGAGAAAAAAACAAACATAATTACTTGACACATTGGAAAGAATTAACAAAAAAACAGATTAAACTAGAACGCTATTTGGCTCTAAACAGAGAGTACACAGTGGCAGAATACCTGACCACTGTGACTGACCCAAACTTAAGGAAAGCTTTGACTGTGTACAGACTCAGTGAGCATAGCCTTGCTATTGAGAAAGGCCGCCGTAGGCAGACCTGGCTCTCAAGAGAAGACAGGCTATGTGCACACTGCCCACAAAATGAGGTGGAAACTGAGCTGTACTTCCTAACCTCCTGCCAAATGTATGACCATATTAGAGACACATATTTCCCTCAGATTACAGAGATTCACAACGAATTCGAAAAACAAACCCAATTTTTATAAACCCTTATCTATTGGGTGAAATACCACAGTGTGCCATCACAGCAGCAAGATTTGTGACCTCTTGCCACAAGAAAAGGGCAACCAGTGAAGAACAAACACCATTGTTTATTTATTTTCCCATTTGTACTTTAACTATTTGCACATCATTACAACACTGTATATAGACATAATATGACATTTGAAATGTCTTTATTCTTTTGGAACTTCTGAGTGTAATGTTTACTGTTAATATATATTGTTTATTTCACTTTTGTTTAATATCTACTTCACTTGCTTTGGCAATGTTAACATACGTTTCCCATGCCAATAAAGCCCTTAAATTCAAATTGAATTGAATTGAATTGAGAGAGTCAGTAATTAATTCTACCAGAGAGAGAGAGAGAGAGGCAGTAATCTATTCTACCAGAGAGAGAGAGTCAGTAATCTATTCTACCAGAGAGAGAGAGAGAGAGTCAGTAATTAATTCTACCAGAGAGAGAGAGAGGCAGTAATCTATTCTACCAGAGAGAGAGAGAGAGAGAGGCAGTAATCTATTCTACCAGAGAGAGAGAGTCAGTAATCTATTCTACCACCAGAGAGAGAGAGAGAGAGAGGCTGTAATCCTCTCTGTCTCTCTCTCCTCAATGTCTCTCTCTCCTCACTGTCTCTGTCCTCTCTCCTCACTGTCTCTCTCTCCTCACTGTCTCTCTCTCCTCACTGTCTCTCTCTTCTCACTGTCTCTCTCTCTCTCTCACTCTCTCTCTCTCTCTCTCTCTCTCTCTCTCTCTCTCTCTCTCTCTCTCTCTCTCTCTCTCTCTGTCTCTCTCCTCCTCTCTCCTCACTCTCTCTCGCCTCTCTCCTCACTGTCTCTCTCTCTCCTCTCTCTCTCACTCTCTCCTCTCTCTCTCCTCTCTCCTCACCCTCTCTCTCTCCTCTCTCCTCACTCTCTCTCTCTCCTCTCTCCTCACTCTCTCTCTCTCCTCTCTCCTCACTCTCTCTCTCTCTCCTCTCTCCTCACTCTCTCTCTCCTCTCTCCTCACTGTCTCTCAATGCTCCTCTCTCTCACTGTCTCTCTCTCCTCCCTCCTAAAAGTCTCTCCTCTCTCTCATCTCACTGTCTCTCCTCACTGTCTGTCTCTCTCTCTCTCCTCTACTCTCTCTCTCTCCTCTCTCCTCACTCTCTCTCTCTCCTCTCTCCTCTCTCTCTCTCTCTCTCCTCTCTCCTCACTCTCTCTCTCCTCTCTCCTCACTGTCTCTCTCTCCTCTCTCCTCACTGTCTCTCTCTCCTCTCTCCTAAATCTCTCCTCTCTCCTCACTCTCTCTCCTCACTGTCTCTCTCCTCTCTCCTCACTCTCTCTCTCCTCTCTCCTCACTCTCTCTCTATCTTCACTCTCTCTCCTCTCTCCTC
>CM072255.1:7389884-7392384 GCA_036851935.1 Coregonus suidteri
GGCAGTAAGGTTCCATTATAGACAGTCAGAGAGCTCTGTTACAGTCAGTGCAGGAAGGCAGTAAGGTTCCATTATAGACAGTCAGAGATCTCTGTTACAGTCACCGCAGGAAGGCAGTAAGGTTCCATTATAGACAGTCAGAGAGCTCTGTTACAGTCACTGCAGGAAGGCAGTACGGTTCCATTATAAACAGTCAATGGCAGGTGTCTCCCAATAGAAGTCCTGGCAGCTCCCAGCTCTTACAAAGCACTGCCAGAACACAGCCAGAACCCAACCAACAGATCTGACTAAAAGCTGGAAGCACAAAGGCCTTTCAGACACAGAGAAAGATCTGTGATGTGAAACACATTCAATGAAAAGAAATCACCTGCTGGCCCTCTGCTGAAGTTTGATATTTCACTTTACAAAATGCTGACTTTAGAAGAGCTTGGTTAGAAGTTAAAAACAAAGAGGCATTAAAAAGAGGCAGAAAATATCAGGCTTATTGATGTTCATTTTAAATCCTTCCCCAGACTTCAGGCTATTTTGATCAAACCACTAAATGTCAGAGGAACCAGCCAGGAATGAGAGTATCAGAGAGTGAGCTGGCCTATTACCCAGAGGCCAGTGTGGGCCTGCAACGACCCCACAACCTTCCCACAATCAGACGTCACACGGGTTCCGTTCAGAAGGCCCACAATGGCCTCTGGGTAATACTGAAGATTCCGGTGGCAGTGACTTTGCCGTGCTCTGACCTGGAAGTGATAGTTATGTCTTCCCGTCACCGAGTCACCCTCTTCCTCGCTGTGCTCCCTGGAGACGTGTGTGTTTGTTTGTGTGTCGGTGCGTGCATGTGTGGGTGTGTGTGTGTGTGTGTATCTGTGTGTGTATCTGTGTGTGTGTCTGTGTGTGTGTGTGTGTGTGCACATGTGTGTGTGTGTGTGTGTGTGTCAAAGTACACTGTACTCAGTGAAGGCTAAGGAAGCTGAATCCTTCAGCCTGAGAGACTTTCCTCTGTAGAAAAGCCTTGAGTTGACAGTTGGTTGAATACAGATAACAACCCAACCCCTTAAGTTGAAGCTATTGATGTTATTAATAAAACTCTCTCACGCTAGTCTCTTTCATGGTGAAGCAAATCAATTCTCAAGGGGGAAATGGGAGTTGTCTTTTGAAATGTGTTTGTGTGATAACTTAGACTTACAGTAAAGCAACAAACAGGTGTGTGCCTATACACAGAGCTTTACGGTGTGTCCCAACAAACAGGTGTGCGCCTATACACAGAGCTTTACGGTGTGTCCCAACAAACAGGTGTCCGCCTATACACAGAGCTTTACGGTGTGTCACAACAAACAGGTATGTGCCTATACACAGAGCTTTACGGTATGTCACAACAAACAGGTGTGCGCCTATACACAGAGCTTTACGGTGTGTCACAACAAACAGGTATGTGCCTATACACAGAGCTTTACGGTATGTCACAACAAACAGGTGTGCGCCTATACACCGAGCTTTACGGTATGTGGCAACAAACAGGTGTGTGCCTATACACAGAGCTTTACGGTATGTGGCAACAAACAGGTGTGTGCCTATACACAGAGCTTTACGGTATGTGGCAACAAACAGGTGTGTGCCTATACACAGAGCTTTACGTTATGTGGCAACAAACAGGTGTGTGCCTATACACAGAGCTTTACGGTATGTGGCAACAAACAGGTGTGCGCCTATACACAGAGCTTTACGGTATGTGGCAACAAAAATGTGTGTGCCTATACACAGAGCTTTACGGTGTGTCCCAACAAACAGGTGTCCGCCTATACACAGAGCTTTACGGTATGTGGCAACAAACAGGTGTGTGCCTATACACAGAGCTTTACGGTATGTGGCAACAAACAGGTGTGTGCTTATACACAGAGCTTTACGGAATGTGGCAACAAACAGGTGTGTGCCTATACACAGAGCTTTACGGTATGTGGCAACAAACAGGTGTGCGCCTATACACAGAGCTTTACGGTATGTGGCAACAAACAGGTGTGTGCCTATACACAGAGCTTTACGGAATGTGGCAACAAACAGGTGTGTGCCTATACACAGAGCTTTACGGTATGTGGCAACAAACAGGTGTGTGCCTATACACAGAGCTTTACGGTATGTGGCAACAAACAGGTGTGTGCCTATACACAGAGCTTTACGGTATGTGGCAACAAACAGGTGTGCGCCTATACACAGAGCTTTACGGTATGTGGCAACAAACAGGTGTGTGCCTATACACAGAGCTTCACGGTATGTGGCAACAAACAGGTGTGCGCCTATACACAGAGCTTTACGGTATGTGGCAACAAACAGGTGTGTGCCTATTTTTCCCCTTTATTTAACCAGGTAAGCCAGTTGAGAACAAGTTCTCATTTACAACTGCGACCAAGATAAAGCAAAGCAGTGCAATAAAAACAACAACACAGAGTTACATATACACAGAGCTTTACGGTATCTGCTCGTGGAGACAATTTAGAGACAATTCTCTGAG
>CM072255.1:7397384-7429884 GCA_036851935.1 Coregonus suidteri
CCTGCTCTCTGCACCAAGTCTGTGGTGCGTGTCGCCAGCCCGGCCCGGCCTGTTCCTGCTCCCTGCACCAAACCTGTGGTGCGCGTCGCCAGCCCGGTCCGGCCCGTTCCTGCTCTCTGCACCAAGTCTGTGGTGCGCGTCGCCAGCCCGGCCCGGCCTGTTCCTGCTCCCCGCACCAAGTCTGTGGTGCGTTTCGTCAGCCCTGTCCGGCTCGTTCCTGCTCTCCGCACCAAGTCTGTGGTGCGCGTCGCCAGCCCATTCCGGTCCATTCCTGCTCCACGCACCAAGCCAGGGGTGTGTATCGTCAGCCCGGTCCGGTCCGTTCCTGTTCCACGCACCAAGCCAGGGGCGCGTGTCGTCAGTCCGGCTCCGGCCAGCGGGGCTAGACAGGACCAGGGGTACTTTGGGGGGTTGGAGAGGAAGTGGGGATCAAGCCCGGAGCCGCCGCCGAGGAGGAATGCCCACCCAGCCCTCCCCTGTTTTTTGCTCGTATTTAGGCGCGGGTCGCAATCCGCGCCTTTAGGGGGGGTACTGTCACACCCTGGCTCGGGGACTCATTATGTTGAGCCAGGGTGTGTTCATTCTATGTTTTCTGTTTCTTTGGTGGGTGTTCTAGGTTGTCTATTTTCTATGTTTGCCGGTGTGACTCCCAATCAGAGGCAACGAGTGTCAGCTGTCGGCTGGTTGTCTCTGATTGGGAGCCATATTTAATCTGTCTGTTTTTCTTTCGGGTTGTGGATTTTGTTTGTGTGTGTGTTCGTGTTGTACCATAGACGTCACGCATTCGTGTTTGTTTATTGTTTTGTTCGTGTGAGCATTTAATAAATAGAATATGTTCACTCGCAACGCTGCGCCTTGGTCTCCCTCATTAGACGATCGTGACACCTACACAACACTGAAATCAAGTGTCTGCTGTACGCAGATGACCTGGTGCTACTGTCTCCCACTAAGGAGGGGGTTACAGCAGCATCTAGATCATCTGCACAGGTTCTGTCAGACCTGGGCCCTGACCGTTAATCTAAAAAAAACGAAAATAATGATATTCCAAAAAAGGTCCGGAAATCAGGATGACAAATATAAATTCTATTTGGACACAGTTCTATTAGAACACACCAAAAAGTACACGTATCTAGGACTAAATATCAGCAACACAGGTAGCTTTCACATGGCTGTGAATGAGCTGAGAGACAAAGCAAGAAGAGCATTCTATGCCATTAAAAGGAATATTAAAATCAAAATTCCAATTAGAATCTGGCTAAAAATTTTTTCCAATCAGTTATAGAACCAATTGCTCTATATGGCAGCGAAGTAGGGGTCCGCTCTCTAATACTGAATTTACCAAATGGGACAAACATCCAATCGAAATACTGCATGCAGAGTTTTGCAAGACTGTATTGCAAGTGCAAAGAAAAACTCAAAATAACGCATGTAGAGCAGAATTGGGCCAATACCCCCTCCCTATTCGAATAGAAAAAAGAGCCATCAAATTTTACAACCATCTAAAAAAACAAGTGACCCCAAAACATTCCATCACACAGCTCTACTATATCAAGAGATGAAACAAGAGAAGAGTCCCCTCAGCCAGCTGGTTCTGAGGCTCAGTTCACTAACCAAAACCAACCTCATAGAGCCTCAGGACAGCACTCAGAAAATCTGGCCCAACCAAATCATCACAAAGCAAAAAGAAAAATATATCACCTATTGGAAAGACACCACAAAAAATCAAAGTAAACTTCAATGCTATTTGGCTCTAAACAGACAGTACATGGTGGCAGACTATCTGACCACTGTGACTGATAGAAAACTGAGAAAAACACTGACTAGGTACAGACTCAGTGAGCACAGTCTGGCTATAGAGACCGGTCGTCACAGGCAAACCTGGCTGCCCAGAGAGGACAGGCTGTGCTCACTCTGCCTCCGGAGAGAGGTAGAGACAGAGCTGCATTTCCTATTACACTGTGACAAATACTCAGACCTAAGAGAATCTTTCTTTCCCAAAATTATCATTCAGTACAAAGAATTTGAAACTATAAAAGAGGAAGAAAAAATCAAATATTTATTGGGTGAAAAGCCAAAATGTGTAATTTTGGCAGCCAAATATGTGTCCTCCTGCCACAACCTGAGGGACAGCCAGTGAAAAGTGTAATGTAATAATATTTCCTTTTTTGTTTTGGCTTTCATAGCATGTAATGTGTCTTCTCAGTCATGTTGAGATTGGTCGACTACTATTGCTTTAATGTATTGTTATTCTCATTAATATTGTTGTTGTAGTTGCTGTTAATGGTAATCCCATTTACACTACTACTATTATTATTATTGCTGTTGGTCCCACCATTTTTGTTATATGTATACTTTGACAATGTAAGTAATTTTACTTGCCATGTCAATAAAGTCTATTGAATTGAATTGAATTGAATTGAGAGAGAGAGAGAGAGAGAGAGAGAGAGAGAGAGAGAGAGAGAGAGAGAGAGAGAGAGAGAGCAGGTAGTTGGGGTTAGTGGTTGTCCCATTGAGCTTTCTTGGTGTAGTGGAGGATTCTGTAAGCTATCCATCTCAATTTAGTCCCCTCCCTCCCTCCCTCCCTCCCTCCCTCCCCTCCCTCCCTCCCTCCCTCCCTCCCTCCCTCCTCCCTCCCTCCCTCCACGGTCCCTTAGTCCCAGCCCTGCTCCTTGCATCAGTCATCTAATTCCCGCTAGGCTTTGTGCCATTTATAAACATTACAGTGCTCTCGCAGCTTGCTCAGAGAACCCATTGACAGTCAATGAGTCACATTACACACAGGGGATGTAGCTCAGTTGGTAGAGCATGGCGTTTGCAACGCCAGGGTCGTGGGTTCGATAAAATAATGTATGCACTAACTGTAAGTCGCTCTGGATAAGAGCGTCTGCTAAATGACTAAAATGTAAATGTAAATGTAAATTACAAATGTATACCATTTTATAATCTGTCAGATATAGCCTACACTAGTAGATCAGATGAACCTAGACTCTGTGACGTACCCAGCTTCATAAGGAGGAGAAAGGGGTCTTAGCCCCCTCACTTCAAACTTGTGCCCCCTCAGTTTCAATTTTATGTCCCTTTATAAAAAATTACCAAAAAGTTAAAGTGATTGAGTGACAGGTTTGGTGCCGCATCAGCACAACGGACAGTGTGTGTTGAGAGGCTATGGAAAGCCACTGGGTGGTTAGGTTTTCAGGGAAGTTAGGAACCAATATACACAAGCAGTCAGGAAAGCAAAGGCTAACTTTTTCAAACATAAATTTGCATCCTGTAGCACTAACTCCAAAAAGTTTTGGGACACTGTAAAGTCCATGGAGAATAAGAGCACTTCCTCCCAGCTGCCCACTGCACTGAGGCTAGGAAACACTATCACCACCGATAAATCTACAATAATCGAGAATTTCAACAAGCATTTTGCTACAGCTGGCCATGCTTTCCATCTGGCTACCACTAACCCGGCCACCAACTCTGCACCCTCTGCTGCAACTTGCCCATGCCCCCCCCGCTTCTCCTTCACACAAATTCAGACAGCTGATGTTTTGAAAGCGCTGCAAAATCTGGACCCCTACAAATCAGCTGGGCTAGACAATCTGGACCCTTTCTTCCTAAAACTAGCCGCCGAAATTGTCGCAACCCCTATTACTAGTCTGTTCAACCTCTCTTTCATAACGTCTGAGATCCCCCAGAGATTGGAAAGCTGCCGCGGTCATCCCCCTCTTCAAAGGGGGTGACACTCTAGATCCAAACTGCTACAGACCTATATCCATCCTGCCCTGCCTTTCGAAAGTATTCGAAAGCCAAGTTAACAAACAGATCATCGACCATTTCGAATACCACCGTACCTTCTCCGCTATGCAATCCGGTTTCCGAGCTGGTCACGGGTGCACTTCAGCCACGCTCAAGGTCCTAAACGATATTATAACCGCGATTGATAATAGACAGTACTGTGCAGCCGTCTTCATCGACCTGGCCAAGGCTTTCGACTCTGTCAACCACCGCATTCTTATTGGCAGACTAAATAGCCTTGGTTTCTCAAATGACTGCCTCGCCTGGTTCACCAACTACTTCTCAGATAGAGTTCAGTGTGTCAAATCGGAGGGCCTGTTGTCTGGACCTATGGCAGTCTCTATGGGGGTGCCACAGGGTTCAATTCTTGGGCCGACACTTTTCTCCGTGTATATCAATGATGTCGCTCTTGCTGCTGGTGACTCTCAGATCCACCTCTACGCAGACGACACCATTTTGTATACATCTGGCCCTTCATTGGACACTGTGTTAACAAACCTCCAAACGAGCTTCAATGCCATACAACAATCCTTCAGTAGCCTTCAACTGCTCTTAAACACTAGTAAAACTAAATGCATGCTTTTCAATCGAACGCTGCTAGCACCCGCCCACCCGACTAGAATCACCACTCTCGACGGGTCTGACCTAGAGTATGTGGACAACTACAAATATCTAGGTGTCTGGTTAGACTGTAAACTCAACTTCCAGACTCACATAAAGAATCTCCAATCCAAAGTTTAAATCTAGAATCGGCTTCCTATTTCGCAACAAAGCCTCCTTCACTCATGCTGCCAAACATGCCCTCGTAAAACTGACTATCCTACCGATCCTTGACTTCGGCGATGTCATTTACAAAATAGCCTCCAACACTCTACTCAGCAAATTGGATGTAGTCTATCACAGTGCCATCCGTTTTGTCTCCAAAGCCCCATACACTACCCACCACTGTGACCTGTACGCTCTTGTTGGCTGGTCCTCACTACATGTTCGTCGTCAAACCCACTGGCTCCAGGCCATCTATAAATCACTGCTAGGCAAATCCCCGCCTTATCTTAGCTCATTGGTCACCATAGCAGCACACCCACCGCCGCAGTCTGCGCTCCAGCAGGTATATCTCACTGGTCATTCCCAAAAGCCACACCTCCTTTGGCCGCCATTCCTTCCAGTTCTCTGCTGCCAATGACTGGAACGAATTGCAAAAAATCTCTGAAAGCTGGAGACTCTTATCTCCCCCAATAACTTTAAGCATCAGTTGTCAGAGCACCTTACCGATCACTGCACCTGTACACAGCCCATCTGAAATTAGCCCACCCCAACTACCTCATCCTATATTGTTATTTAATTTGCTCTTTTGCACCCCAGTATCTCTATTTGCACATAATCTCTTGCACATCTAGCATTCCAGTGTTAATACTATTGTAATTATTCTGCACTATAGCCTATTTATTGCCTTACCTCCATAACTTGCTACATTTGCACACACTGTATATATATTTTCTGTTGTATTTTCTGACTTTATGTTTATTTTTTACCCCATATGTAACTCTGTGTTGTTTTTATTGCACTACTTTGCTTTATCTTGGCCAGGTCGCAGTTGTAAATGAGAACCTGTTCTCAACTGGCTTACCTGGTTAAATAAAGGTGAAATAAAAATAAATAAAAAGGTTTGACTCCTTTGGGTTTCCATAAAAAGCAGGGAAAAAAACACGTCTTTCCCAGTCGGGCCCTGGCGAGGACGCAGTGTTGGAGGCCGAACTGTCTCCTTACAGCTCCTCTGCTGTTCCTATGGGGGGCGCTATAGGAGTGTCTGCCCTACGATGGGGTGTAGGAGGTTTTTATCCTGACATTGTCTGCCTCGGGGCAACTGATATCAAGTTCCTTTATTTGCTCTGCCAATCCACATCCACCAAACGGACATACCATGTTGGTCAATATGTACCATGTTGGTCAATATGTATCATGTTGGTCAATATGTATCATGTTGGTCAATATGTATCATGTTGGTCAATATGTATCATGTTGGTCAATATGTACCATGTTGGTCAATATGTTGTTGGTCAATATGTATCATGTTGGTCAATATGTATCATGTTGGTCAATATGTATCATGTTGGTCAATATGTATCATGTTGGTCAATATGTATCATGTTGGTCAATATGTATCATGTTGGTCAATATGTATCATGTTGGTCAATATGTACCATGTTGGTCAATATGTACCATGTTGGTCAATATGTACCATGTTGGTCAATATGTATCATGTTGGTCAATATGTATCATGTTGATCAATATGTATCATGTTGGTCAATATGTATCATGTTGGTCAATATGTACCATGTTGGTCAATATGTATCATGTTGGGTCATGTTGGTCAATATGTATCATGTTGGTCAATATGTATGTTGGTCAATATGTGTTGGTCAATATGTATCATGTTGGTCAATATGTATCATGTTGGTCAATATGTATCATATTGATCAATATGTACCATGTTGGTCAATATGTACCATGTTGGTCAATATGTATCATGTTGGTCAATATGTACCATGTTGGTCAATATGTACCATGTTGGTCAATATGTACCATGTTGGTCAATATGTACCATGTTGGTCAATATGTATCATGTTGGTCAATATGTACCATGTTGGTCAATATGTACCATGTACCCAGCGCTTGTTTGGGATGTGCCATTCTGCTGTCACACGTCCATTAGTTTGGGTAGTGTGTGAGTTTAAGGGGGTTAGAAACACTGAACCGTAATGATTTCAGTTAAAGGGAAGATGACCACTGCTACGTCCTGACAGTGTTTATGAGGTTACTGCTTATGTGTGAGGAACGTGTCTGGAGCATCATTAAACATGTAGAGACCAGAATAAGGGGAGGGGTGAGTGGTGAAGAGGCTCTACAGCACGTCTCCCTCCGCTGTTGCCACTGACTCCCACCAATTGGCACTATTTGTTTCATTGTGTCAGTGGTTTGTCCATGATTATCAGCCCTCTGAAATATGTATTCATCAGCGAAGTTACTGTTAATCCCGACATGTCCCCCCCCCCATTCACTTACAATGTTTGGTTATGGAAATGTTGATAGTTCATTAAGTATAGTATACATTCATTCCATTCTCATTCTCCAAGTGGAAAGTTATTTAATTGCATTTACCGGTTTACTGTCCAATTCTTCTTGTCTTTGTCTGGAGAGCGTCTGGTTTCATGTTTAATGTTGTGTGAATGCACGCACTTTAGGGTGCATAGATATACCTGGCCTGCACGCCAAGAATAGGTGTGGCCAAAAGTATTTAAGTGCCCGTTTGGGGGATGTTCTAGTCAGTTCACTTTTGGGGTTATTAAGTCAGAACTAAGTCCAGGGGAGGCTGTGTGTGAACCTGGTACACCCCACCTGTGCTTTATTGGTTAACACAGGTTTTACCTGATGAGAGGCTTTTTCTTTTGAATGCTGACATTTGGAAGTCAGAACTTTGTATATATATATATTATATTTGTAAATATCACCGTCATCTTTTGATACACCAGTGCTGTGTAAATAAATCCCACACTCCTTTGCACCTCTACCTGCCTGCCTCCTGCTGAATCTTTGTCCGTACGACCGCTCCTATTTTCCCGCTGATACAGATTTGACGCCAACATGTCACTTCAAAAGCACTCAGTGATCTCGGAGTCTCTGCATTTGAAATGTATGTTTATTGTGATATAGCGTGATATACTGTAAGCAGAATTCAATATAATTCCAGTGCAAGAACCAACCCTAAATTGTGGCCCCTGGCTGATTTCAACTGCCCCGTTAGTCTCTTTATCCTAGCCGGGTCTGCTCTGCTCTGTGAAAGCGTTGAAACACAGAGGCAGTCGGATGTTCATAGTTGTTCAGATGTTTGGAACACCTTGATGCTGTATGTGAAGGGAAAGCGTTGAAACACAGATGGGGACTCTGTTTTGGTTGTCTTTAGGTTCTCCTCGTCTCCAGCAGAAACATGTTTCTGTGTTCCCCCGACTGTGAATACAGCTAGCTACTGTAGCTGTTACTTTTCACAGGAAGTTGCCTCTGGGTAAACCCCCACTCACCTCCCTGCACCACAGTTTCATTATTCCACATGTTGCGTAACTGTACAAAGGATCAGAGTGGAAGCTATTTTGGCTCCTTAATGGTCGCCCCAGTTTCATCAGAGCCTATAGGGATCCTGGTTAGTGGTTTCTCCATTTGGGCTCAGCTGGGGCTCCTGAGGTGTATGGTGTAATCAGAGGTTTTAGTGCTGCCTGCTACAGAGCACTGACGTAGAACTACCTGTGTATGGGTTATGCACCAATGGTCCACCCCGTGACATTTACAGTGCGTGTGTGTGTGTGTGTGTGTGTGTGTGTGTGTGTGTGTGTGTGTGTGTGTGTGTGTGTGTGTGTGTGTGTGTGTGTGTGTGTGTGAGTCTCTCCATTACCTGTGTGTTGGCCATGGTCCATCTGTCCATTTGGTCCTATTACAGCACAGTGATGTGTGTTTGAATGGGGGTTTCTTGTTATTGCGGCCATGGGGTGAAATCCATTTCTCGTTGACGGGATAGTGTGAGCGTGTGCAATGTCTGATTGTTTACAGCAGAGTCAACCTTTAAGCTGTTATTTTGTAGAATATTGATATTTTTTGAGACTGTGGGATTATGTTTACATCAGAGACACTTCCATGACTAACGGACAACGGACTGACTAACCCACGTTCTCTCTCTCTCTCTCTCTCTCTCTCTCTCTCTCTCTCTCTCTCTCTCTTCTCTCTCTCTCTCTCTCTCTCTCCCTCTCTCTCTCTCTCTCTCTCTCTCTCTCTCTCTCTCTCTCTCTCTCTCTCTCTCTCTCTCTCTCTCTCTCTCTCTCTCTCTCTCTCTCTCTCTCTGTCTCTCTCTCTCTCTCTCTCTCTCTCTCTCTCTCTCCCTCTCTCTCTCTCTCTCTCTCTGTCCTCTCTCTCTCTCTCTCTCTCCCTCTCTCTCTCTCTCTCTCTCTCTCTCTCTCTCTCTCTCTCTCTCTCTCTCTCTCTCTCTCTCTCTCTCTCTCTCTCTCTCTCTCTCTCTCTCTCTCTCTCTCTCTCTCTCTCTCTCTCTCTCTCTCTCTCTCTCTCTCTCTCTCTCTCTCTCTCCCTCTCTGTCCCTCTCTCTCTCTCTCTCTCTCTCTCTCTCTCTGTCCCTCTCTCTCTCTGTCTCTCTCTCTGTTCTCTCTCTCTCTCTGTCCCTCTCTCTCTCTGTCCTCTCTCTCTCTGTCCCTCTCTCTCCGTCCCCCTCTCTCTCTCTCTCTCTCTCTCTCTCTCTCTCTCTCTCTCTCTCTCTCTCTCTCTCTCTCTCTCTCTCTCTCTCTCTCTCTCTCTCTCTCTCTCTGTGTCTCCCCACTCCCCCTCTCCTCCAGACTCCATAGCCACAGCTTCGGGGCCTCTGCTGGTAGAGGTAGCCAAGTCCCTGGGGTCCAGTTTGGGCCTGGCCCTCAACACCTCCATGTACTTCAACAAGCAGGTCATCATCATAGACAAGGTCAAGCCCGCCAGCATCGCAGACAGGTAACTAAACCCTGAATATTCTGTCCCTCCAGACATAGACATACAGCAGACATAGAGAGGTAGAGAGATATGGGGAGAGAGAGAGGGGGGGGGGAGAGAGAGAGAGAGAGAGAGAGAGAGAGAGAGAGAGAGAGAGAGAGAGAGAGAGAGAGAGAGACAGAAGAGACAGAGACAGACAGACAGACAGACAGACAGAGAGAGAGAGAGAGAGAGACACAGAGAGAGAGAGAGAGAGAGAGAGAGAGAGAGAGACACACAGAGATACACAGAGAGAGAGAGAGAGAGAGAGAGAGAGAGAGAGAGAGAGAGAGAGAGAGAGAGAGAGAGAGAGAGACGGAGACGGAGGAAGCCTTAGAGCACGACACAGACAGAGGATGAAACAGAGAGATGCTTTATATTTGATGTCTTATCTGTGGGGCTCCTACAGAGCCTCTATTGCTTCCTGAGAGGAATCAATACAGAGAGAAAACAAATGAATGCGCAGGTGGAAGCTGGTAGCTGTCTTTGAGAATTTTGCTAGTTTGAAATGTATAAACGCTTAGTGACTAATTATAGAAATTCTAGAAGTCATCTGTGGTCTGACGCTAGCGTGGCAGCCTGGAATAACAACAGAGAGACACACAATGCTGAGTGGACGGAATATATATCTGTGTCCCTAATGACACCCTATACCCTTTATAGTGCACTAGGACCCATAGACCTCTGATCAAAAGTAGGGTACTATGTAGGGAATAGGGTGCCATTTGGGACGTGACCACAGTCTTTATGAGGAGGCCGGGTCTACAGATGGAGAGAAGTCTACTTCCTTCACTCACTGACTGAAATAAGGCAGTCCTCTAGCCTCCGGCGGCTCTCCTTATTAAAACATTCAGGGAGGATTCCAAGCCAATCTCTTTCTCCCTCCCCTAGGTTGCTTCTAATTCATGGATTGGAGAAGTCCTGACTCAGTATTAACATAGCTCCACCCACCTAGACCTGGTTGGTTAGCTAGAGTTTTACCCAAACGACTCTCACCAATAGAGTAATCAGACTACTGAGTGGGCAGAATATATCATTTATAAAACGGAGTCTTTGGAAGGAGAGACGTTTACTTCCTTCACTCACTGAATAAAATAAGAGTGTTCTCTAACCTCCGAAGACTCTCATTAAAAGATTTGCCCGAAGCCCTCCGTTAGGCTCTTATTGACTACTTTGTGGATGTGAGAAGACTAGACGAGTAAACAGAATGTGGATGGATATATCTCCACCCATCTCTGTCTCTCATATCTCCAAGTCTGAGTCAACAGGTGATGGGATTGGAAGTAGAAATCTGCACCCCAAATGGCCCCGTATTTCCTATATGTACTATGGGCCCTATTCAGACTTGAGATAAGTTGACTTAACATGGACTTAAGTCTTAGTTTTTTACTACGTCTTTAAGTCCATGTTAATTTAAGTCTACTTATCTCAAGTCTGAATCGAGCTCTATATACGGAGTATTTTAGAATGCCCCCCAAAAAAGTTTCCATTCTAACAGGAAGTGATGTCATCTCTCTGTAGGTGCGGGGCGCTGCATGCGGGTGACCACATCCTGTCTGTGGATGGTACCAGTATGGAGTACTGTACCCTGGCCGAGGCCACCCAGCTGCTCGCCAGCGCCTGTGAACACGTCAAGATGGAGATCCTGCCAAACCACCAGACCAGGCTGGCCCTCAAGGGCCCCGAACACGGTACTGACCCTAAACCTGACCCCTAACCCCACCACCAGACCAGGCTGGCCCTCAAGGGCCCCGAACACGGTACTGACCCTAAACCTGACCCCTAACCCCACCACCAGACCAGGCTGGCCCTCAAGGGCCCCGAACACGGTACTGACCCTAAACCTGACCCCTAACCCCACCACCAGACCAGACTGGCCCTCAAGGGCCCCGAACACGGTACTGACCCTAATCCTGACCCCTAACCCCACCACCAGACCAGGCTGGCCCTCAAGGGCCCCAAACACGGTACTGACCCTAATCCTGACCCCTAACCCCACCACCAGACCAGGCTGGCCCTCAAGGGCCCCGAACACGGTACTGACCCTAAACCTGACCCCTGACCCCACCACCAGACCAGGCTGGCCCTCAAGGGCCCGAAACACGGTACTGACCCTAAACCTGACCCTAGACCCACCACCAGACCAGGCTGGCCCTCAAGGGCGAACCGAACACTAGTGAATGACCTAAACCTGTCCCCTAACCCCATCCACCAGACTAGTGTAATGCCCTCAAGGGCCCCGAACACGGTACTGACCCTAAACCTGTACCCCTAAGTCCCACCACCAGACCAGGCTGGCCCTCAATCAGGTAGTGATACTATATCCCTAGTCTAGTGAATCCCCTGACCCCATCCACTAGACTAGGATGGCCCTCAGGTAGGCCCCTATATCTAGTCTAGTGAATGACTAATCAGACCCCTGATAACTATATCTACTAGTCTAGTGAATGCCCTAATCAGGTAGTGATACTATATGAACTAGTCTACCTAAGGACTAGTGGTTATTTCTACTAGTCTAGTGAATGACTAATCAGGTAGTGTACTATATCTACTAGTCTAGTGAAGAGAGACTAATCAGGTAGTGAACCGCTCTAGTCTAGTGAATGACTAATCAGGTAGTGATACTATATCTGCTAGTCTAGTGAATGACTAATCAGGTAGTGATACTATATCTACTAGTCTAGTGAATGACTAATCAGGTAGTGATACTATATCTACTAGTCTAGTGAATGACTAATCAGGTAGTGATACTATATCTGCTAGTCTAGTGAATGACTAATCAGGTAGTGATACTATATCTGCTAGTCTAGTGAATGACTAATCAGGTAGTGATACTATATCTACTAGTCTAGTGAATGACTAATCAGGTAGTGATACTATATCTACTAGTCTAGTGAATGACTAATCAGGTAGTGATACTATATCTACTAGTCTAGTGAATGACTAATCAGGTAGTGATACTATATCTGCTAGTCTAGTGAATGACTAATCAGGTAGTGATACTATATCTGCTAGTCTAGTGAATGACTAATCAGGTAGTGATACTATATCTGCTAGTCTAGTGAATGACTAATCAGGTAGTGATACTATATCTACTAGTCTAGTGAATGACTAATCAGGTAGTGATACTATATCTACTAGTCTAGTGAATGACTAATCAGGTAGTGATACTATATCTGCTAGTCTAGTGAATGACTAATCAGGTAGTGATACTATATCTACTAGTCTAGTGAATGACTAATCAGGTAGTGATACTATATCTGCTAGTCTAGTGAATGACTAATCAGGTAGTGATACTATATCTGCTAGTCTAGTGAATGACTAATCAGGTAGTGATACTATATCTACTAGTCTAGTGAATGACTAATCAGGTAGTGATACTATATCTGCTAGTCTAGTGAATGACTAATCAGGTAGTGATACTATATCTACTAGTCTAGTGAATGACTAATCAGGTAGTGATAATATATCTACTAGTCTAGTGAATGACTAATCAGGTAGTGATACTATATCTACTAGTCTAGTGAATGACTAATCAGGTAGTGATACTATATCTACTAGTCTAGTGAATGACTAATCAGGTAGTGATACTATATCTACTAGTCTAGTGAATGACTAATCAGGTAGTGATACTATATCTACTAGTCTAGTGAATGACTAATCAGGTAGTGATACTATATCTACTAGTCTAGTGAATGACTAATCAGGTAGTGATACTATATCTAGTCTAGTCTAGTGAATGACTAATCAGGTAGACTAATGATGATACTATATCTACTAGTCTAGTGAATGACTAATCAGGTAGTGATATATATCTACTAGTCTAGTGAATGACTAATCAGGTAGTGATAATATATCTACTAGTCTAGTGAATGACTAATCAGGTAGTGATACTATATCTACTAGTCTAGTGAATGACTAATCAGGTAGTGATAATATATCTACTAGTCTAGTGAATGACTAATCAGGTAGTGATACTATATCTACTAGTCTAGTGAATGACTAATCAGGTAGTGATACTATATCTGCTAGTCTAGTGAATGACTAATCAGGTAGTGATACTATATCTACTAGTCTAGTGAATGACTAATCAGGTAGTGATACTATATCTACTAGTCTAGTGAATGACTAATCAGGTAGTGATACTATATCTGCTAGTCTAGTGAATGACTAATCAGGTAGTGATATAACTATATCTGCTAGTCTAGTGAATGACTAATCAGGTAGTGATAATATATCTGCTAGTCTAGTGAATGACTAATCAGGTAGTGATACTATATCTACTAGTCTAGTGAATGACTAATCAGGTAGTGATACTATATCTGCTAGTCTAGTGAATGACTAATCAGGTAGTGATACTATATCTACTAGTCTAGTGAATGACTAATCAGGTAGTGATACTATATCTACTAGTCTAGTGAATGACTAATCAGGTAGTGATAATATATCTACTAGTCTAGTGAATTACTAATCAGGTAGTGATACTATATCTACTAGTCTAGTGAATGACTAATCAGGTAGTGATACTATATCTACTAGTCTAGTGAATGACTAATCAGGTAGTGATAATATATCTACTAGTCTAGTGAATGACTAATCAGGTAGTGATAATATATCTGCTAGTCTAGTGAATGACTAATCAGGTAGTGATAATATATCTACTAGTCTAGTGAATGACTAATCAGGTAGTGATACTATATCTACTAGTCTAGTGAATGACTAATCAGGTAGTGATAATATATCTACTAGTCTAGTGAATGACTAATCAGGTAGTGATACTATATCTATATCTACTAGTCTAGTGAATGACTAATCAGGTAGTGATACTATATCTACTAGTCTAGTGAATGACTAATCAGGTAGTGATACTATATCTACTAGTCTAGTGAATGACTAATCAGGTAGTGATACTATATCTACTAGTCTAGTGAATGACTAATCAGGTAGTGATAATATATCTACTAGTCTAGTGAATGACTAATCAGGTAGTAGTGATAATATGATACTACTAGTCTAGTGAATGACTAATCAGGTAGTGATACTATATCTACTAGTCTAGTGAATGACTAATCAGGTAGTGATACTATATCTCTAGCTAGTCTAGTGTATATCTACTAATGACTAATCAGGTAGTGATACTATATCTGCTAGTCTAGTGAATGACTAATCAGGTAGTGATACTATATCTACTAGTCTAGTGAATGACTAATCAGGTAGTGATACTATATCTACTAGTCTAGTGAATGACTAATCAGGTAGTGATACTATATCTACTAGTCTAGTGAATGACTAATCAGGTAGTGATACTATATCTACTAGTCTAGTGAATGACTAATCAGGTAGTGATACTATATCTACTAGTCTAGTGAATGACTAATCAGGTAGTGATACTAATATATCTACTATATTACTAGTCTAGTGAATGACTAATCAGGTAGTGTGATAGTTAGAAGACTAATCAGGTAGTGATACTAGTCTAGTGAATGACTAATCAGGTAGTGATACTATATCTACTAGTCTAGTGAATGACTAATCAGGTAGTGATACTATATCTACTAGTCTAGTGAATGACTAATCAGGTAGTGATACTATATCTACTAGTCTAGTGAATGACTAATCAGGTAGTGATACTATATCTACTAGTCTAGTGAATGTCTAGTGAATGACTAATCAGGTAGTGATACTATATCTACTAGTCTAGTGAATGACTAATCAGGTAGTGATACTATATGATACTAGTCTAGTGAATGACTAATCAGGTAGTGATAATATATCTGCTAGTCTAGTGAATGACTAATCAGGTAGTAGTGATAATATATCTACTAGTCATAGGTTTTAGTTAGAGCTGTGAGTAGTGATAATATCTCTAGTCTTTTAATCTCCTATATCCTAGACAGTGAATGACTAGACAGTAGAGACTATACTACTTTAGTTGTTTCACTGATATAACCTGTCCTTTGGTACCAGAGAGGAGTAGGATAGAGATTACACACTACACACACACAGTAGTGACACTACTACACATCACATCTACTACACCAAACAGGTAGTGATACTATATCTACTAGTCTAGTGAATGACACACACACACACTAGTGACAGACATCACATACTAGTACTACATGACATGACACACACACACTAACACACATATCTACTAGTCTAGTGAACACTAACAGGTACACATCTACACTAGTGACACTAACACTATATCTACTAGTCTAGTGAATGACTAACAGGTAGATACTATATCACTAGTCATGACTAACAGGTAGTGATACATCACACAACAGTGATACTATACACACAGACACACACACACACACAGTGAGACACTAATCACAGCCATACTATACACTAGTCACACACACACACCACACACAGGTTTTTGTTAGACTGTGATACACACACTCCACACACACACACACACACACACACACACCACACAGACACACACACACACACACACACACACACAGACACACACACACACACACACACACACAGACACACACACACACACACACACACACACACACACACACAGACACACACACACACACACACACACACACACACACACACACACACACACACACACACACACACACACACACACACACACACACACACACACACACACACACACACAGACACACACACACACACACACAGACACAGACACACACACACACACACACACACACACACACACACACACACACACACACACACACACAGGACACACACACACACACACACACACACACACACACACACACACACACACACACACACACACACACACACACACACACACACACACACACACACACACACACACACACACACACACACACACACACACACACACACACACACACACACACACACACACACACACACACACACACACACACACACACACACACACACACACACACACACACACACACACACACACACACACACACACACACACACACACACACACACACACACACACACACACACACACACACACACACACACACACACACACACACACACACACACACACACACACACACACACACACACACACACACACACACACACACACACACACACACACACACACACACACACACACACACACACACACACACACACACACAGACACACACACACACACACACACACACACACACACACACACACACACACACACACACACACACACACACACACACACACACACACACACACACACACACACACACACACACACACACACACACACACACACACACACACACACACACACACACACACACACACACACACACACACACACACACACACACACACACACACACACACACACACACACACACACACACACACACACACACACACACACACACACACACACACACACACACACACACACACACACACACACACACACACACACACACACACACACACACAGACACACACACACACACACACACACACACACACACACACACAGATTATCCAACCCACTACTGCTCTGCTCCATAATCTGTAGGTTTAAATCTCTGAGTACAGTGGACATTTCTAAGAGCGATAGGAAGCTTGGTTGATTAGTATCATGTACCTGGGAGATTTGTAGACCAGCTTTGAGTCCCAAATGGCACCCTATTCCCTACATAGTGCATTACGTTTTACCACAGCCCTATGGGACCTGGTCTAAAGTAGTGCACTGTATAGGGAATAGGGTGCCGTTTGGGACTCGGCCCAGGGTTCCTGTTAGATCTGACGATTATAAGACAGGCTTTATGAAAAGGTGCAGACCAGAAATCTTTCTCTCCCACTGCAACGCGATAACGCCATGGTTACCCACTGAGACATTTATCAAAAGTTGATGACAGTGACGGTGATTCTTTGGGAAAGGCGTGTAGATTTCTGGTGAAATCCAATGTTGTCGCTGTCTGGTCTTATCTGATGAGAGAAGATATTGGTGCATTCTGGAGGGGGATAAGGGATGGATCAGAATCTGTTTTTCTCCTGATAGGACGAAATACATGACGGACAAGCCAAGCAGCCAACCACACTAAGCCATCTGTGAATAATGCTAAATAGGGAGAGCGTTTGTTGTCATTATCCACACAGACAATCTGCTTTACTGCCACGTACATCTGAAGGAGAAAGGACAGAGGAGTGTGTGGGGTATTTGGAGGGTATTCATGTCCTTTAAAGGACTATTGCTGCCATGATTTTAGCTTCCGCTGCTCACCAAGATCATGATCAATGTTCCCTCTAATTGTTTTCGGCACTGAGCAAATTTCAGGTCTGCTGACCGCAAAACTTGAACGTTGTGAATAAAAACTTCCAGCACGCGTTTACTGTGAACACTGAGGCTGTACCCGCTTTAAGTTACAGTTTTAACAGTGGTCAGGTAGGCTACTGTGGCTATTCGATCATAATGTAGGCCTACCAGAGTGGCCTACCATCAAAAACAATGGAGAAAATGCATCCCATAACATTTTAGCTGTTCTATCATTCAGCCTACAGTAGCAGCCAATGTGTGGTGTTCAATGTAGGCCTACATTCCATGAGACTTTTGAAAAAAACATGCAGGGCTTGACATTAACCTGTTTAACCACTTGTCCTTCAGACAAGGAGGTGACTGAAAATGGTGTTGTCTGATGCAAGAAACCACTTTACAAAATAAAATGCATTATTATTCCCATACCATTATTACAGAGAATCAGACAAATTATGCTACCCTCTGCCTATTGGCTACTTAGCTTATTCAAGCCTGTCTCAAAATACAACACTGCCCCTTTAAGACAAAAAAAAAAGCTATTTACCTGACTCTTTTCAAAGATGTCTATAAATGTAAATGTTTTGTGCTCTTGTAGGAAGCAATCACTCCCCCATTGCTGACTAGAGATGATCTATAACTGGGCTAATAACTCACTATCAAAGGACATGAACAGAATGATCTATAACTGGGCTAATAACTCACTAACTAGCAAAGGACATGAACACAATGATCTATAACTGGGCTAATAACTCACTAACTAGCAAAGGACATGAACAAATGATCTATAACGGGGCTAATAACTCACTAACTAGCAAGGACATGAACAAAATGATCTATAACTGGGCTAATAACTCACTAACTAGCAAAGGACATGAACACAATGATCTATAACTGGGCTAATGGTCACTAACTAGCAAAGGACATGCAACAAATGATCTATTATGCCGCTAATCACTAACTAGCAAAGGACATGAACAAAATGATCTATCACTGGGCTAATAAATCACTAACTAGCAAAGGACATGAACAAATGATCTATATAGGGCTAATAACTCACTCTAGCAAATTTGAACAAATGATCTATAACGGGGCTAATACTGCACTAACTAGAAAGGACATGAACAAAATGAATCTATATAGTGGGCTAACTAACACTGCCTAGCAAAGGACATGAAGTTCAAATGATCTATAACTGGGGCTAATAACTCATTTCCTAGCAAAGGACATGAACAAAATGATCTATAACTGGGCTAACAACTCACTAACTAGCAAAGGACATGAACAAATGATCTATAACTGGGGCTAATAACTCACTAACTAGCAAAGGACATGAACACAATGATCTATAAACTGGGCTAATAACTCACTAACTAGCAAAGGACATGAACAAAATGATCTATAACTGGGGGGCTAATAACTCACTCCTAGCAAAGGATATGAACAAAATCTATAGCTGGGCTAATAACTCACTAACTGGGGCCATGTGAATATCTATAACTGGGCTAATAACTCACTAACTAGCAAATCCATGAACAAAATGATATCCTGGGGGGCTAATGTGTCTGTAACTAGCAAAGGATATGAACAAAATGATCTATGGGGGGCTGTGTGTCACTGTCCTAGCAAAGGACTGAACACAATGATCTATAACTGGGCTAATAACTCACTAACCTTGGGGGACATGTGTGTCTGATCTATAACTGGGCTAATAACTGTCTAACTAGCAAAGGACATGAACACAATGTGCTGTGTGGCTACATGCAGCTCTCGCTTTGATCTCAAACCACAAGCGCATCTACTCACGACCGCTCATGCTGTAAACACAGTCCAGTTCAAAGTGAAAGGTACAGATCCATATATGGCAATGGTCTATTTGCATGGGGCCTACTGCAGCTCTGATCTGGTTATGCCGCACCGGTCTGTGTAGAGTACGGGCCTGAGTGCTGCCTGTCAATGCAATAGAATCCTACCTGCGTTCTGCCTACAACAAAATCTCTTGCATAGTTCGTTTTGCATACTAAGTCTTGCATAGTTCGTTTGTTTTTCGGTATGTTGCATTGAAAGTGGCTAATATTGCGTTGATTCGATCACAATTGCCACAGTAAAAGGAAACGTTGATAGTGTTTAACTAACAGGGAAAAACCTAGGGAGGGGAAGTTCAAGCTCATGCTTCTCTCTGTGGCCTGATACTGTATTTTCCTCTGCGCTGCAATCCTGGGGGCTGTGTGTCTGTCCTGGGGGGCTGTGTGTCTGTCCTGGGGGAGCTGTGTGTGTCTGTCCTGGGGGGCTGTGTGTCTGTCCTGGGGGGCTGTGTGTCTGTCCTGGGGGGCTGTGTGTCTGTCCTGGGGGGGCTGTGTGTCTGTCCTGGGGGGCTGTGTGTCTGTCCTGGGGAGCTGTGTGTCTGTCCTGGGGGGCTGTGTGTCTGTCCTGGGGGGCTGTGTGTCTGTCCTGGGGGGGCTGTGTGTCTGTCCTGGGGGGCTGTGTGTCTGTCCTGGGGGAGCTGTGTGTCTGTCCTGGGGGGCTGTGTGTCTGTCCTGGGGGGGCTGTGTGTCTGTCCTGGGGGGCTGTGTGTCTGTCTGGGGGGCTGTGTGTCTGGGGGCTGTGTGTCTGTCCTGGGGGGCTGTGTGTCTGTCCTGGGGGGGTGGCAGTCTCGGGGGCTACTGTGTGGACAGTCTCGGGGCTACTGCGTGGCAGTCCTCGGGGCTACTGCGTGGCAGTCTCGGGGCTACTGCGTGGCAGTCTCGGGGCTACTGCGTGACAGTCTCGGGGCTACTGCGTGACAGTCCGGGGCTACTGCGTGACAGTCTCGGGGCTACTGTGTGGCAGTCTCGGGGCTACTGCGTGACAGTCTCGGGGCTACTGTGTGGCAGTCTCGGGGCTACTGCGTGGCAGTCTCGGGGCTACTGCGTGACAGTCCCGGGGCTACTGCGTGACAGTCTCGGGGCTACTGCGTGGCAGTCTCGGGGCTACTGCGTGACAGTCCCGGGGCTACTGCGTGACAGTCTCGGGGCTACTGCGTGACAGTCTCGGGGCTACTGCGTGACAGTCTCGGGGCTACTGCGTGACAGTCTCGGGGCTACTGCGTGGCAGTCTCGGGGCTACTGCGTGGCAGTCTCGGGGCTACTGCGTGACAGTCTCGGGGCTACTGCGTGGCAGTCTCGGGGCTACTGCGTGGCAGTCTCGGGGCTACTGCGTGACAGTCTCGGGGCTACTGCGTTTCCTCGTAGGGCGCAGCTAAGAGGGAACATTGATCATGATAATCGGGGCTACTGCGTTAGCTGGATCATCATCTTGTGGTTCATCCCCCTGCTTTACCTGCTGCGTGACAGTCTCGGGGCTACTGCGTTCAGTCCATCTCTAAACCAGGAAGAGAAAAGGAAAGAGGTGGTTAGTCTGTCTGCCTCACAGGGAGGAGAGGAGATTGGGTCAGGGAGAGCAGGCAGCACATGAAGATACATGACACATATCATACCCCCAAAGTTACATACCCCCAAGACCTGCTGACCTCTCACCATTACAATATCAGACCTGCTGACCCCTCACCATTACAATATCAGACCTGCTGACCCCTCACCATTACAATATCAGACCTGCTGACCCCTCACCATTACAATATCAGACCTGCTGACCCCTCACCATTACAATATCAGACCTGCTGACCCCTCACCATTACAATATCAGACCTGCTGACCTCTCTCACCATTACAATATCAGACCTGCTGACCCCTCACCATTACAATATCAGACCTGCTGACCTCTCACCATTACAATATCAGACCTGCTGACCCCTCACCATTACAATATCGGGAGACCTGCTGACCCCTCACCATTACAATATCAGACCTGCTGACCTCTCACCGTTACAATATCAGACCTGCTGACCTCTCACCATTACAATATCAGACCTGCTGACCCCTCACCATTACAATATCAGACCTGCTGACCCCTACACCATTACAATATCAGACCTGCTGACCCCTCACCATTACAATATCAGACCTGCTGACCCCTCACCATTACAATATCAGACCTGCTGACCCCTCACCACTTACAATATCAGACCTGCTGACCCCTACACCATTACAATATCAGACCTGCTGACCCCTCACCATTACAATATCAGACCTGCTGACCCCTCACCATTACAATATCAGACCTGCTGACAGTCCCTCACCATTACAATATCAGACCTGCTGACCTCTCACCATTACAATATCAGACCTGCTGACCCCTCACCATTACAATAATAATAATATGCCATTTAGCAGACGCTTTTATCCAAAGCGACTTACAGTCATGCGTGCATACATTTTTGTGTATGGGTGGTCCGGGGATCGAACCCACTACCTTGGCGTTACAAGCGCCGTGCTCTACCAGTTGAGCTACAGAGGACACCACACAATATCAGACCTGCTGACCCCTCACCATTACAATATCAGACCTGCTGACCTCTCACCATTACAATATCAGACCTGCTGACCCCTCACCATTACAATATCAGACCTGCTGACCCCTCACCATTACAATATCAGACCTGCTGACCTCTCTCACCATTACAATATCAGACCTGCTGACCTCTCACCATTACAATATCAGACCTGCTGACCCCTCACCATTACAATATCAGACCTGCTGACCTCTCTCACCATTACAATATCAGACCTGCTGACCCCTCACCATTACAATATCAGACCTGCTGACCCCTCACCATTACAATATCAGACCTGCTGACCCCTCACCATTACAATATCAGACCTGCTGACCCCTCACCATTACAATATCAGACCTGCTGACCCCTCACCATTACAATATCAGACCTGCTGACCCCTCACCATTACAATATCAGGGGACCCCTCACCATTTGGGCGGGGTATGAAATGGACGGGGTATGACCCCTCACCATTACTGTAACTTTCTCACTCATCATTATTCACAATTAATTCAGGATTATTCATAATCATGGTAGCGTCCACATGAATGTAGAAGTGTTTAGAAACATATTCTATTCTTATTTACAATAAGTGACTCCAAAATGCCACAATACATTATTTGCCATCTGTCTCACTCACTCAATCACTCACTCACACTCACTCTCTGTCCCTCACTTTCTCTCTCTGTCTCTCGGTCTCTCTCTCTCTTTAGTTCCCTTTCTCTCTCTCTCTCTCTCTCTCTCTCTCTCTCTCTCTCTCTTCCTCCTCCTCCTCCTCCTCCTCCTCCTCCTCCTCCTCCTCCTCCTCCTCCCCCTCCTCCTCCTCCTCCTCCTCCTCCTCCAGTTCTAGTCACCTTCTCTCAGCAGCCGTCTCTCCTTCCCCTCCAGCCTCTGTTTGTTTCTGGGCTGATGGCGTCGAGCTGCGCAAACAGTTTCTAAACGTAACCCTGGTCCCTGAAACAGAGAGAATCAATGTGAAGACCAGAGTGCAGCTGTTGATTTCTATGGTCACTAAAGACCTGTTCACACTGCAGGCCTTACACTCGCTGTTCGGATCTCAGAGAGTGTCAGACGAAGGGGTATTTTAAGTTTTTGACGTGTTGTAATTAATTTAAGAAATAATGATGTCCTGCCAGACAATAAAACTGATTCAACTGTCACAGTGTACTGTAACTGTGGTCAAAGGTAGTCTACCGTGGACGACTGAAAACATTGATTTAACCTGATGTCTGCTCCCTGTGTCCCAATCAAATGATATTTAATATCCTCCTGAAAACCGTTGACGACTGACCACATATACCTTGATGTATTTACCCCCCCCACCCCTGTTTTACCCTTGTTCCAATCCCCCTGTTCCCCCTCCTTATCCCCTGTGGTGCTTCTCTCTGTTTGTGATCAGTCAAGGTGCAGAGAAGCACGCGGACCCTTCCCTGGGAGTCCTCTTCAGCCAACAACAACAGCAACTTCCTCCCCTACCAACACTATAACACCTACCATCCTGACCAGTCCCAGAGACACCAGGCCTCCAAGCACCACAAAACCTCTCCCAACAACCCCCGTAATGTTCCTTCTCCTCCTCTTCCTATTTGGCTTCCTCTTGTTCCTCCTTCTCTCCTTCTTCATCTTGATCCTTATCTTCCTCCTCCTCCTCCTCCTCCTCCTCCTCCTCTCCTCCTCCTCCTCCTCCTCTCCTCCTCCTCCTCCTCCTCCTCCCTCCTCCTCCTCCTCCCTCCTCCTCCTCCTCCTCCTCCTCCTCCTCCTCCTCCTCCCCCTCCACCTCCTCCTCCTCCTCCTCCTCCTTCTACTCCTCCTTCTACTGCTCCTCCATCTTTCATCCTTTCATCCATTTATTGCTTTTGAGCTCAGATTTGTTTTGGTTTGAGGTGATATTTTCTTTCTGTCGTCTGGTTTCCTGGGCTGAAAGGAAAATAGAGCGGAACTAAAGTCCTCTCCTGGCTTTCTCCATCTCTCTCTTTCTCTTTCTCCATCTCTTTCTTTCTTTCCATCTCTCTCTCTCCTCTTCCTCTCACCTCTCTACTTCTCTCTTCCTCTCCACCTCTCTCTCTCTCCTCCACCTCCTCCTCTCTCTCTCTCTCCTCCTCCTCTCACCTCTCTCTCTCTCCTTCTACTGCTCCTCTCTCTCTTTCTCTCTCTCGCTCTCTCTCTCTCTGGCTTTCTCCATCTCTCTCACCATCTCTCTCTATCTCTCTCGCCATCTCTCTCTCTCTCTCTCTCTCTCTCTTTCCATCTCTCTCTCTCTCTCTCTCTCTCTCTCTCTCTCTCTCTCTCTCTCTCTCTGTCTCGCACACTCTCTAGTCAATGTATATCTATAACTGGACACATCAACATTATATCTAAAGTAAGCCTTTGCGCATTCATAAATATTTGAGGCCTTTAACCAGCCAGGCCAATGCTGCATCCTCCATGATGATACCACTTCTTCCTGACGGTATTGATCCAGCCTGCCAGCTCCTAGTCTACTGCTTTGCATCTCAAGGACAAGTCAGCAGAGAGGTGGAGAGAGTGATGCCCTCCACTCAGAGCCTGATAGGCTGCATCCCAAATGGCCTCAGAGCCTGATAGGCTGCATCCCAAATGGCCTCAGAGCCTGATAGGCTACATCCCAAATGGCCTCAGAGCCTGATAGGCTGCATCCCAAATGGCCTCAGAGCCTGATAGGCTACATCCCAAATGGCCTCAGAGCCTGATAGGCTGCATCCCAAATGGCCTCAGAGCCTGATAGGCTGCATCCCAAATGGCCTCAGAGCCTGATAGGCTACATCCCAAATGGCCTCAGAGCCTGATAGGCTGCATCCCAAATGGAACACTATTCCCTTAACGTTGCACTACTTTTCACCAGAGCCCTATGGGGAAGAGAGTGAAGAGAGGAGGTAGTCACGGCAGTTGGTCTTTTCTCCTTTTTCCCTTACTGGTTTCTTTTCTCTAGACTTCATCATTTGTTCTGCCGGGGATGGGAGGTCAGAGTTCATTTGTGGGTTCAAATGTTTTACAGAGCCTGTTTGAGTTGATATTGAAAACACTTGTGTTTTATTCCATACATGTCATAGTTACACGGCCAGTATGCTAAAGTAGGAATGGGTACATTTTAATTGTAGTCGAACGTCAGCAATATGTAAAAGTTCCATAAAGTAGACTATAATAAGAATGGCTACTAATCACCTTGAGCCTGAACCGCTCTGAAACCCTGTCTCCTGTCTCCGGTCCCCTGTCTCCTGTCTCCTGTCTCCTGTCTCCTGTCTCCTGTCCCTGTCTCCTGTCTCCTGTCTCCTGTCTCCTGTCCCCTGTCTCCTGTCTCCTGTCTCCTGTCCCCTGTCTCCTGTCCCCTGTCCCCTGTCTCCTGTCTCCTGTCCCCTGTCTCCTGTCCCCTGTCCCCTGTCTCCTGTCCCCTGTCTCCTGTCCCCTGTCTCCTGTCCCCTGTCTCCTGTCTCCTGTCCCCTGTCTCCTGTCCCCTGTCCCCTGTCCCCTGTCCCATGTCTCCTGTCTCCTGTCACCTGTCGCCTGTCTCCTGTCCCCTGTCTCCTGTCTCCTGTCTCCTGTCTCCTGTCTCCTGTCTCCAGTTAGTTGGTGTTTATTAGCCTTAGTCTTGATGTTATTTATTAATTAACAGATGGATTACAGGACTTAGAGACACACACACACACACACACACACAGACAGGACTTAGAGACATACACACACACACACACACACACACACACACACACACACACACACACACACACACACACACACACACACACACACACACACACACACACACAGACAGGACTTAGAGACACACACACACACACACACACACACACACACACACACACACACACACACACACACACACAGACAGGACTTAGAGACACACACACACACACACACACACACACACACACACACACACACACACACACACACACACACACACACACACACACACACACACAGACAGGACTTAGAGACACACACACACACACACACACACACACACACACACACAGACAGGACTTAGAGACATACACACACACACACACACACACACACACACACACACACACACACACAGACAGGACTTAGAGACATACACACACACACACACACACACACACACAGACAGGACTTAGAGACACACACACACACACACACACACACACACACACACACACACACACACACACACAGACAGGGCTTAGAGACATACATACACACACACACACACACACACACACACACACACACACACACACACACACACACACACAGACAGGGCTTAGAGACATACACACACACACACACACACACACACACACACACAGACAGGACTTAGAGACACACACACACACACACACACACACACACACACAAACACACAGACAGGACTTAGAGACATACACACACACACACACACACACACACACAGACACACAGACACACACACAGACAGGGCTTAGAGACTGGTGGTCTGTGATGGTCTCATTAACTGGTGCTGAAGGATACACAGGCTTTGTCTCAGGCTTAGAGGAGTTAGGTTAAGACATGATCAGGGTATTGTTGCCCACACACACACACACACACACACACACACACACACACACAAGAGACAATATAGACTCAGTATTAGAGGGGACTGATGGAGGACAGAGACAATATAGACTCAGTATTAGAGGGGACTGATGGAGGACAGAGACAATATAGACTCAGTATTAGAGGGGACTGATGGAAGGACAGAGACAATATAGACTCAGTATTAGAGGGGACAGATGGAAGGACAGAGACAATATAGACTCAGTATTAGAGGGGACTGATGGAGGACAGAGACAATATAGACTCAGTATTAGAGGGGACAGATGGAAGGACAGAGACAATATAGACTCAGTATTAGAGGGGACTGATGGAGGACAGAGACAATATAGACTCAGTATTAGAGGGGACTGATGGAAGGACAGAGACAATATAGACTCAGTATTAGAGGGGACTGATGGAGGACAGAGACACTATAGACTCAGTATTAATGGGGACTGATGGAGGACAGAGACAATATAGACTCAGTATTAGAGGGGACTGATGGAAGGACAGAGAAAGACAAAATGTCACAGAAAGCAATTTTAAAAAGAGAGAAAAGGGTTTTAGGTCTATTATAGTAAAGAAGTCTTTCTACTTAGCCAATGAACAAACTTCCTCTAAGTTATTTTCCTATATTTTACTGTTATCATCGTTCAATATGCTTGATGAGGTATCTCTATTTGGGTTACTTACTGTATGTCAGTTGATGAGGTTTCTCTATTTGGGTTACTTACTGTATGTCAGTTGATGAGGTTTCTCTATTTGGGTTACTGTATGTCAGTTGATGAGGTTTCTCTATTTGGGTTACTTACTGTATGTCAGTTGATGAGGTTTCTCTATTTGTGTTAATGTATTTCAGTTGATGAGGTTTCTCTATTTTGTATTTGTTAGGTTTCTCTATTTGTATGTTCAGTTGATGAGGTTTCTCTATTTGGGTTACTGTATTTCAGTTGATGAGGTTTCTCAATTTGGGTTACTTACTGTATTTCAGTTGATGAGGTTTCTCTATTTGGGTTACTTAATGTATTTCAGTTGATGAGGTTTCTCTATTTGGGTTACTTAATGTATTTCAGTTGATGAGGTTTCTCTATTTGTGTTACTGTATGTTTTAGTTGATGAGGTTTCTCTATTTGGGTTACTGTATGTTAGTTGCAGTTAAGTCTCTTACCTGTTGCAATCCAAGGAGGCCCATCCCTTCATGTTATTCACTTGTTTTCTCTCTCTATCCCTCTCTCTCCTCTCCTCTCTCTCTCCTCTCCTCCCTCTCTCCTCTCCTCCCTCTCTCTCCTCTCCTCCTCTCTCTCCTCTCCTCCCTCTCTCTCCTCCTCCCACAGCTCCTCTCCTCATCCTCTCCTCTCCTACCTCTATCCTCTCCTACAGTCTGAGTTCTCCTCTCCTGAGCTCCCTCCCCTCCTCCCTGTACCCTGCCAGCCCCAGAGGGACCATGATCAGGAGGAAACTCAAGAAGAAGGACTTCAAGAGCTCACGTACGTTCCCTTAATGTCTAGCTCATATGTTATCGTTCCCTTAATGTCTAGCTCATATGTTATCGTTCCCTTAATGTCTAGCTCATATGTTATCGTTCCCTTAATGTCTAGCTCATATGTTATCGTTCCCTTAATGTCTAGCTCATATGTTATCGTTCCCTTAATGTCTAGCTCATATGTTATCGTTCCCTTAATGTCTAGCTCATATGTTATCGTTCCCTTAATGTCTAGCTCATATGTTATCGTTCCCTTAATGTCTAGCTCATATGTTATCGTTCCCTTAATGTCTAGCTCATATGTTATCATGTCGATATCTGGTGAATGTCTAGCTGATATATATAATAATAATGATATTCCTTGTGATATATTTTTCGTTTCCCTTAATGTCTAGCTAAAATATATGTTATCGTTCCCTTAATGTCTAGCTTAAAAAGATGCCTTAATCGTCATCCCTTAATGTCTAGCTCCTATGACAGACAAAATGAGGAAAAAAATCCAGAAAATCACATTGTAGGATATTTTTAATGAATTTATTTGCAAATTATGGTGGAAAATAAGTATTTGGTCAATAACAAAAGTTTCTCAATACTTTGTTGTATACCCTTTGTTGCATAGGTCAAACGTTTTCTGTAAGTCTTCACAAGGTTTTCACACACTGTGCTGGTATTTTGGCCCATTCCTCCATGATGATCTCCTCTAGAGCAGTGATGTTTTGGGGCTGTTGATGGGCAACACTGACTTTACTCCCTCCAAAGATTTTATGGGGTTAGATCTGGAGACTGGCTAGGGCCATCCAACCTTGAAACTGGTTCTTACGAAGCCACTCCTTCGTTGCCCGGGCGGTGTGTTTGGGATCATTGTCATGCTGAAAGTTAGCCATGTTTCATCTTCAATGCCCTTACTGATGGAATGAGTTTTTTCACTCAAAAGCTCACGATACACCTTCATTCTTTCCTTTTACACGGATCAGTCGTCCTGGTCCCTTTGCAGAAAAACAGCCCCAAAGCATGATGTTTCCACCCCCATGCTTCACCTTAGGTATGGTGTTCTTTGGTGAGAATAAGCAGTTTCCTCCTCCGTCATCCAGTTGACTGTTTCAAAAATCATATTTTGGTTTCATCTGGATATTTTCTATCCTCTTTGGATCAGAAGTAGCTTGAGGTAAACACGTACTGAACGGACCCGTCTGCACTTTATGGAGTCCCTGGCGGCGTAGTGTGTTACTGATGGTAGGCTTTGTTACTTTGGTCCCAGCTCACTAGGTCATTCACTAGGTCCCCCTATACTCTGGGATTTTTTGCTCACCGTTCTTGTGATCATTTTGACCCCACGGGGTGAGATCTTGCGTGGAGCCCCAGATCGAGGGAGATTATCAGTGGTCTTGTATGTCTTCCATTTCCTAAATAATTCTCCCACTCTTTCTTCTCTCTCTTACTCTGCTCTCAGTCATCCCTCTCTCTCTCAATTTTCTCTCTCTCTCCTTTGACAGCTCTCTGGTCTTCTCTGGAGTTTGGAGTGTCTGTTTGAGGTTGTGGACAGGTCTCTTTTATCTGATCAAGTTCAAACTCATTAATATGTCTCTCCATCTCTCTCTCTCTCTCTCTCTCTCTCTCTCTCTCTCTCTCTCTCTCTCTCTCTCTCTCTCTCTCTCTCTCTCTCTCTCTCTCTCTCTCTCTCTCTCTCTCTCTCTCTCTCTCTCTCTCTCTCTCTCTCTCTCTCTCTCTCTCTCTCTCTCTCTCTCTCTCTCTCTCTCTCTCTCTCTCTCTCTCTCTCTCTCTCTCTCTCTCTCTCTCTCTCTCTCTCTCTCTCTCTCTCTCTCTCAATTCAATTCAATTTAAGGGCTTTATTGGCATGGGAAACGTGTGTTAACATTGCCAAAACAAGTGAAGTAGATAGTAAACAAAAGTGAAATAAACAATAAATATTAACAGTAAACATTACACTCAGAAGTTTCAAAAGAATAAAGACATTTCAAATGTCAATTATGTCAATGTGCAAATAGTTTAAAGTACAAATGGGAAAATATCTCTCTCTCTCTCTCTCTCTCTCTCTCTCTCTCTCTCTCTCTCTCTCTCTCTCTCTCTCTCTCTCTCTCTCTCTCTCTCTCTCTCTCTCTCTCTCTCTCTCTCTCTCTCTCTCTCTCTCAATCTTCATCTCTATCTTCCCCTGTCCAGTCTCCCTGCTGTGTGTCCACAGAGAGGCAGTAATGTAATGTCTCGGTATCCATTTTGTGCCACAGCGAGAGGTGAGGAGGTTCATACAGAGAGCTCACTCAGCTGGCTGGAGATAGCTAACTGCTAACCTTTTAGCATTCCTACCTCATTCTCTCTCTCTCTCCCTCTCTCTGTCTCTCTCTCTCTCTCTCTCTCACTCTCTCTCTCGCTGTCTCTCTCTCTCTCTCTCTCTCTCTCTCTCTCTCTCTCTCTCTCTCTCTCTCTCTCTCTCTCTCTCTCTCTCTCTCTCTCTCACTCTCTCTCTCTGTCGCTGTCTCTCTCTCTCTCTCTCTCTCTCTCTCTATGTCTCTCTCTCTCTCTCTCTCTCTCTCTCTCTCTCTCTCTCTCACACACACACTCTCTCTCTCTCTCTCTCTCTCTCTCTCTCTCTCTCTCTCTCTCTCTGTCACACACACACACACACACACACACACACACACACACACACACACACACTCACACACACTTTCTCTCGTGGCCACGGAGCGAGGGGGGAAATTACACCTCTGGCTGGCCAGTAATTAGATCCTGGGAAGAAATGTCACATTGTTCACTGGACTAGCAACACACACACACCCGCTCTACCTTCGCCTGCTGCACACACACACACACACACACACACACACACACACACACACACACACACACACACACACACAGACACACACACACAGACACACACACAGACACACACACACACACACACACACACACACACACACACACACACACAGACACACACACACACACACACACACACACACACAGACACACACACACACACACACACACACACACACTGCTGTCATATGTCAATGTGTTAGTGGAGGTAATAACAGTAGGGAGGCTATATACAGGGGGTACCGGTGCAGAGTCAATGTGTTAGTGGAGGTAATAACAGTAGGGAGGCTATATACAGGGGGTACCGGTACAGAGTCAATGTGTTAGTGGAGGTAATAACAGTAGGGAGGCTATATACAGGGGGTACCGGTACAGAGTCAATGTGTTAGTGGAGGTAATAACAGTAGGGAGGCTATATACAGGGGGGTACCGGTGCAGAGTCAATGTGCGGCGGCACTGACTAGTTGAGGTAGTTGAGGTAATATGTACATGTGGGTAGAGTTAAAGTGACTATGCATAAATAATTAACAGAGTAGCAGCAGCGTAAAAGAGGGGGTGGGGGGGCAATGCAATCCCCCTGGGTTTATAACACCTCCCCCTGGGTTTATAACACCTCCCCCTGGGGTTTATAACACCTCCCCCTGGGTTTATAACACCTCCCCCTGGGTTTATAACACCTCCCCCTGGGTTTATAACACCTCCCCCTGGGTTTATAACACCTCCCTCTGGGTTTATAACACCTCCCCCTGGGTATATAACACCTCCCCCTGGGTTTATAACACCTCCCCCTGGGTTTATAACACCTCCCTCTGGGTTTATAACACCTCCCTCTGGGTTTATAACACCTCCCCCTGGGTTTATAACACCTACCCCTGGGTTTTATAACACCTCCCCCTGGGTTTATAACACCTCCCCCTGGGTTTATAACACCTCCCTCTGGGTTTATAACACCTCCCTCTGGGTTTATAACACCTCCCCCTGGGTTTATAACACCTCCCCCTGGGTTTATAACACCTCCCTCTGGGTTTAGAACACCTGTCAAGCCTATTTTGGTGACAGGGGTGTGATTGCGCTTGCGGTTGTGGTTGCTATAGCAACCAGTGGTTGCTGTGGTGATTGAGGTGTAAATTGAGTTGTGTTTTCAGCGGGTTCCCGTGGCGATGAGAGAGTTCCTCCAATCAGTTTGTAGAGATAACAGGCTTGTCGTAGTGGTGTGTTTGTATGTCTGACACAGCAAGACACATAGCTGTAGTGTTGTAGAGCATCTCTCTGTCACAGCGGTGGTCTTTCCCATTGACGTCACTGTCTGCTGGCCATCAATAGAACAACAGGAACCATCACTAGACAGTAGCAGTGGTTTGTTTACTGCTCAGCTGTGATTGAGCATAAATACTCATATCTGGCTCCACCATCAGCACCAGCCTTCCTGACCAATTATACCTCCATTAGTCTCATGTTGTCCTTCTCTAGTCTCATGTTGTCCTTCTCTAGTCTCATGTTGTCCTTCTCTAGTCTCATGTTGTCCTTCTCTAGTCTCATG
>CM072255.1:7434884-7459884 GCA_036851935.1 Coregonus suidteri
GTCTTCTCATGCTTTGTTGATTTCAAAAAAGCTTTTGACTCAATTTGGCATGAGGGTCTGCTATACAAATTGATGGAAAGTGGGGTTGGGGGAAAAACATACGACATTATAAAATCCATATACACAAACAACAAGTGTGCGGTTAAAATTAGCAAAAAACACACACATTTCTTTCCACAGGGCCGTGGGGTGAGACAGGGATGCAGTTTAAGCCCCACCCTCTTCAACATATATATCAACAAATTGGCGAGGGCACTAGAACAGTCTGCAGCACCCCGGCCTCACCCTACTAGAATCTGAAGTCAAATGTCTTCTGTTTGCTGATGATCTGGTGCTTCTGTCACCAACCAAGGAGGGCCTACAGCAGCACCTAGATCTTCTGCACAGATTCTGTCAGACCTGGGCCCTGACAGTAAATCTCAGTAAGACAAAAATAATGGTGTTCCAAAAAAGGTCCAGTTGCCAGGACCACAAATACAAATTCCATCTAGACACTGTTGCCCTAGAGCACACAAAAAAATATACATACCTCGGCCTAAACATCAGCACCACAGGTAACTTCCACAAAGCTGTGAACGATCTGAGAGACAAGTGAAGAAGGGCCTTCTATGCCATCAAAAGAAACATAAAATTTGACATACCAATTAGGATCTGGCTAAAAATACTTGAATCAGTTATATAACCCATTGCCCTTTATGGTTGTGAGGTCTGGGGTCCGCTCACCAACCAAGAATTCACAAAATGGGACAAACACCAAATTGAGACTCTGCATGCAGAATTCTGCAAAAACATCCTCCGTGTACAACGTAAAACACCAAATAATGCATGCAGAGCAAAATTAGGCCAATACCCGCTAATTATCAAAATCCAGAAAAGAGCCGTTAAATTCTATAACCACTTAAAAGGAAGCGATTCCCAAACCTTCCATAACAAAGCCATCACCTACAGAGAGATGAACTTGGAGAAGAGTCCCCTAAGTAAGCTGGTCCTGGGGCTCTGTTCACAAACACAAACAGACCCCACACAGCCCCAGGACAACAACAACAACAACACAATTAGACCCAACCAAATCATGAGAAAACAAAAAGAGAATTACTTGACACATTGGAAAGAACAAACAAAAAAACAGAGCAAACTAGAATGCTATTTAGCCCTAAACAGAGAGTACACAGTGGCAGAATACCTGACCACTGTGACTGACCCAAACTTAAGGAAAGCTTTGACTATGTACAGACTCAGTGAGCATAGCCTTGCTATTGAGAAAGGCCGCCGTAGGTAGACCTGGCTCTCAAGAGAAGACAGGCTATGTGCACACTGCCCACAAAATGAGGTGGAAACTGAGCTGCACTTCCTAACCTCCTGCCAAATGTATGACCATATTAGAGACACATATTTCCCTCAGATTACAGCGATCCACAAAGAATTCGAAAACAAACCCAATTTTGATAAACTCCCTTATCTACTGGGTGGGTGAAAAACCACAGTGTGCCATCACAGCTGCAAGATTTGTGACCTGTTGCCACAAGAAAAGGGCAACCAGTGAAGAACAAACACCATTGTAAATACAACCCATATTTATGTTTATTTATTTTCCCATTTGTACTTTAACTATTTGCACATTTTTACAACACTGTATATATACATAATATGACATTTGAAATGTCTTTATTCTTTTGAAACTTCTGAGTGTAATGTTTACTGTTAATATTTATTGTTTATTTCACTTTTGTTTACTATCTACTTCACTTGCTTTGGCAATGTTAACACACGTTTCCCATGCCAATAAAGCCCTTACATTGAAATTGAATTGAATTGAGAGAGAGAGAGAGAGAGAGAGAGAGAGAGAGAGAGAGAGAGAGAGAGAGAGAGAGAGAGAGAGAGAGAGAGAGAGAGAGAGAGAGAGAGAGAGAGAGAGAGACAGAGAGAGAGAGAGATGTAGGGATTAGGGTGCCATTTTGAACGTAGCACGGTCGGTCTGGCTCTCTGACGAGGCCATACACATGACTCAGCCAGGACCATAATACACACATCATTATACAGAGAACACGTGTAGGGGGGGCTGTCTGCCCCTGATAGCATCACGAGGGGAAACAATCACTCTCTATCAAAGCAGGAGGAGGAGAGGGAAAACTGGAATCTAAAAAGAGGAAATCGACAAAAAGGAGGGAAGGAATGAAAAAAGAAAAGTGGCTCTTTGAAGTTTGTAAGTTAAACCAGGTGGGTTGCTGTGTAGGGTTGTCATGACGCCAAGGACCATGACGCCAGGGACCTTCAGCGCCAATCATGTCCTTTAATGTATATATTCATAGTTACATTTAATAGGATTCTTCCCTCCGGCAGAACATATTACCATCTCCATAATGACACCTTATGGAAATGGAACACAGCCAGTCGCAGCATTAGCTAACCCATGACATGATGGTGGAGTGGTGGGGTAGGAGATAGACCAGCAGAGACTGGCGGTAGCGTGGTCGCTCCTGGTAGATTAAGCTGCAATAAAAAGGTTGCCACCGGACCAAGGAGGAAAGAAGAGAGGTGAATTAAAGGAGAGAGAGAGAGACAGTGACAGTGACAGAGGAGAGAGAGAGAGAGAGAGAGAGAGAGAGAGAGAGAGAGAGAGAGAGAGAGAGAGAGAGAGAGAGAGAGAGAGAGAGAGAGAGAGAGAGAGAGAGAGAGAGAGAGAGAGAGAGAGAGAGAGAGAGAGAGAGGAGAGAGGAGAGAGAGAGAGAGAGAGAGAGAGAGAGAGAGAGAGAGAGAGAGACAGAGACGGAGAGAGAGAGAGAGACAGAGACAGAGACAGAGACAGAGGACAGTCTTGTTAAGCACATGACCAAATGAATTTCCCCCTGATGGGATAGTAAAGTTGCTCTAATCTCTACAGAGGGTCCTCTGTAGCTCAGCTGGTAGAGCACGGTGCTTGGAACGCCAAGGTACTGGGTTCGATCCCCGGGACCACCCATACACAACAACAAAAAATGCATGCACGCATGACTGTAAGTCGCTTTGGATAAAAGCGTCTGCTAAATGGCATACTATTACTATACTACTACTATTAATCTAACACTGATCCCAACTGAGTGGTAAACAGGGTTTACACTCCTAGCCAATACCCAAGTCCTTTGTTTTACAATCTCTGTGCATGGACAGTTCGATAAAATGTGTCCGGCCACTCTGTTATGACTTAATTATATCATAATTAGCCGCTACTTTTCAGGGCAATTATCACAAGTATTGTTATGATGAAAAGCTAATTAATCCTAATCAATGATCCCTAATTATGTTTAATCGGAATAATCTCAAAGTCATTCAAATTTTCCAACAATGACCTCGGATGCATCCCAGATGGCACCCTATTCTCTCTCAATAACAGAGCCCTATGGGCCCTGGTCAAAAGTAGTGCACTATATAGTGAATAGGGTGCCATTTGGGACTCAGTTATTGTTATTGAGAGGACACAGAGCTGAAATTCATAAAATATAAGATGTTATATAACATCTTATCTGGTGTAGGCCATGCTAGAACCATGATATCTCTTAAGGCCTGTAGGTAGTCTGGTGTGGCCATGCTTCAACCATGATATCTCTTAAGGCCTGTAGGTAGTCTGGTGTAGGCCATGCTAGAACCATGATATCTCTTAAGGCCTGTAGGTAGTCTGGTGTGGCCATGCTACAACCATGATATCTCTTAAGGCCTGTAGGTAGTCTGGTGTGGCCATGCTAGAACCATGATATCTCTTAAGGCATGTAGGTAGTCTGGTGTGGCCATGCTAGAACCATGATATCTCTTAAGGCCTGTAGGTAGTCTGGTGTAGGCCATGCTACAACCATGAATCTCATGTAGGTAGTCTGGTGTAGGCCATGCTATATCTCTTAAGGCATGTAGGTAGTCTGGTGTGGCCATGCTAGAACCTATCTCTTGTCTGTCGGTTCTGGTGTGGCCAGAGAGGCCAATGGCATGCTACAACCAGATATCTCTTCCTATTAGGCAAGTCTTGGATGGCCATGCTACAACCATGATAATCTTAAGGCATTGGTCAGTCCAGAGCAGGTGTTGAACCTAGTCTAAGCCTCTCTCATCTGATCTGTAGTCTACTCACAAAACCAATGTAGTGTCAGAGGCATCAGTCAGCTGCAGGTGTTAACGTTCCTCCCCTACTCCTCCACTAGCATTAGGGACACTCTTAGAAAAAAAGGTGCTATCTACAACCTGAAAGGGTTCTTTGGCTGTCCCCATAGGAGAACCCTTTGAAGAACCCTTTTTGGTTCCAGGCAGAACCCTTTTGAGTTCCATGTAGAACCTTTTACAAAGAGGGTTCTACATGAAACCCAAAAGAGTTCTACCTGGAACCAAAACTGTTTATCCTATGGCAGGGTTCTTCAATTCCGGTCCTGGAGGGCCGAAACACTTCTGTTTTTTATTTCTACCTGGTAGTTAACTGCACTCACCTGGTGTCCCAGATCTGAATTAGCCCCTGATTAGAAGGAGAGGATGAAAAACAGAGGTGTTTCGGCCCTCCAGGACCGGAATTGAAGAACCCTGTCCTATGGGGACAGCCAAAGAACCCTTTCCTATGGGGACAGCCAAAGAACCCTGTCCTATGGGGACAGCCAAAGAACCCTGTCCTATGGGGACAGCCAAAGAACCCTTTTGGAACCCTTTTCCTAAGAGGGTACATATCAACAGTTCCTCCTTGTGGTTGTGTACGGACGTGTGTGACCCTTCGGAGCGAGAGGGAATGTAGCTTCGGTCTGGTGGATCCTAAGTCATGTTTTGTATATCCATTGAGGAGTCTAAGATTGACGGAGACGTTATGTGGGTTAGTAAATGTCATGCTTCAACATGTGGTGTGGTGTGTGTGTGTGTGTGTGTGTGTGTGTGTGTGTGTGTGTGTGTGTGTGTGTGTGTGTGTGTGTGTGTGTGTGTGTGTGTGTGTGTGTGTGTGTGTGTGTGTGTGTGTGTGTGTGTGTGTGTGTGTGTGTGTGTGTGTGTGTGTGTGTGTGTGTGTGTGTGTGTGTGTGTGTGTGTGTGTGTGTATGTATGTATGTGTGTGTGTGTGTGTGTATGTCAGTGCTGAATGTCAAGCTTCATCATGGCAGGACTAATTTTCTGCTTGGGGTAACTCCACTCCTACTCCATATGTCTGGTCTAATTGGAAAGGAAAAGTCACATTCAGTCTGGATGGTGTGTGTGTGTGTGTGTGTGTGTGTGTGTGTGTGTGTGTGTGTGTGTGTTTGAGCGTGTGTGTGTGTGTGTGTGTGTGTGTGTGTGTGTGTGTGTGTGTGTGTGTGTTTGAGCGTGTCTACTTTCAAATTCAAATTAGGTTGTCCACTGAGGACTTACTGTATATCTAATCTCTCTCTCTCTCTCTCTCTCTCTCTCTCTCTCTCTCTCTCTCTCTCTCTCTCTCTCTCTCTCTCTCTCTCTCTCTCTCTCTCTCTCTCTCTCTCTCTCTCTCTCTCTCTCTCTCTCTCTCTCTCTCTCTCTCTCTCTCTCTCTCTCTCTCTCTCTCTCTCTCTCTCTCTCTCTCTCTCTCCTCTCTCTCTCTCTCTCTCTCTCTCTCTCTCTCTCTCTCTCTCTCTCTCTCTCTCTCTCTCTCTCTCTCTCTCTCTCTCTCTCTCTCTCTCTCTCTCTCTCTCTCTCTCTCTCTCTCTCTCTCTCCACAGTGTCTCTGGCTAGCAGTACCCTGGGTCTAGCGGGTCAGGTTGTTCACACTGAGACCACTGAGGTGATTCTGGTCAGTGACTCTATCATGGGGTTCGGCATCCAGCTACAGGGGGGGGTGTTTGCCACAGAGACCCTGTCCTCCCCCCCGCTCATCGGCTATTTGGACCCAGACAGTCCTGCAGAGAGGTAGGATACATCTGTCAGTCAATCAATCAATCAATCAAATGTAATTTCTATAGCCTGTCTTAGAACTCGTCCTACAAAGAGACACTGAAGTAATAGGACTAGTAGAATATATAGTGGTTTCCTTTTTTACTAGGTTTCCTTTTAGATGGAGTACCTTGTTCCCTTACCGCCACCAATACCTCAACCAGATGCTGATGATGTTATGACACTACTGTAGTTCTACAGCCTACTGGAGTAGGTCATCTCACACAATATGGGTGGAATTTATACCATTCCATACTCATTTAATATGGCTGATTGTCTGGCTCCATAGAGATGTCTATGTGTTCTATGTCATTCTGTGGTACACTCCATAGAGATGTCTATGTGTTCTATGTCATTCTGTGGTACACTCCATAGAGATGTCTATGTGTTCTATGTCATTCTGTGGTACACTCCATAGAGATGTCTATGTGTTCTATGTCATTCTGTGGTATACTCCATAGAGATGTCTATGTGTTCTATGTCATTCTGTGGTACACTCCATAGAGATGTCTATGTGTTCTATGTCATTCTGTGGTACACTCCATAGAGATGTCTATGTGTTCTATGTCATTCTGTGGTACACTCCATAGAGATGTCTATGTGTTCTATGTCATTCTGTGGTATACTCCATAGAGATGTCTATGTGTTCTATGTCATTCTGTGGTATACTCCATAGAGATGTCTATGTGTTCTATGTCATTCTGTGGTATACTCCATAGAGATGTCTATGTGTTCTATGTCATTCTGTGGTACACTCCATAGAGATGTCTATGTGTTCTATGTCATTCTGTGGTACACTCCATAGAGATGTCTATGTGTTCTATGTCATTCTGTGGTACACTCCATAGAGATGTCTATGTGTTCTATGTCATTCTGTGGTATACTCCATAGAGATGTCTATGTGTTCTATGTCATTCTGTGGTATACTCCATAGAGATGTCTATGTGTTCTATGTCATTCTGTGGTATACTCCATAGAGATGTCTATGTGTTCTATGTCATTCTGTGGTACACTCCATAGAGATGTCTATGTGTTCTATGTCATTCTGTGGTACACTCCATAGAGATGTCTATGTGTTCTATGTCATTCTGTGGTACACTCCATAGAGATGTCTATGTGTTCTATGTCATTCTGTGGTATACTCCATAGAGATGTCTATGTGTTCTATGTCCTTCTGTGTGTACACTCCATAGAGATGTCTATGTGTTCTATGTCATTCTGTGGTATACTCCATAGAGATGTCTATGTGTTCTATGTCATTCTGTGGTATACCCCATAGAGATGTCTATGTGTTCTATGTCATTCTGTGGTACACACCATAGAGACGTCTATGTGTTCTATGTCATTATGTGGTACACACCATAGAGACGTCTATGTGTTCTATGTCATTCTGTGGTACACTCCATAGAGATGTCTATGTGTTCTATGTCATTCTGTGGTACACTCCATAGAGATGTCTATGTGTTCTATGTCATTCTGTGGTACACTCCATAGAGATGTCTATGTGTTCTATGTCATTCTGTGGTATACTCCATAGAAATGTCTATGTGTTCTATGTCATTCTGTGGTACACACCATAGAGATGTCTATGTGTTCTATGTCATTCTGTGGTACACACCATAGAGACGTCTATGTGTTCTATGTCATTCTGTGGTACACACCATAGAGACGTCTATGTGTTCTATGACATTCTGTGGTACACCCCATAGAGATGTCTATGTGTTCTATGTCATTCTGTGGTATACTCCCACTCACTGTGGGTGTTTGGAGAATAGACACGTTTCAGTCAGATATAGCAATCATCAGCAGTGCCTTCAGAAAGTATTCATACCCCTTGACTTATTCCACATTTTGTTGTGTTACAGCCTGAATTCAAAATGGATTCAATATATTTTTTCTCTCACCCACCTACACACAATACCCCAAAATGACAGTGACATTTATTGAAAATGAAATACAGAAATATCTCATTTACAAAAGTATTCACACCCCTGAGTCAATACATGTTAGAATCACCTTTGGCAGCGATTACAGCTGTGAGTCTTTCTGGGTAAGTCTCTAAGAGTTTTGCACACCTGGATTATGCAACATTTGTACATTATTCTATACAAAAAAAAAATTCCAGCTCTGTCAAGTTGGTTGTTGACCATTGCTAGACAGCCATTTTCAAGTCTTGGCAAAGATTTTCAAGCCGATTTAAGTCAAAGTTAGACCTGCAGCCCCGTTATTAACAGCCTCATTCCCCCCCGGGGTTAAGCGAGCAGTGTGTCAAGAATCAGTGCGGCTTGCCAGGGTCGTGTTTCGGAGGACGCATGGCTCTCGACCTTCGCCTGTCCCGAGTCCGTACGGGAGTTGCAGCGATGGGACAAGACTGTAACTACCAATTGGATATCAATTGGGGAGAAAAAGGGGTAAAAAGTATCCAAAAAAAATCTAATAAATCTACAAATAAATTGTTGCGGATAAAAGGCTGTACGTGATGACGTAGTGCACATAAAAATTACTTTTGCAGTTAAATTCCCATGTACCGAGTAAAAAATACAAGTTAAATGGGTTTCCATCGCATTTCCAACTCTACAAATGGTTTTGTCACAAAAAGTGTTGCATTATATAGCCCACTCTGGTCACATGCCCTCTAGCCAAATACCTCACAGATTACAGTGCGCTACGGTAGGTTAGCCTACGTGATGAGATTATTATGGATAACATTGTTTTTATTTGTCAAAAGGCAGCCAAGCACCGATCATCATGTCACCAGAATAAGACCCTCGGGTATTTATTGGAAAGGAGCATCGAGCTCATCACCGTGCACTTTCACCACAACTTATTTCATCTGTATCCTAATAAACTGCATGGTTTCCTGAGTCGTAGTGGGAGGACCACACAACAAATCATTGCGTGACTCCAAGTTTACTTTGATATTTACATTTTAGTCATTTAGCAGACGCTCTTATCCAGAGCGACTTACAGTTAAGTGAGTGCATACATTTTCATACTGCCCCCCCGTGGGAATCGAACCCACAACCCTGGCGTTGCAAGCGCCATGCTCTACCAACTGACCTACAGGGTTATTATTTCAATATTTGCGCATAAAGCCGTTTCACACCTAATTCATTTGACCAACACAGAAAGATCCCACCGTATCTAGCGTGTTTTGTTTTGTCGACATTTGGAAAGTTGACCAACAAATTTGCTGTTCCCATCAGGCCTGTTGTGAAAAAATATTTATCCGACATATACTTTACTCCCATAAACAGGTTGGATGGAAACTTGGTTTGTGACATAAAAAAAATATATAACTAAAAAGGAAACCACAGTTTGTTTGCTGTAGCGATCAACTGCCAAAAACGTGTAGGCCAGAGAGAGACGCAACTATAAAAAAATGTAATCAGGAAATGAATCTGTCAATGTAAAATGCAAGTCATATCCCGACGAGATGATTGAAACCTAGCAGAGTACATGACTAGGGATAAAGCTCTTACATTGAATGGCTTGAATAGCCTCCCGACGACATCCAGATGAAGTTAGCCAGCGTAATGGCCAAGGGATTTATGTACGAAGCTGTGGCAAGCAATTATCAGAGGAAGTAGCCAATATGTCGTTAACAGCGGTGGTAGTTTAATCGAGGAGATATACAACACTGTCTGACCACGTGTGTGTGTGTGTGTGTGTGTGTGTGTGTGTGTGTGTGTGTGTGTGTGTGTGTGTGTGTGTGTGTGTGTGTGTGTGTGTGTGTGTGTGTGTGTGTGTGTGTGTGTGTGTGTGTGTGTGTGTGTGTGTGTGTGTGTGTGTGTGTGTGTGTGTGTGTGTGTGTGTGTGTGTGTGTGTGTGTGTGTGTGTGTTGGTTAGTGTAAATAGAATTGATGTGGCATCTGTCTTCCCCCACCATGTCCAATGCTGGTAGAGTAAATTAGTCCTGATACTAGCTATTCATGTACAGAGGACACTAATTATTCAGATTCAGATTCTAATTCATTTTTTGCCTCACAACCAAAGGGTGGTGCATTAGCTTTGGATACAGCATGGTAAGACTGATATGTCATGTGTGTGTGTGTACTTTGCAGGTGTGGGATCTTGCAGATAGGTGACCGTATCCTGGCTATAAACGGGATCCCTACAGAGGACAGCACCCTGGAAGAGACCAATCAGCTACTGAGAGACTCCAGCATCACCAGCAAGGTCTCGCTGGAGATAGAATTCGACGTGGCAGGTACTGGACTCTACTGTACTCTACTGTACTCTACTGGACTCTACTGTACTCTACTGGACTCTACTGGACTCTACTGGACTCTACTGGACTCTACTGGACTCTACTGGACTCTACTGGACTCTATGGACTCTACTGTACTCTACAGGACTCTACAGGACTCTACATGACTCTACTGTACTCTACTGGACTCTACTGGACTCTACAGGACTCTACTGGACTCTACTGTACTCTACAGGACTCTACTGTACTCTACTGGACTCTACTGGACTCTACTGGACTCTACTGTACTCTACTAGTCTCTACAGGACTCTACAGGACTCTACTAGTCTCTACAGGACTCTACAGGACTCTACTGGACTCTACAGGACTCTACTATACTGTACTCTACTGTACTCTACTGTACTCTACTGTACTCTACTGGTCTCTACAGGACTCTACTGGACTCTACTGGACTCTACTGTACTCTACTGGACTCTACAGGACTCTACTGTACTCTACAGGACTCTACTGTACTCTACAGGACTCTACTGGACTCTACAGGACTGGACCGTACTGGACTAGACTGGATGTTTAGTGAAAGTGGCTTATTGAACCTTGTTACCTTTATAAGTAACCTTGAATGAGACTTGAAGACTTGTGTTATCATGAAGAGCAAAGCTCAGAGGGTTCATTTGGCTGATCTGGTTTTGAAACCCAGTCACATATGCACACTCTCCCTATCCATATTGAAGCACACTGTTGGGGTATTCCAACAAGGTGTTTGATCATCAGTTTTGGATCTCAAACAAGCAATGATGACTTCACAGCATCTTCCATGCTGGGTTTATCTGTGATGTGGGTATGGTTCACGCTGAACCAAAAGACCCTACTCCTCAAGACAGACCATAATGAGTTTGACATTGGGCCGTTGCTACGGGGACAGGCTTTACAGTTGAAGTCGGAAGTTTACATACACCTTAGCCAAATACATTTAAACAAGAGTTTTTCACAATTCCTGACATTTAATCCTAGTAAAAATTCCCTGTTTTAGGTCAGTTAGGATCACCACTTTATTTTAAGAATGTGAAATGTCAGAATAATAGTAGAGAGAATTTTTTATTTCAACTTTTTTTTATTTCATCACATTCCCAGTGGGTCAGAAGTTTACATACACTCAATTAGTATTTGGTAGCATTGCCTTTAAATTGTTTAACTTGGGTTAAACGTTTCGGGTAGCCTTCCACAAGCTTCCCACAATAAGTTTGGCCCATTCCTCCTGACAGAGCTTGTGTAACTGAGTCAGGTTTGTAGGCCTCCTTGCTCGCACACACTTTTTCAGTTCTTCCCACAAATGTTCTATAGGATTGAGGTCAGGGCTTTGTGATGGCCACTCCAATACCTTGACTTTGTTGTCCTTAAGCCATTTTGCCACAACTTTGGAAGTATGCTTGGGGTCATTGTCCATTTGGAAGACCCATTTGCGTCCAAGCTTTAACTTCCTGACTGATGTCTTGAGATGTTGCTTCAATATATCCACATTATTTTCCTTCCTCATGATGCCATCTATTTTGTGAAGTGCACCAGTCCCTCCTGCAGCAAAGAACCCCCACAGCATGATGCTGCCACCCCCGTGCGTCTCGGTTGGGATGGTGTGCTTCGGCTTGCAAGCCTTCCCCTTTTTCCTCCAAACATAACGTTTGAAGGTAGGCCTTGAAATACATCCACAGGTACACCTCCAATTGACTCAAATGATGTCAATTAGCCTATCAGAAGCTTCTAAAGCCATGACATCATTTTCTGGAATTTTCCAAGCAGTTTAAAGGCACAGTCAACTTAGTGTATGTAAACTTCTGACCCACTGGAGTTGTGATACAGTGAATTATAAGTTAAATAATCTGTTTGTAAACAATTGTTGGAAAAATGACTTGTGTCATGCACAAAGTAGATGTCCTAACCGACTTGCTAAAACTATAGTTTGTTAACAAGACATTTGTGGAGTGGTTGAAAAACAAGTTTTAATGACTCCAACCTCAGTGGATGTAAACTTCCTACTTCAACTGTAGGTTGTTTATTCTGGTTTTCAGCACCTTTGATTTCTGGTACAAAATGTCCCCCATTAGAAACCATTACAATCAAGAGCAGGCTGCAGAACATGATTAGGAACATTCCTTTAAGCACTAATGGTTTGTTTCCAGTCGATACAGGCTGGTAGCTATAAGAGACTTGCAATAGGCCTAGTAGTCATCAGCAGCCAAAGATGTTTTGAGCCTCTGAAATGGCTAGTCATTTAATTTCAAGTTGTCAATATTCCAACATTTCTGGATGCAGGTAGGGATGCAGGGAGGGATGCAGGGAGGGAGGGAGGGAGGGAGGGAGGGGAGGGAGGGAGGGAGGGAGGGATGGAGGGAGGGATGGAGGGAGGGAGGGATGGAGGGAGGGATGAGGGATGGAGGGATGGAGGGAGGGATGGAGGGAGGGAGGGAGGGAGGGAGGGAGGGAGGGAGGGAGGGAGGGAGGGAGGGAGGGAGGGAGGGAGGGAGGGAGGGAGGGAGGGAGGGATGGATGGAGGGAGGGATGGAGGGAGGGAGGGAGGGAGGGAGGGAGGGAGGGAGGGAGGGAGGGAGGGAGGGAGGGAGGGAGGGAGGGAGGGAGGGCGTTTATGTCCTTATTCTCCCAGGGAGAGATGAGTTCATGAATTATATAGAGATGAATGTAACAGAATCAGCCTTAATGTGTAATAGCTACATTATCTCTTTCTGCAGCTCCAGATTCACTTTGTCTGTGTTACTGAGGTCACTTTGTGTCCTGGACTCTGTTAGTGAGTCTGTGTTACTGAGGTCTGGTAGCTGGTGGGGAACAGAACACAGTAAAAGTACATTTTGTTCTCTTGTATTTATAGTGAGTTCCTCTGTCTTTCTAGGGCATGAGGTCTCATGGATTTTGTCTGAGAACTCACTTCGTTTCTTATGCATTTGGTCTCTCTGTTTCTGTGCAAGTCTTCTTACATCTCTCTCTCTCTCTCTCTCTCTCTCTCTCTCTCTCTCTCTCTCTCTCTCTCTCTCTCTCTCTCTCTCTCTCTCTCTCTCTCTCTCTCTCTCTCTCTCTCTCTCTCTCTCTCTCTCTCTCTCTCTCTCTCTGTCTCTGTCTCTGTCTCTCTCTCTCTCTCTCTCTCTCTCTCTCTCTCTCTCTCTCCCCTCCTACAGAGTCAGTCATCCCTAGCAGTGGCACCTTCCATGTGAAGCTACCAAAGAAGCCTGGGGTAGAGCTGGGGATCACCATCAGCTGTGAGTCTCTCTAGTCTACCTTTTCACATTATTTCCCAATCACTACTGTACTATATGCACACACACACACACACACACACACACACACACAACACACACACACACATCTATCAGACAGTGATTCACTTAAATCCACCTCGCCTGGTGGTGGATAACTAACACTGTAAAGATCAGAGATATCTGAATTTGTCGGCTCGGAAGCTTGGAAGCTATGAAGCACTCAAATCTGAGACTTAGATATTAGGATTTAGCACCTGATCCAGACCTACTTCAGTAGAGTGGGGAGTCAATGGTTCATAGAGAATGTAGGATTAAGATATTCCTGGATCCTATTCAAAGATGTGGAAAGTAGGTGAGCCAGAGCGAGGGGGAGAGAGAGGAGAGGAGGAGCGATAAACAGACTGAGAGAGAGGAGAGGAGGAGAGATAAACAGACTGAGAGAGAGAAGGAGAGGAGGAGAGATAAACAGACTGAGAGAGAGAAGGAGAGGAGGAGAGATAAACAGACTGAGAGAGAGAAGGAGAGGAGGAGAGATAAACAGACTGAGAGAGAGAAGGAGAGGAGGAGAGATAAACAGACTGAGAGAGAGAAGGAGAGGAGGAGAGATAAACAGACTGAGAGAGAGAAGGAGAGGAGGAGAGATAAACAGACTGAGAGAGAGAGAGAAGGAGAGGAGGAGAGATAAACAGACTGAGAGAGAGAGAGGAGAGGAGCGATAAACAGACTGAGAGAGAGGAGAGGAGGAGAGATAAACAGACTGAGAGAGAGAAGGAGAGGAGGAGAGATAAACAGACTGAGAGAGAGAAGGAGAGGAGGAGAGAGATAAACAGACTGAGAGAGAGAAGGAGAGGAGGAGAGATAAACAGACTGAGAGAGAGAAGGAGAGGAGGAGAGATAAACAGACAGAGAGAGAAGGAGAGGAGGAGAGATAAACAGACTGAGAGAGAGAAGGAGAGGAGGAGAGATAAACAGACTGAGAGAGAGAAGGAGAGGAGGAGAGATAAACAGACTGAGAGAGAGAAGGAGAGGAGGAGCGATAAACAGACAGAGAGAGAGGAGAGGAGGAGAGATAAACAGACTGAGAGAGAGAAGGAGGAGAGGAGAGATAAACAGACTGAGACTGAGAGAGAGGAGAGGAGGAGCGATAAACAGACTGAGAGAGAGAAGGAGAGGAGGAGAGATAAACAGACTGAGAGAGAGGAGAGGAGGAGAGATAAACAGACTGAGAGAGAGAAGGAGAGGAGGAGAGATAAACAGACAGAGAGAGAGGAGAGGAGGAGAGATAAACAGACAGAGAGAGAAGGAGAGGAGGAGAGATAAAACAGACAGAGAGAGAGAAGGAGAGGAGGAGAGATAAACAGACTGAGAGAGAGAAGGAGAGGAGGAGAGATAAACAGACTGAGAGAGAGAAGGAGAGGAGGAGCGTAAAAACAGACTGAGAGAGAGGAGAGGAGGAGAGATAAACAGACTGAGAGAGAGAAGGAGAGGAGGAGAGATAAACAGACTGAGAGAGAGAAGGAGAGGAGGAGAGATAAACAGACTGAGAGAGAGAGGAGAGGAGGAGAGATAAACAGACTGAGAGAGAGAAGGAGAGGAGGAGAGATAAACAGACTGAGAGAGAGAAGGAGAGGAGGAGAGATAAACAGACTGAGAGAGAGAAGGAGAGGAGGAGAGATAAACAGACTGAGAGAGAGAGGAGAGGAGGAGAGATAAACAGACTGAGAGAGAGAAGGAGAGGAGGAGAGATAAACAGACTGAGAGAGAGAGAGGAGAGGAGGAGAGATAAACAGACTGAGAGAGAGAAGGAGAGGAGGAGAGATAAACAGACTGAGAGAGAGAAGGAGAGGAGGAGAGATAAACAGACTGAGAGAGAGGAGAGGAGGAGAGATAAACAGACTGAGAGAGAGAAGGAGAGGAGGAGAGATAAACAGACAGAGAGAGAAGGAGAGGAGGAGAGATAAACAGACTGAGAGAGAGAAGGAGAGGAGGAGAGATAAACAGACAGAGAGAGAGAAGGAGAGGAGGAGAGATAAACAGACTGAGAGAGAGAAGGAGAGGAGGAGCGATAAACAGACTGAGAGAGAGAAGGAGAGGAGGAGAGATAAACAGACTGAGAGAGAGAAGGAGAGGAGGAGAGATAAACAGACTGAGAGAGAGAAGGAGAGGAGGAGCGATAAACAGACTGAGAGAGAGAAGGAGAGGAGGAGCGATAAACAGACTGAGAGAGAGAAGGAGAGGAGGAGAGATAAACAGACTGAGAGAGAGAAGGAGAGGAGGAGAGATAAACAGACTGAGAGAGAGAAGGAGAGGAGGAGAGATAAACAGACTGAGAGAGAGAGGAGAGGAGAGGAGGAGAGATAAACAGACAGAGAGAGAAGGAGAGGAGGAGAGATAAACAGACTGAGAGAGAGAAGGAGAGGAGGAGAGATAAACACAGACAGAGAGAGAAGGAGAGGAGGAGAGATAAACAGACAGAGAGAGAAGGAGAGGAGGAGAGATAAACAGACTGAGAGAGAGAAGGAGAGGAGGAGAGATAAACAGACTGAGAGAGAGAAGGAGAGGAGGAGAGATAAACAGACAGAGAGAGAAGGAGAGGAGGAGAGATAAACAGACTGAGAGAGAGAAGGAGAGGAGGAGAGATAAACAAACTGAGAGAGAGAGGAGAGGAGGAGAGATAAACAGACTGAGAGAGAGAAGGAGAGGAGGAGAGATAAACAGACTGAGAGAGAGAAGGAGAGGAGGAGAGATAAACAGACTGAGAGAGAGGAGAGGAGGAGAGATAAACAGACTGAGAGAGAGAAGGAGAGGAGGAGAGATAAACAGACTGAGAGAGAAGGAGAGGAGGAGAGATAAACAGACAGAGAGAGAGAGAGAGGAGGAGAGATAAACAGACTGAGAGAGAGAAGGAGAGGAGGAGAGATAAACAGACTGAGAGAGAAGGAGAGGAGGAGAGATAAACAGACAGAGAGAGAGGAGAGGAGGAGAGAGATAAACAGACTGAGAGAGAGAAGGAGAGGAGGAGAGATAAACAGACTGAGAGAGAGAAGGAGAGGAGGAGAGATAAACAGACTGAGAGAGAGAAGGAGAGGAGGAGAGATAAACAGACTGAGAGAGAAGGAGAGGAGGAGAGATAAACAGACTGAGAGAGAGAAGGAGAGGAGGAGAGATAAACAGACAGAGAGAGAAGGAGAGGAGGAGAGAAGAGAAACAGACTGAGAGAGAGAGGAGAGGAGGAGAGATAAACAGACTGAGAGAGAGAAGGAGAGGAGGAGAGATAAACAGACTGAGAGAGAGAGGAGAGGAGGAGAGATAAACAGACTGAGAGAGAGAAGGAGAGGAGGAGAGATAAACAGACTGAGAGAGAGAAGGAGAGGAGGAGAGATAAACAGACAGAGAGAGAGAGGAGAGGAGGAGAGATAAACAGACTGAGAGAGAGAAGGAGAGGAGGAGAGATAAACAGACTGAGAGAGAAGGAGAGGAGGAGAGATAAACAGACTGAGAGAGAGAAGGAGAGGAGGAGAGATAAACAGACTGAGAGAGAAGGAGAGGAGGAGAGATAAACAGACTGAGAGAGAGAAGGAGAGGGAAAAAGAGAGAGTCCAGGCCTTACATAACACCACTCTTTTAGTTAGAGTTCCTTTGAGGTTTTAAGTGGGAGTCTCTCAGCATCACAGCATCACAGACTTCCAGAGCTTCTGGATGAACAGAACCAACAGGGGGAATACTTCTGGCCGCATACCCAGGATGGGAGCCCTTAACTGGGCCAGCTTGACTCTGAACACAGCCTCCTGTCCCACCATTGTCCCTTCAAACTTTAACCAGTTGTTTCTCTCTACATTTCTCTCCTTCCATTTCCATTTGATTCCTTTATTAAAACTGAGAAGAAGATGTCCATTTTGAGGCAGTTAATTGTTCTGGGGGGGTTTTCAGTCCGAGTTTTATGACACATATTTTTCCTTTGGAAATCCTCCTGGTATGGTTAAACTGAAAGCATACTCTTTTACAGTTGTTCTGCTATGATTAGATTATTTTTGGTGTTAATTCTTGCATATAATATTGTCATCTCTATGACAGTATTTCATCTCCCATAAGGATTTCCCCACATGCTGATCTGAGACGTTGATGCTTGTGTTTTTGTAATGCTGCTATAAACGTCTGATCATCGTCACAGATGGACATTTCTCTGGATCTCATAAAGAGAGAGCGAGAGAGAGGGTGAGAGAGGGGGGGAGACAGAGAGGGTGAGAGAGAGAGAGAGAGAGAGAGAGAGACAGAGAGAGACAGAGAGAGACAGAGAGAGAGAGGGGAAGAGGAAGAGAGAGGGGGAGAGACATAGAGAGGGGGGAGAGACAGAGAGAGAGAGAGAGAGAGAGAGAGCTAGAGAGAGAGAGAGAGAGAGAGAGAGAGAGAGAGAGAGAGAGAGAGCAGAATTAGGCCAATACCCGCTAATTATCAAAATCCAGAAAAGAGCCGTTAAATTCTATAACCACTTAAAAGGAAGCGATTCCCAAACCTTCCATAACAAAGCCATCACCTACAGAGAGATGAACTTGGAGAAGAGTCCCCTAAGTAAGCTTGTCCTGGGGCTCTGTTCACAAACGCAAACAGACCCCACACAGCCCCAGGACAGCAACACAATTAGACCCAACCAAATCATGAGAAAACAAAAAAGAGAATTACTTGACACATTGGAAAGAACAAACAAAAAAACAGAGCAAACTAGAATGCTATTTGGCCCTAAACAGAGAGTACACAGTGGCAGAATACTTGACCACTGTGACTGACCCAAACTTAAGGAAAGCTTTGACTATGTACAGACTCAGTGAGCATAGCCTTGCTATTGAGAAAGGCCGCCGTAGGCAGACCTGGCTCTCAAGAGAAGACAGGCTATGTGCACACTGCCCACAAAATGAGGTGGAAACTGAGCTGCACTTCCTAACCTCCTGCCAAATGTATGACCATATTAGAGACACATATTTCCCTCAGATTACAGCGATCCACAAAGAATTCGAAAACAAACCCAATTCTGATAAACTCCCTTATCTACTTGGTGAAAAAACCACAGTGTGCCATCACAGCTGCAAGATTTGTGACCTGTTGCCACAAGAAAAAGGGCAGCCAGTGAAGAACAAACACCATTGTAAATACAACCCATATTTATGTTTATTTATTTTCCATTTGTACTTTAACTATTTGCACATTGTTACAACACTATATATATACATAATATGACATTTGAAATGTCTTTATTCTTTTGAAACTTCTGAGTGTAATGTTTACTGTTAATATTTATTGTTTATTTCACTTTTGTTTACTATCTACTTCACTTGCTTTGGCAATGTTAACACACGTTTCCCATGCCAATAAAGCCCTTAAATTGAAATTGAAATTGAAATTGAATTGAGAGAGAGAGAGAGGGGAGCGAGAGAGAGGGGGTGAGAGAGGGAGGGTGAGAGAGAGAGGGGGGAGACAGAGAGAGAGAGAGAGAGGGGGGGAGACAGAGAGGGGGGGGTTTGTAAAATTGACTCTTTGTAGTCATAGATACCAGCTCAGCCCAGCACCCCAGAGCACACCATAAACCACACACACACACACACACACACACACACACACACACACACACACACACACACACACACACACACACACACACACACACACACACACACACACACACACACACACACACACACACACACACACACACACACACACACACACACACACACACACACACACACACACACACACACACACACACACACACACACACACACACACACACTGAGAGAGAGAAGGAGAGGAGGAGAGATAAACAGATAAACAGACAGAGAGAGAGAAAGAGGGTGTGTGAGAGAGTCCAGGCCTTACATAACACCACTCTTTTAGTTCCTTTGAGGTTTTAATTGGGAGTCTCTCAGCATCACAGACTTCCAGAGCTTCTGGATGAACAGAACCAACACACACACACACACACACCACACACACACACACACACACACACACCCCACCTACTCGGTCTCCTCTCCTCACCCGGCATCTTATAATTTGTTTACAATCATTTGACTTTTCAAAAGGTCAGTAGAGACGAAGGCGTTTAAAACTCAGTTTGTTTTCCAACCTGCGACCAAGAAGCTGCCTGCCTGCAGAGATCCCTACATGCACGCTCGCCCTCGGTCGCCACAGCGATGGATGCGCACGTTTAGCCAGGCGCTCCATCAAAGCAGCGCTCGACTGCGTTGTCATAACTAGATGAATCACTGTCTCCTTTTTTAACAAATGGAGGTTTGCATCCCAAATGTCAATCTATTCACTATATAGTACAGGGCCCATAGGGTGCCATTTTGGGACAATGTCTCCTTTTCAACACACTTATTAGTCTTCTCACATTCATTTTCTTCCAAAGTCGGCGAATTAGTCGGTAAAGTTTAAAGTTTTATCTCTTTGGAGTTTTGTTTGCTTGGCAAACATAGAGGAGGAGGTTAGATTCCGGGAGAGGGGAGACACATTTCGAGGTTTAGAAAGCCTGTAATTATGTATCTTTTGAAGTGCTCGTCCGCTTATCTTCTGTGAAGTTCCTGTTGACTCTGACTCTGCAAATTCTACAATGTTTTGTGTTTTGTTAACTTTGAGGAAGTAGGATTTTGCTGGCTAAGCTTTTCCATCCACCTTGCCACAGTGGGGCTGTGCTCTGCTGGTGTCAAACTGACACACAAGCTGAGGATGAGTCTCAAATGGCACCCTATTCCCTATATAGTGCACTACTTCTGACCAGGGCCCATAGGGCTGTGGCTAAGAGTAGTGCACTATACAGAGAATAGGGTGGATTTTGGGACGCAACCGCAGTCAGGCTGACATTTTCTCAAGATAATATATACTGCTTGCTTCCCCAATAGTTTCACTGCAGATTGTCCAGGTTCTCTCTAAGCCTCTTTCTAAAACCTCCGCTTGTTTCTAAAATCCCAAGCTCTTTGAAAAGCAAAGAAACCCTTATGAAAAGTTGAAATCCTTTACCATTCCTCAGGGCGCTGCAAGGGATTTGAGTTCTATTGAATTTAACAATTGAACATGATGTTCTCAAAAGGAAAAGTTTAGCAGGAGAATCAGAGAGATTTTACTGGGTGTCTGTCATTTTATTTTATTTAACTAGGCAAGTCAGTTAAGAACAAATTCTTATTTACAATGACGGCCTACACCGGCCAAACCATCCCCAAACCCGGACGACGCTGGGCCAATTGTGCGCCGCCCTATGGGACTCCCGATCACGGCCGGTTGTGATATAGCCTGGGATCGAACCCGGGTCTGTAGTGACGCCTCTAGCACTGCGATGCAGTGCCTTAGACCGCTGCTCCACTCGGTCTGTAGTGACGCCTCTAGCACTGAGATGCAGTGCCTTAGACCGCTGCTCCACTCGGTCTGTAGTGACGCCTCTAGCACTGAGATGCAGTGCCTTAGACCGCTGCTCCACTCGGTCTGTAGTGACGCCTCTAGCACTGAGATGCAGTGCCTTAGACCGCTGCTCCACTCGGTCTGTAGTGACGCCTCTAGCACTGCGATGCAGTGCCTTAGACCGCTGCGCCACTCGGTCTGTAGTGACGCCTCTAGCACTGCGATGCAGTGCCTTAGACCGCTGCGCCACTCGGTCTGTAGTGACGCCTCTAGCACTGCGATGCAGTGCCTTAGACCGCTGCTCCACTCGGTCTGTAGTGACGCCTCTAGCACTGAGATGCAGTGCCTTAGACCGCTGCTCCACTCGGTCTGTAGTGACGCCTCTAGCACTGAGATGCAGTGCCTTAGACCGCTGCTCCACTCGGTCTGTAGTGACGCCTCTAGCACTGCGATGCAGTGCCTTAGACCGCTGCGCCACTCGGTCTGTAGTGACGCCTCTAGCACTGCGATGCAGTGCCTTAGACCGCTGCGCCACTCGGTCTGTAGTGACGCCTCTAGCACTGCGATGCAGTGCCTTAGACCGCTGCGCCACTCGGTCTGTAGTGACGCCTCTAGCACTGAGATGCAGTGCCTTAGACCGCTGCTCCACTCGGTCTGTAGTGACGCCTCTAGCACTGAGATGCAGTGCCTTAGACCGCTGCTCCACTCGGTCTGTAGTGACGCCTCTAGCGCTGAGATGCAGTGCCTTAGACCGCTGCTCCACTCGGTCTGTAGTGACGCCTCTAGCACTGAGATGCAGTGCCTTAGACCGCTGCTCCACTCGGTCTGTAGTGACGCCTCTAGCGCTGAGATGCAGTGCCTTAGACCGCTGCTCCACTCGGTCTGTAGTGACGCCTCTAGCACTGAGATGCAGTGCCTTAGACCGCTGCTCCACTCGGTCTGTAGTGACGCCTCTAGCGCTGAGATGCAGTGCCTTAGACCGCTGCTCCACTCGGTCTGTAGTGACGCCTCTAGCACTGAGATGCAGTGCCTTAGACCGCTGCTCCACTCGGTCTGTAGTGACGCCTCTAGCACTGCGATGCAGTGCCTTAGACCCGCTGCGCCACTCGTTCCCCAATTTCTTATTTTGGAACATTCCGTTATGCTGCAGTTTTGGAATATTTTAAATTTTCAGACTCAAACAATATGTACGAGGGACTTAAAGGCAGCCGCAATCAGAAAGACAGGATTTAGGAGGATAGACTGTTACTTCTGGAAGAAGTCCATAATGCAGCCATATCAAAGGAGAACTGTGTTATCCCGGAAGAGAAGCCATCTCATGCCAAACTAACACATTACGCAATGGCGTGCCCTCTGTGTCTCTCCACAGGCTGGCGTGAGGCCAGCTGGCTGTCCAAGGCGTCTTCACCACTCCGTAAGAGAGAGAGAGAGAGAGATGGAGGGAGGGAGAGAGAGAGAGAGATGGAGGGAGGGAGAGAGAGAGAGAGAGAGATGGAGGGAGGAGAGAGAGAGAGAGAGAGAGATGGAGAGAGAGAGAGAGAGAGAGAGAGAGAGAGAGAGAGAGAGAGAGATGGAGGGGGAGAGAGAGAGAGAGAGAGAGAGAGAGAGAGAGAGAGAGAGAGGGAGGGAGAGAGAGAGATAAAAGGGAAACGGGGGGAATGAGGCTGAGGATGCTCTGCTGCACAGAGTTTTTTATTGTCTGTGACACAGAGAGAACAGGGAAACAGCATCCTGCGAACCGAACCGCGCTCATGAGGATCTACAAAGGCTCTCCTGAAGGGCTGGAGAACTCTCTGGGGTGTCAGCTTCTTTATGTGAGATTTTGTTTTGCTGGAACTCTGGGAGTGCGTTCCAAATGGCACCCTATTCCCAATATAGGGGACCGGGGCCCATAGGGTCACAAGTAGTTAACTACATGGGGGGATAGGACGCAGCCTGGAGCTTTCACGGCTTCTCTAAGAGCTTTACTGCTGTGGCTGTTTCTCTGTGTGGTGGATGGTTCGTCTATTAAACGACCCTGTAAAGCCTAGCTGGGGTCAGCAGCTCTCTAGACGTCTCGTCTCGTTGAACTCCTCTTCCCTTGGACATTGGCCAGATTATGGTCTCTATAAGGGAGGTCAGAGAGAAGGCTTTTTAAAAGGCCTGTGTTTAGACCTTATTTTTTTCAGAGCAGTAGAAATGCAGCATAGATTCTAAATGAACTTCATATTTTCTCTTTTGGAAACATTCAGTTATGGAATATTTCTATTTTCACACTCAAACAATATCATGGAAAATCTGAACATACACATCTATCATGCCAAATTCCTATTTTGAGCCTGATATGATGTCAGAAGTGGGATCGTGTGAATTCCCAGTGATGCCATTTGGCCTCAGTGCTGCTACGGTGTAAAACAGAGCAGTTCTACAGTGAAGAAACCTGCAGGGCTGGAGGTCTGGTGGCTGGCTCCTGCCAGAGCAGTGCTACACTGAAGACACCTGCAGGGCTGGAGGTCTGGTGGCTGGCTCCTGCCAGAGCAGTGCTACACTGAAGACACCTGGAGGGCTGGAGGTCTGGTGGCTGGCTCCTGCCAGAGCAGTGCTACACTGAAGACACCTGCAGGGCTGGAGGTCTGGTGGCTGGCTCCTGCCAGAGCAGTGCTACACTGAAGACACCTGCAGGGCTGGAGGTCTGGTGGCTGGCTCCTGCCAGAGCAGTGCTACACTGAAGACACCTGCAGGGCTGGAGGTCTGGTGGCTGGCTCCTGCCAGAGCAGTGCTACACTGAAGACACCTGCAGGGCTGGAGGGCGGGTGGCTGGCCCCTGCAGGGCTGGAGGTCTGGTGGCTGGCCCCTGCAGGGCTGGAGGTCTGATGGCTGGCTCCTGTCAGAGCAGTGCGACACTGAAGACAGATTTGCAGATGACGAAACACTTTATTTACGTTTGCTGTCCGAGACAAAATAAGATTTGAAATACAAAGAGGGAAACGGTGATTCCAGCAGGAATCTATTCTTTGCTGTAATCGTACATTTCTCTGACTTCCGGTGCGGTAAACCTTACCCCTGGACAGCCAGCTCCGTTGGTGAGGAGATTGTCCTATTTCATGTTCTTTCAGCCTTCAATATGACCTATCAATAGCACATGAATAAAGAGGTTGGAAGCATGTCGTCTAATACAGTGTATCTTTAAGAGAAGGTGGAATAGAGTCAGTCAGTCACTCAGACCACACTGCTGGGTTCCTTTTCCTCTGTCACTGAACAATCACAGCGAGTCTGACCGCGTCCCCAAGTGGAACCCTATTCCCTTTATAGTGCACTACTTTTGACCAGAGCCCTACAGTGAGGGAAAAAAAAGTATTTGATCCCCTGCTGATTTTGTACGTTTGCCCACTGACAAAGAAATGATCAGTCTATAATTTTAATGGTAGGTTTATTTGAACAGTGAGAGACAGAATAACAACAAAAAAATCCAGAAAAACGCACGTCAAAATTTTTATAAATTGATTTGCATTTTAATGAGGGAAATAAGTATTTGACCCCCTCTCAATCAGAAAGATTTCTGGCTCCCAGGTGTCTTTTATACAGGTAACGAGCTGAGATTAGGAGCACACTCTTAAAGGGGGAGTGCTCCTAATCTCAGTTTGTTACCTGTATAAAAGACACCTGTCCACAGAAGCAATCAATCAATCAGATTCCAAACTCTCCACCATGGCCAAAACCAAAGAGCTCTCCAAGGATGTCAGGGACAAGATTGTAGACCTACACAAGGCTGGAATGGGCTACAAGACCATCGCCCAGCAGCTTGGTGAGAAGGTGACAACAGTTGGTGCGATTACGCAAATGGAAGAAACACAAAAGACTGTCAATCTCCCTCTGCCTGGGGCTCCATGCAAGATCTCACCTCGTGGAGTTGCAATGATCATGAGAACGGTGAGGAATCAGCCCAGAACTACACAGGAGGATCTTGTCAATGATCTCAAGGTATCTGGGACCATAGTCACCAAGAAAACAATTGGTAACACACTACGCCGTGAAGGACTGAAATCCTGCAGCACTCGCAAGGTCCCCCTGCTCAAGAAAGCACATATACAGGGCTGTTAGAAGTTTGCCAAAGAACATCTGAATGATTCAGAGGAGAACTGGGTGAAAGTGTTGTGGTCAGATGAGACCAAAATCGAGCTCTTTGGCATCAACTCAACTCGCCGTGTTTGGAGGAGGAGGAATGCTGCCTATGACCCCAAGAACACCATCCCCACCGTCAAACATGGAGGTGGAAACATTATGC
>CM072255.1:7464884-7479884 GCA_036851935.1 Coregonus suidteri
AACACAACTGATTGGCTCAAATGCATTAAATAGGAAAGAAATTCCACAAATAAACTTTTAACAAGGCACACCTGTTAATTGAAATGCATTCCAGGTGACTACCTCATGAAGCTGGTTGAGAGAATGCCAAGAGTGTGCAAAGCTGTCATCAAGGCAAATGTTGGCTACTTTGAAGAATCTCAAATATAAAATATATTTTCATTTGTTTAACACTTTTTTTGGTTACTACATGATTCCATATGTGTTATTCCATAGTTTTGATGTCTTCACTATTATTCTACAATGTAGAAAATAGTAAAAATAAAGAAAAACCCTGGAAAGTGTAGGTGTGTCCAAGCTTTTGACTGGTACTGTAAATATTTCTATCTCTGTAGTAAAGTATATTGTGTTTGATGCAGTGCAGTGGATTTTAATCAGGGTTTTATGACCAGGCTCTGTGCTTACTCAGCTCTGAGGCTAGAAGGGGGATGAGACCGTGCATAAGCTCATCTGCGTAATTCCACTTTTCTAGATCAATACAGATAATGTATTGTTCTGTGGCCAACCTCCGTGCTCCGTGGTATGATGTTCAGTGGCCAGGTTCCGTGCTCCGTGGTATGATGTTCAGTGGCCAAGCTCTGTGGTATGATGTTCAGTGGCCAAGCTCCGTGCTCGGTGGCACGATCCCCAGGGGACCATTACCCCACATAGTAAAACTCTGATTGCACCGCCAACTGAAGTGGGCCAGCTTGACGAGTGATTCGCTAGCTAACTAACGGACGGTGTCATCTCGTTGTGCGAGGCAGCGGATAGAACGCTTTTCAGTTAAATCCCCCAAAGTGGAAACGGATCGTGAAACGTCTGGTCACTACTTTATACTGAGAGAGGGAATTTTCAGCTGAGGGAGGGGGGCAGGGGGCAGGGGAGTAGCAGTAGCTATGAGTTGTGTGGAGCACACAAATACACACACAGACACACACACAGACACACACTACAGACACACACTACAGACATAGATGTAGTTTAAACCCATTCTACTGTTCTGTGTCCTCTGGAGTACAAGTCTCTGTGTTTACATCCAGGCCCGTCACCTAGGCGACGGAGCATTCTGTTTACCACCAGGGCTCTAACTAATTAGCCCACATTCTCTCTCTACCCTCGTTTTTCCAGGCCTTACGCAACTAACACATACTCATTCAAGGGTTTTTCTTTATTTTTACATTGTAGAATAATAGTGTCAAGGTGTGCTGTATGTGGAAGGTGCGGGAATCAGGCGCAGGACACAGAAGCTTCGTACAACAGTCTTTAGTGATCAAAATACGAGCAAAGGTGCCCGGAGACGAGCGATACGCACACATGCGTAAACAAACAGGAAAAATGTATAAGCGCACACAAAGTGCGAAAACCTCTCCTAAACACAAGGAGGGAAAACAAAAACCAACACGACGACAGGACGCTCAATAACACACAACACATGACTAACAAAATGAGAACTTATAGGACACATAATCAACGCTAACTAACCACAGGTGTACAACAATCAGACAAAAGCAAACGAACACAGAAACATACAACGGTGGCAGCTAGTACTCCGGGGACGACGACCGCCGAAACCTGCCCGAGCAAGGAGGAGGAGCAGCCTCGGCAGATTCCGTGACAAATAGTGAAGACATCAACAATATGAAATGTTTACATTTTACATTTAAATCATTTTGCAGACGCTCTTATCCAGAGTGACTTACAAATAACACATATGGAATCATGTAGTAACCAAAAAAGTGTTAAACAAATGAAAATATATTTTATATTTGAGATTCTTCGAAGTAGCCACCCTTTGCCTTGATGACAGCTTTGCACACTCTTGGCATTCTCTCAACCAGCTTCATGAGGTAGTCACCTGGAATGCATTTCAATTAACAGGTGTGCCTTCTAAAAAGTTAATTTGTGGAATTTCTTTCCTTCTTAATGCGTTTGAGCCAATCAGTTGTGTTGTGACAAGGTAGGGGGGCTATACAGAAGATAGCCCTATTTGGTAAAAGACCAAGTCCATATTATGGCAAGAACAGCTCAAATAAGCAAAGAGAAACGACAGTCCATCATTACTTTAAGACATGAAGGTCAGTCAATACTTCACAGAGTTCAAGTCACAGACACATCTCAACATCAACTGTTCAGAGGGGACTGTGTGAATCAGGCCTTCATGGTCGAATTGCTGCAAAGAAACCACTACTAAAGGACACCAATAAGAAGAAGAGACCTGCTTGGGCCAAGAAACACGAGCAATGGACATTAGACCGGTGGAAATGTGTCTTTTGGTCTGGAGTCCAAATTGGAGATTTTTGGTTCCAACCGCCGTGTCTTTGTGAGACACGGTGTGGATGAACGGATGATCTCTGCATGTGTAGTTCCCACCATAAAGCATGGAGGAGGAGGTATTATGGTGTGGGGGTGCTTTGCTGGTGACACTGTCTGTGATTTATTTAGAATTCAAGGCACACTTAACCAGCATGGCTACCATAGCATTCTGCAGCGATACGCCATCCCATCTGGTTTGGGCTTAGTGGGACTATCTTTTTTTTTGGAACAGGACAATGACCCAACACACCTCCAGGCTGTGTGAGGGCTATTTTACCAAGAAGGAGAGTGATGGAGTGCTGCATCAGATGACCTGGCCTCCACAATCCCCCGACCTCAACCCAATTGAGATGGTTTGGGATGAGTCGGACGGCAGAGTGAAGGAAATGCAGCCAACATGTGCTCAGCATATGTGGGAACTCTTTCAAGACTGTTGGAAAAGCATTCCAGGTGAATCTGGTTGAGAGAATGCCAAGAGTGTGCAAAGCCGTCATCAAGGCAAAGGGTGGCTATTTGAAGAATCTCAAATATAAAATATATTTGGATTTGTTTAACACTTTTTTGGTTACTACATGATTCCATATGTGTTATTTCATAGTTTTGATGTCTTCACTATTATTCTACAATGTAGAAAATAGTAAAAAATTAAGAAAAACCATTGAATGAGTAGGTGTGTCCAAACTATTGACTGGTACTGTATGTTTACCTTGCCTGTGGCCCAAATGGCACCTATTCCCTATGAGCCCTGGTCAGAAATAGTGCACTATATAGAGAAAAGGGGGCCATTTGGGACGCAGCCCTGGTAATTATGCTGAACGGAAGATGAGGGGAATTGGGTTATGCACTGATCAGTGATTCTGATTCTCTCCCCAAAGCACCCAGTCCTATTGTATCAGGGTATTAGTTACCTCTGCCAAGGAGACAGAGGAAAGCAGTGGGGAGTTAGGATGTGATTCTAGCTTTACATTCTGCTGCTGTAGTAGAGTGTCCTTCTACATCTGTGTTGCTTGCTGTTTGGGGTTTTAGGCTGGGTTTGTAAAAAGGGCTTTGTAAATACATTTGATTGATTGATATTTACGGTAATAAACCTTTTACTATGCTCTTGTACTAGGGTATTTACCATAGTGATGACCTAGCTTTCAGATAAATTGGGCAGGTTTTTGTCCCTTATACCTTTCAGGATTTAGGCATTTTGGACATTAGTAAAAAAAAAAAAAAAAACAGAGATTATTGGTCATTATAATAATGGGTTTCTTTCTCTGGATTACAATGGAATATTCATGTTGTTCCAGAATGAGGAATGAGGACAACTGAACAGTATTCTGTATTCTACCTCTGTGTCGTTATAGTGAAGGGAGGGAGGGGAGCCAACTGATGACTGCCTGGGTGCATCCCAAATGGCACCCTATTCCCTATGTAGTGCACTACGTTTGATCAAAACCCTATGTTCCCTGGTCAACAGTAGTGCACTACACAGGGAATAGGGTGCCATTTGGGATGCAGGCCTTGTTATTGATGCTCCACATTCACCTCACTGCATTCAGCTGAATTTGGCCCATTTCAGCAGCTTGCCTCTGTCAGGGCTCCTGTTAATGGGTCTCTGTGAGTCTCATTTCAGCAGCTTGCCTCTGTCAGGGCTCCTGTTAATAGGTCTCTGTGAGTCTCATTTCAGCAGCTTGCCTCTGTCAGGGCTCCTGTTAATGGGTCTCTGTGAGTCTCATTTCAGCAGCTTGCCTCTGTCAGGGCTCCTGTTAATGGGTCTCTGTGAGTCTCATTTCAGCAGCTTGCCTCTCTCTGTGTGTGTCTCTGACAGAGTTTAAAATGCATTACATCTGCATATCAGTCTATTCTATGGGGGGAAGAACTTCTGCATTATGATTCTGGCTGTGTATTGATGAGAGTATGACTGTGTACAGGTATGTGGATGCATGATGAATAATGGATGTTTCCACACAAGATCATTTAGATCAATGTTTGTGGTGTGACAGAACAGCATGTTAGCACACTGAAGTGGTGTGTAACCAGTCTTACTATATGAACATCTGAGCACATTTACACATAGAATAGTACATACTGTAGAATAGAGAATTGAAGCCAGTCCCCTCCACCGCTAAAGCCGGGTCTCTGGCTTTCTCTTCCCAGGACTGGCACCCTGGAGCTGGGGGACAAGCTGCTGGCCATCGATAACATCCGCCTGGACAACTGTTCCATGGAAGACGCTGTTCAGATTCTCCAGCAGTGTGAAGAACTGGTCAAGCTCAAGATCCGCAAGGACGAGGACAACTCAGGTAGTGCGTACACACTGGACACACACACACACACACACACACACACACACACACTGGGGACACACACACACACACTGGACACACACACACACACACTGGACACACACACACACACACACTGGACACACACACACACACACACACACACGCTGGACACACACACACACACACACACACTGGACACACACACACACTGGACACACACACACACACACACACACGCACACTGGACACACACACACACTGGACACACACACACACACGCACACACACACACACACACACACACACTGGACACACACACACACACACACACACAAACTCACTCATCAACACACATACAGATCATTAGAGGTGTGTGTGTCACGGGTGGTAGCAGTGTGACTTCCTCCAGAACACACACAGATGGGTCTGCAGCCCAGTTCAGTTCAGATCATCTGTCAGGGCTCGTGCCAAATAAATCCACTTCCTCATCTCAATGAGCACCGCTGTTGACCCTGGACAGTCCTCTAATAATCTCATTCTCATCTAATACTCATCTAATACTCTCTGGTAGTCAAAACCACTGTACCAACCTCTCTGGTAGTCAAAACCACTGTACCAACCTCTCTGGTAGTCAAAACCACTGTACCAACCTCTCTGGTAGTCAAAACCACTGTACCAACCTCTCTGGTAGTCAAAACCACTGTACCAACCTCTCTGGTAGTCAAAACCACTGTACCAACCTCTCTGGTAGTCAAAACCACTGTACCAACCTCTCTGGTAGTCAAAACCACTGTACCAACCTCTCTGGTAGTCAAAACCACTGTACCAACCTCTCTGGTAGTCAAAACCACTATACCAACCTCTCTGGTAGTCAAAACCACTGTACCAACCTCTCTGGTAGTCAAAACCACTGTACCAACCTCTCTGGTAGTCAAAACCACTGTACCAACCTCTCTGGTAGTCAAAACCACTATACCAACCTCTCTGGTAGTCAAAACCACTGTACCAACCTCTCTGGTAGTCAAAACCACTGTCCTTGTTAGATATAATTCACCTGACCTAAAACAAAACACCCAATCTAACCCATCTCTATAGTCCTATGATCTAATTATCCATACACATGTTCCTTCCATTTCCAGGAAATGGAATACATGAATCATTTATCAAAAGTAGCAACACAAATTTCAAAAAAAAGTTCAGCTTCAATTGTGAGTTGTATTCAATTATTCATTCCACCCAGTCTCACTGACTGAATGATGGAGTTGATGAACTCAGTATGTTGGGAAGTATGACAGAACAGCACATGGATACGGAGCCAACCCCCTATGGACTTCACTGATACTAACTGATACTAAATAAGAATGAGTAGAATTAGAATGTAGAATTAGAACTAAAACAGAATGGTTGCATTTACACAGGCAGCCCAATTCAGTTTTTTTTCTTCTCACTAATTGGTCAGCGCTGAAAATATCTGATGTGAAAAGATCTGATCTGATTGATCAAAAAGACGAATTAGTGGAAAGAAGATCAGAATTGGGCTGTCTGTGTAAACCCAGCCAACTAAAGATAGCACTGTCCTTCCCACTACCCCATTTTCTAAAAGAGTCTTCCCAGTTGACACCTAAACTACTGCAATGCAGCAGGAGACCCCACGGCCAATCATCACAGAGCTATTATTCTGTATGCAAATGACGCTTAAATTAGTATAATTGTACCAATTAAAATGCTCTGTTTGATCAATCAGACCATTAAAAACCAACGCACCAAATTCCGCCCCTGGGGGACGAGAACCAATCGGCTCACAGCGGGTGCAGAATCAAACTGACATCAGACATCCATATTTACCCATTCATCTATTTACACGAGTCCCAAATGACATCCTATTCCCTTTATAGTGGCCCTATGGGCCCCAGGTCAAAAGTAGTGCACTATAAAGGGAAAAGGGTGCCATTTGGGATGCAGTCCATGTGTCTGTTTTGTTCCTGTAATTATTTGTTTGAACTCAGAACTAAATATTTCTACTTGAAGTTGTAACGGAACAGAGATCGTCCGTTTTATAGATCTCACTTCACTGTTATGACTAATGCGGTCAGAGTGTTTAAACAACAGACACACATCCTCAAAGAGTTTCCCATATTAATGTGTTGCAGGCAGCATGTATCTGTCACTTTAGATGTGTGTCTCCTCTTGGGTCCCTCTACCACCCATGGTCACTGGGAGGAGAGTTAAGTACAATGTTTATTCTCCTGGCTCCCCTCACCACCCATAGTCACTGGGAGGAGAGTTAAGTAAAATGTTTATACTCCTGTCTCCCCTCACCACCCATAGTCACTGGGAGGAGAGTTAAGTACAATGTTTTATACTCCTGGCTCCCCTCACCACCCATAGTCACTGGGAGGAGAGTTAAGTACAATGTTTATTCTCCTGTGGGCCCTCTACCACCCATGGTCACTGGGAGGAGAGTTAAGTACAATGTTTATACTCCTGGCTCCCCTCACCACCCATAGTCACTGGGAGGAGAGTTAAGTACAATGTTTATTCTCCTGGCTCCCCTCACCACCCATAGTCACTGGGAGGAGAGTTAAGTACAATGTTTATTCTCCTGGCTCCCCTCACCACCCATAGTCACTGGGAGGAGAGTTAAGTACAATGTTTATACTCCTGGCTCCCCTCACCACCCATAGTCACTGGGAGGAGAGTTAAGTACAATGTTTATTCTCCTGTGGCCCTCTACCACCCATAGTCACTGGGAGGAGAGTTAAGTACAATGTTTATTCTCCTGGCTCCCCTCACCACCCATGGTCACTGGGAGGAGAGTTAAGTACAATGTTTATTCTCCTGGCTCCCCTCACCACCCATAGTCACTGGGAGGAGAGTTAAGTAAAATGTTTATTCTCCTGGCTCCCCTCACCACCCATAGTCACTGGGAGGAGAGTTAAGTAAAATGTTTATTCTCCTGGCTCCCCTCACCACCCATAGTCACTGGGAGGAGAGTTAAGTAAAATGTTTATTCTCCTGGCTCCCCTCACCACCCATAGTCACTGGGAGGAGAGTTAAGTACAATGTTTATTCTCCTGGCTCCCCTCACCACCCATAGTCACTGGGAGGAGAGTTAAGTATAATGTTTATTCTCCTGGCTCCCCTCACCACCCATAGTCACTGGGAGGAGAGTTAAGTACAATGTTTATACTCCTGGCTCCCCTCACCACCCATAGTCACTGGGAGGAGAGTTAAGTACAATGTTTATTCTCCTGTGGCCCTCTACCACCCATAGTCACTGGGAGGAGAGTTAAGTACAATGTTTATTCTCCTGGCTCCCCTCACCACCCATAGTCACTGGGAGGAGAGTTAAGTAAAATGTTTATTCTCCTGGCTCCCCTCACCACCCATAGTCACTGGGAGGAGAGTTAAGTAAAATGTTTATTCTCCTGGCTCCCCTCACCACCCATAGTCACTGGGAGGAGAGTTAAGTAAAATGTTTATTCTCCTGGCTCCCCTCACCACCCATAGTCACTGGGAGGAGAGTTAAGTAAAATGTTTATTCTCCTGGCTCCCCTCACCACCCATAGTCACTGGGAGGAGAGTTAAGTAAAATGTTTATTCTCCTGGCTCCCCTCACCACCCATAGTCACTGGGAGGAGAGTTAAGTACAATGTTTATTCTCCTGGCTCCCCTCACCACCCATAGTCACTGGGAGGAGAGTTAAGTATAATGTTTATTCTCCTGGCTCCCCTCACCACCCATAGTCACTGGGAGGAGAGTTAAGTACAATGTTTATTCTCCTGGCTCCCCTCACCACCCATAGTCACTGGGAGGAGAGTTAAGTACAATGTTTATTCTCCTGGCTCCCCTCTACCACCCATAGTCACTGGGAGGAGAGTTAAGTACAATGTTTATTCTCCTGCTCCCCTCACCACCCATAGTCACTGGGAGGAGAGTTAAGTAAAATGTTTATTCTCCTGGCTCCCCTCACCACCCATAGTCACTGGGAGGAGAGTTAAGTAAAATGTTTATTCTCCTGGCTCCCCTCACCACCCATAGTCACTGGGAGGAGAGTTAAGTAAAATGTTTATTCTCCTGGCTCCCCTCACCACCCATAGTCACTGGGAGGAGAGTTAAGTACAATGTTTATTCTCCTGGCTCCCCTCACCACCCATAGTCACTGGGAGGAGAGAAGTATAATGTTTATTCTCCTCTAAGACGAATGAACTAGAGTCAGTCTATGTGTGTCATGCTATGCATGTTAGAGCTGTTCTGAGAACTGTGTTATCCTTGCTCACCCACTTTAGGGACTGGTAGGTCTTTCTCTGGTGGGAGAGACAGAGAGCGAGAGAGAGCGAGAGAGAGCGAGAGAGAGCGAGACACACATATTTCCCTCAGATTACAGCGATCCACAAAGAATTCGAAAACAAACCCAATTTTGATAAACTCCCTTATCTACTGGGTGAAATACCACAGTGTGCCATCACAGCTGCAATATTTGTGACCTGTTGCCACAAGAAAAGGGCAACCAGTGAAGAACAAACACAATTGTAAATACAACCCATATTTATGTTGATTTATTTTCCCATTTGTACTTTAACTATTTGCACATTGTTACAACACTGTATATAGACATAATATGACATTTGAAATGTCTTTATATTCTTTTGGAACTTCTGAGTGTAATGTTTACTGTTAATATTAATTGTTTACTATCTACTTCACTTGCTTTGGCAATGTTAACATACGTTTCCCATGCCAATAAAGCCCTTAAATGGAATTGAAATTGAAATGAGAGAGAGAGAGAGAGACTCTCTCTCCCATCTCTACCTACCTACTGATGTTCCTATAAGACAATCTCTCTCTTTCTCCCATCTCTACCTAACAGGCCTGGTAAGCTTTCAACAGAGGAAAAAGGATCATCATATGTTATATTAACTGATATTAAACTCTCTTAGTAGCATTGAAAAACATGAATTAGTAAAACCAAGTAGGGATGGCGGATTTATTCAGACGCTCACCCGGTTCTTCCTCTTCAAAGAGTCTCCAGCTCTCAGCAGCTGCTCTGATCTGATCTGTATGTGTTATGGAAACTGTAGCGTAGACCCTCTGAGTTTCAAATTAGCAGTTGATCTTTTAACGCTCCTCGTCTGATGGAGTGGAACTCACAGGTGGTATGCCCTCTTAACACGGAGAGATAATTCCCTCTCTCTCTCTCTCTCTCTCTCTCTCTCTCTCTCTCTCTCTCTCTCTCTCTCTCTCTCTCTCTCTCTCTCTCTCTCTCTCTCTCTCTCTCTCTCTCTCTCTCTCTCTCTCTCTCTCTCTCTCTCTCTCTCTCTCTCTCTCTCTCTCTCTCTCTCTCTCTCTCTCTCTCTCTCTCTCTCTCTCTCTCTCTCTCTCTCTCTCTCTCTCACTCACTCACTCACTCACCCCTAACCCTGGTCCTAACCCTGGCCAGGGCTGTGCTTGTCACAGCTCAGGGACAGCATGGGGACAGAGTTGTAAAGCTAAGAGACGGAGGTATACACCGTGTTCTGTTGTCCTGTGTTCCAGACGAACAGGAGCTGTCTGGATCCATCATCTACACAGTGGAGCTGAAGAGGTACGGAGGCCCGCTGGGGATCACCATCTCAGGCACAGAGGAGCCCTTTGACCCCATCGTCATCTCCAGCCTCACCAAGGGAGGACTAGCCGAGAGGTGAGAGAGCTAGGGGAATGGGGGTGTGGGTAGCTGGCAGAGACAGGGGACAGGGTGGAAGATGACAGACAGGGCAGGATGGGAGGAAGGAATGTCCTGAGATACCTGACCTGAGTTTTTGGCAGCCATTACTCCACATGTTTTTCTCTCTGTCTGTGGCTCCTGTCATCTCTAACCATACTGATCTGTCATCTCTAACCGTACTGATCTGTCATCTCTAACCGTACTGATCTGTCATCTCTAACCGTACTGATCTGTCATCTCTAACCGTACTGATCTGTCATCTCTAACCGTACTGATCTGTCATCTCTAACTATACTGATCTGTCATCTCTAACCGTACTGATCTGTCATCTCTAACCGTACTTATCTGTCATCTCTAACCGTACTGATCTGTCATCTCTAACCATACTGATCTGTCATCTCTAACCGTACTGATCTGTCATCTCTAACCATACTGATCTGTCATCTCTAACCGTACTGATCTGTCATCTCTAACCGTACTGATCTGTCATCTCTAACCATAGTGATCTGATTATCCTGTCATCTCTAACCATAGTGATCTGATTATCCTGTAATCTCTAACCATAGTGATCTGATTATCCTGTAATCTCTAACCATAGTGATCTGATTATCCTGTCATCTCTAACCATACTGATCTAATTATCCTGCCATCTCTAACCATAGTGATCTGATTATCCTGTCATCTTTAACCATAGTGATCTGATTATCCTGTAATCTCTAACCATAGTGATCTGATTATCCTGTCATCTCTAACCATAGTGATCTGATTATCCTGTCATCTTTAACCATAGTGATCTGATTATCCTGTCATCTCTAACCATAGTGATCTGATTATCCTGTCATCTCTAACCATAGTGATCTGATTATCCTGTCATCTCTAACCATAGTGATCTGATTATCCTGTAATCTCTAACCATAGTGATCTGATTATCCTGTCATCTCTAACCATAGTGATCTGATTATCCTGTCATCTCTAACCATAGTGATCTGATTATCCTGTCATCTTTAACCATAGTGATCTGATTATCCTGTAATCTCTAACCATAGTGATCTGATTATCCTGTAATCTCTAACCATAGTGATCTGATTATCCTGTCATCTCTAACCATAGTGATCTGATTATCCTGTCATCTTTAACCATAGTGATCTGATTATCCTGTCATCTCTAACCATAGTGATCTGATTATCCTGTCATCTCTAACCATAGTGATCTGATTATCCTGTCATCTTTAACCATAGTGATCTGATTATCCTGTAATCTCTAACCATAGTGATCTGATTATCCTGTAATCTGTCATCTAACCATAGTGATCTGATTATCCTGTCATCTTTAACCATAGTGATCTGATTATCCTGTCATCTCTAACCATAGTGATCTGATTATCCTGTCATCTCTAACCATAGTGATCTGATTATCCTGTAATCTCTAACCATAGTGATCTGATTATCCTGTCATCTCTAACCATAGTGATCTGATTATCCTGTAATCTCTAACCATAGTGGTCTGATTATCCTGTCATCTCTAACCATAGTGGTCTGATTAGAAGCAGCGCCAAGGTCGGCCTCACAAAGTCTCCATGACCTCTTCACTCACTCAGACTGACACAAGGCATTCTGCACAGTGTCTCCCAGACTCCAAGCAGACAGTTTCTCTCTCTCTCTTTCTCTTTCCTTTGCTTTCTCTCCCTCCCTCTCTCTCTCTCTCTCTGCCTCTCTCTCTCTCTGTGGTGCTGGGGAGAACTGACTGACTGAAACCCTGGGGAGGCTTGGATAGCTCAGGCAGACGCCAGACCAGATGGTCTGAGGACAGAAAATGTGCTTGGCTCAGTAGGATAAAGAGTTGAGGTTTCTGGGGGCACTAATCTGACAGATCTTTTACACTCTCTTTGCACACAGACCTTTTCTCCTGGGTCATGTTCAGTAGGGTACACTGTAGCCAAATAATGTGCAACTTCCTATTGGTAGTACATCCCCGTTTTCACAACGTTTGCTCCCTAATGAACACAACCCTGGTGTTTCTCTGTGTATAGGACGGGAGCGATCCACATCGGGGACAGGATCCTAGCCATCAACAGTAACAGCCTGAAGGGTAAACCACTGAGTGAAGCCATTCACCTGCTGCAGATGGCTGGAGAGTCTGTCACCCTGAAGATCAAGAAACAGGGAGAACGTGAGTAGAGGACACACAGTACACAGTACGCACACCCAGAGGTCAAGGACTGTACACAGAGTACACATGTAGCTCGCCAGCTTGTAGGACTAAAAAACTGAAATGAGTTAGCATTTTCTACCTCTGGTTCATTCAGCCATTCCTATTGGGGGGAAATGAATGGGGAAATAATGGAGTTTTGGGATAAATGCTGAAAATAAGGTCAGAGGTTAACACAGGCTTAGGAGATCCTATAGGTTTTGTTCTATGTGATAATATCAGTCAGGTAACATGACCTTTATGGACTATGATGGCTTCATGTGCTTGTTTTGATTATTACATAAATGCTTCAAAATTCACAAACTGTGACGTTAGCTGATGAAGATTATCTCATAGAGCAAAACGTATAAGGTCTCCTAAGCCTGTGTTAACCACAGACCATATTTTCAGCGTTTATCCAAAAACCATTCAAAACCATTTATTTCCCCATAGGCTTTGGCCAACGAGCCATGGCAGAGTTAACCTCCCTTAGTGGCTACAAAAATATACCATTACTATTACATAGTACAACCAGAGCCCTCGCTGGGGTCAAAGACCGTCACACCGTACACATGACATAGTACAACCAGAGCCCTCACTGGGGTCAAAGAGCGTCACACCGTACACATGACATAGTACAACCAGAGCCCTCGCTGGGGTCAAAGACCGTCACACCGGACACATGACATAGTACAACCAGAGCCCTCGCTGGGGTCAAAGAGCGTCACACCGTACACATGACATAGTACAACCAGAGCCCTCGCTGGGGTCAAAGAGCGTCACACCGTACACATGACATAGTACAACCAGAGCCCTCGCTGGGGTCAAGGTTCAGGTAACACGCTGTACATTATAGGGAAGCTACATAAGAATAGGATATACCTTAATCGACCTGTCAATGCAATCTACACACTAAATATTAGTTATCTATACTGTGCTGTACTGTACCACACACACACACTGTGTACTATACACACACACACACACACACAGCTAAACACACACACACACACACACACACACACACACACACACACCTAAACACACACACACACACACCTAAACACACACACACACATACACCTAAACATACACACACACACCTAAACAAACACACACACATACAACTAAACACTAGGGGTGTAACGATTCGTTTTAACAACGATTCGATTTGTATCACGATTCGTGGTTGTCGATACGATTCAAGGACGATATTGGTTCATTTAGAACGATACGATCCGAAACGATTCAGTGACTTGAAATCGATTCAGTAACCTTTTTAGCCAAAAATTCAACCAGTGTGACTGAAATAAATACCTGGATACTGGACAGTGCAGGTGAAGTTTCCTAGATTCCTGTTTCTTGTAAGGACCGCAATGGTGGCTTGATAATTTCTCGCTCGTCGGCTTCTCCTCTGTCGTCCGCCATGCTATGTTTTGTTGTCTTTGCGCCTTTGCGCTGCTGCTGGCGCGGGGCGATGACGTCACGGATAGGCAGACTGAATCGAGTAATGTTTAAAGCCTTTATCATTAAAAGTGCTAAGAAAAAACATCCATATAAAGTCTGACGTGCTTAAATCCAATGGGTTATTTCCTAGTATCGATACAATCGATTTATTACATTTTAAAACGATGTTAGATTGATATATGTTGTCCAAAAGGCCAACTCGCCGAGCACAGATCGATGTAGTTGGATCATAGGAATATAAATCGATACATCGATGTAGTAGATGGATCGTTACACCCCTACTAAACACACACACATACACACTCGTGCACACACCTTTTTGCAGTGGATGAAATGGTGTTTCAGCACTATCACCCTAGTGCCAGAACCCTTGTTCGGTTGGGTTAGGCCGCCAAAATGATTCAATAAATAGAATTTACAGCAGATATGGTTCCATTACAGAAGACAATTTGCTCATATCTTGAGCTGTGCATTCAGTGCCTGCTTATTTCTGCTGAATTAGAGTGAGATTGATTGACTTAGAAGTTGGCTGGAAACAGCTGTGTGGGAAAAATAACAGATTGCATGATCAATTTCTTCCTGTGCTCATCTCTTTCCCTCTCTGACTCTCTCTCTCTCTTTCCCTCACACTACACCTCCCATTCTCTCACTCTCACCACCCTTTCTTTCTTTCTTTTTCTTTCTTTCTTTCTTTCTTTCTTTCTTTCTTCTTTTTTCTTTCTTTCTTTCTTTCTTTCTTTCTTTCTTTCTTTCTTTCTTTCTTTCTTTCTTTCTTTCTTTCTTTCTTTCATTCTTTCATTCTTTCTTTCTTTCTTTCATTCTTTCTCCTCTTTCCCCCCCTAGTGGCCAGTCCCAAGCAGCCGTCGGTGTCTGGTCGTCTCAGTGATGTGATGCTGAGTGACGTGGAGGACGAGGCAGGGTTAGGGGGTCTGGGAGGCCAGGCAGAGAGCCAGAAACCTGGGAAGCTCTCTGACCTCTACTCCACCACCATCCCCTCTGTGGACTCAGCCGTGGAGTCCTGGGACGGCTCAGCCA
>CM072255.1:7484884-7489884 GCA_036851935.1 Coregonus suidteri
GATACCTGAAGACTTGTGTTAGCTCTATGAGCTAATGCCTAGGCTTTAGCTCAGTGGGCTAACATAGTCTCGTCGTGTGTGTGTGTGTGGTGTGTCTGTATCCCAGCCCCAGGCTTCCAGGCGTCTGGCTACAGCTTCCACAGCCATGAGTGGAGGAACGCCAAGCCCAGCCAAGGCAGCCTGTCCCCTGTCAGCACCCGCCAGAGAAACAACATCCTGGCAGACCTGGGCCTCAGCGACGACGAATGGGACAGACCCACCGCCGGCGGGTACATACAACCCTGTTGTCACCTTTAACCCCTGACCTTTAACCCTTGACCTCTGACATCTCTCAGCAACACCACCACTGGCCTCAGTCATGTTTCAGTGATTGTTCAGAATTCCCTGCCGGAACACACACACACACACACACCGTATACAATGACAGCCTAGAAACATTGCAACTTTTAAATAATATTAGTGAAATATTACTAGTATGTGCACATAATACTGAGAGTAGGACTTCAATTTGAACTTGACCTTGGCTAACGGCTGTTTGTGTTTGATAAAGAAGCTCTTTATAATTCAGTCATTAGCATATCTTATATCATAAATTCCTTTTGGAAGCTTCTGAATAAAGTACAAAAGAACAGGAAGTGTGGAATAACTATTACTTTAGGCAGTATTGAAACCTTCAAAAGAGATTCAATTCTAAATAAAAGCACCCTCACAGAGTTCCCTTTGAGCTCTGGTCAAATATGTCTAGTGGTAGAATAGTTTATTAAACCCCAAGGGGGGTTATTGGTTTTACTGAAGAATCACATCCACAATAACAACAACAGACATTCCACAAGGAATAGGACAGAATAACCCCTAACATTACCTACAGGATACATGCTCCTGGTTCATAACTAGTCTGGATATCTCTGAGGGGATTTCTCCTCTATTGCTCAAAGGGAATCATCAAGGAGGTACAGAGATTCACCTGAATTGATCATCAATAACCCATCGTCAGAAAAGGGGGTTCAAAGGGAATCAAATTGGTGTATTGGTGTTCTTGATATATTGTTGATTGAAGTACCTCTCCTCCTTGACGTTGTACAGAGCTTCTACGCTGCCCACCGGCCTAATCACTGACAGCAGGTGAGGTACACGGCAGGGCTGTCTCCTTGTACCCCTTTAGTTCTCAAACCAACCAACCCAACCCTAACCTCACCTTACCCTTCCTGGGTTGCACAGGGCAAGAATGTCCCCTCGCACCGCTAATGTTCTCAAACCAACCCAAACCCAATCCTCTCACTGAAACCTCCCAGTCTCCCACCAAGCAAGCCACCTTGTCTCTCTCCTAACCCCAACACAACACACACTCACCTGTACGGCAAGGCCCAACACCTGACCCCGCCCTCACCTGTATGGCACAAGGCCCAACACCTGACCCCGCCCTCACCTGTATGGCACAAGGCCCAACACCTGACCCCGCCCTCACCTGTATGGCACAAGGCCCAACACCTGACCCCGCCCTCACCTGTATGGCACAAGGCCCAACAACTGACCCCGCCCTCACCTGAATGGCACAAGGCCCAACACCTGACCTTGCCCTCACCTGTATGGCACAAGGCCCAAAACCTGACCCCCCCCGCCCTCACCCTGTATGGCACAAGGCCCAACACCTGACCCCGCCCTCACCTGTATGGCACAAGGCCCAAAACCTGACCCCGCCCTCACCTGTATGGCACAAGGCCCAACACCTGACCCCGCCCTCACCTGTATGGCACAAGGCCCGCCCTCACCTGTATGGCACAAGGCCCATCACCTGACCCCGCCCTCACCTGTATGGCACAAGGCCCAACACCTGACCCCGCCCTCACCTGAATGGCACAAGGCCCAACACCTGACCCCACCCTCACCTGAATGGCACAAGGTCCAACACCTGACCCCGCCCTCACCTGAATGGCACATGCCCAACACCTGACCCCGCCCTCACCTGTATGGCACAAGGCCCAACACCTGACCCCGCCCTCACCTGTATGGCACAAGGCCCAACACCTGACCCCGCCCTCACCTGTATGGCACAAGGTCCAACACCTGACCCCGCCCTCACCTGTATGGCACAAGGCCCATCACCTGACCCTGCCCTCACCTGAATGGCACATGCCCAACACCTGTTCCCTTCCACCACTAACATTCTCAACTCAAACCCACTGGAACCTCCCCTTAGCCTCAACAAGCTGTCTGTGAAACACACCTCTCAGCCAGATCTCCCAGCCCTTGGTCCAGCATGACACATCCATCTCCTTGTGTCCAAACTGTCTGGGTGAGGTGGTGTGTTATCTCTCTCCTCTCTGTTTGTGTCAATATCTCAGCCCTCTCCTACCTACCTACCTACCTACTTAGATACCTACCTACCTACCTACCTACCTACTTAGATACCTACCTACCTACCTTCCTACCTACCTACCTACATACCTACATACCTACCTACGTAGATACCTAGCTACCTACCTACCTACCTACCTACCTACCTGCCTACGTAGATACCTATCTACCTACCTACCTACCTAGCTACCTACCTAGATACCTACCTACCTACCTACCTACCTACCTACCTACCTACCTACCTACCTACCTACCTACATAGATACCTACCTAGCTATCTACCTAGCTACCTACCTACCTACCTAGATACCTACCTATCTACCTACCTACCTACCTACCTAGCTACCTACCTACCTACTTAGATACCTAGCTACCTACCTACCTACCTACATAGATACCTAGCTAGCTATCTACCTAGCTACCTACCTACCTACCTACCTAGATACCTACCTACCTACCTACCTAGATACCTACCTACCTACCTGCTACCTACCTACCTAGATACCTAGCTACCTACCTACCTACCTACCTACCTACCTACCTACCTACCTACCTACCTACCTACCTACCTACCTACCTAGATACCTACCTACCTACCTACCTAGATACCTACCTACCTACCTACCTAGATACCTACCTACCTATATACCTACCTACCTACCTAGATACCTAGCTACCTACCTACCTACCTACCTACCTAGCTACCTACCTACCTACCTACCTACCTAGCTACCTACCTACCTACTTAGATACCTAGCTACCTACCTACCTACCTACATAGATACCTAGCTAGCTATCTACCTAGCTACCTACCTACCTACCTACCTAGATACCTACCTACCTACCTACCTAGATACCTACCTACCTACCTGCTACCTACCTACCTAGATACCTACCTACCTACCTAAATACCTAGCTACCTACCTACCTACCTACCTACCTACCTACCTACCTACCTACCTAGATACCTACCTACCTACCTACCTAGATACCTACCTACCTGCTACCTACCTACCTAGATACCCTACCTACCTACCTAGATACCTAGCTACCTACCTACCTACCTACCTCGATACCTATATACCTACCTACCTACCTACCTACCTACCTACCTACCTACCTACCTACCTACCTACCTACCTAGATACCTACCTACCTACCTACCTAGATACCTACCTACCTGCTACCTACCTACCTAGATACCTACCTACCTACCTAGATACCTAGCTACCTACCTACCTACCTACCTCGATACCTATATACCTACCTACCTACCTACCTACCTACCTACCTACCTACCTACCTACCTACCTAGATACCTACCTACCTACCTACCTACCTACCTACCTAGATACCTAGCTACCTACCTACCTACCTACCTAGATACCTACCTAGCTACCTACCTACCTACCTACCTAGCTACCTACCTACCTACCTAGATACCTACCTACCTACCTACCTACCTACCTAGATACCTATATACCTACCTACCTAGCTACCTACCTACCTACCTACCTACCTACCTACCTACCTACCTACCTACCTACCTACCTACCTAGATACCTAGTTACCTAGCTACCTACCTACATACCTACCTAGCTCAGCTGGTAGAGCGCGGCACTTGTAACGCCAGGGTAGTGGGTTCGATCCCCGGGACCACCCATACACAAAAATGTTATGCACACATGACTGTAAGTCGCTTTGGATAAAAGCGTCTGCTAAATGGCATATTATTATTATTTACCTACCTACCTACCTACCTACCTACCTACCTACCTAGATACCTACCTACCTACCTACCTACATTTTAGTCATTTAGCAGACGCTCTTACCTACTTAGATACCTACCTACCTACCTACCTACCTACCTAGATACCTACCTACCTACCTAGATACCTAGCTACCTACCTAGATACCTACCTACCTACCTACCTACCTACCTACCTACCTACCTACCTACCTACCTACCTACCTACCTACCTACCTACCTACCTACCTACCTAGATACCTAGCTACCTACCTACATACCTACCTAGCTCAGCTGGTAGAGCGCGGCACTTGTAACGCCAGGGTAGTGGGTTCGATCCCCGGGACCACCCATACACAAAAATGTATGCACACATGACTGTAAGTCGCTTTGGATAAAAGCGTCTGCTAAATGGCATATTATTATTATTATACCTAGCTACCTACCTACCTAGAGACCTAGCTACCTACCTACCTACCTAGATACCTACCTACCTACCTACCTAGATACCTACCTACCTACCTACCTACCTACCTACCTACCTAGATACCTACCTACCTACCTACCTACATTTTAGTCATTTAGCAGACGCTCTTACCTACTTAGATACCTACCTACCTACCTACCTACCTACCTAGATACCTACCTACCTACCTAGATACCTAGCTACCTACCTAGATACCTACCTACCTACCTACCTACCTACCTACCTACCTACCTAGATACCTAGCTACCTACCTACATACCTACCTAGCTCAGCTGGTAGAGCGCGGCACTTGTAACGCCAGGGTAGTGGGTTCGATCCCCGGGACCACCCATACACAAAAATGTATGCACACATGACTGTAAGTCGCTTTGGATAAAAGCGTCTGCTAAATGGCATATTATTATTATTATA
>CM072255.1:7492384-7497384 GCA_036851935.1 Coregonus suidteri
GTGTCTCTCTCTTTGTGTGTCTCTCTCTCTGTGTGTCTCTCTCTGTGTGTCTCTCAATTCAATTCAATTCAATTTCAATTAAGGGCTTTATTGGCATGGGAAACGTGTGTTAACATTGCCAAAGCAAGTGAAGTAGATAGTAAAAAAAAGTGAAATAAACAATAAATATTAACAGTAAACATTACACTCAGAATTTCAAAAGAGATAAGACATTTCAAATGTCATATTATGGTATATATACAGTGTTGTAACAATGTGCAAATAGTTAAAGTACAAATGGGAAAATAATACACATAAATATGGGTTGTATTTACAATGGTGTTTTGTTCTTCACTGGTGCCCTTTTCTTGTGGCAACAGGTCACAAATCTTGCAGCTGTGATGGCACACTGTGGTTTTTCACCCAGTAGATAAGGGAGTTTATCAAAATTGGGGTTGTTTTCGAATTCTTTGTGGATCGCTGTAATCTGAGGGAAATATGTTGTCTCTAATATGGTCATACATTTTGGCAGGAGGTTAGGAAGTGCAGCTCAGTTTCCACCTCATTTTGTGGGCAGTGTGCACATAGCCTGTCTTCTCTTGAGAGCCAGGTCTGCCTACGCGGCCTTTCTCAATAGCAAGGCTATGCTCACTGAGTCTGTACATAGTCAAAGCTTTCTTAAGTTTTGGGGTCAGTCACAGTGGTCAAGTATTCTGCCACTGTGTACTCTCTGTTTAAGGCCAAATAGCATTCTAGTTTGCTCTGTTTTTTTGTTTGTTCTTTCCAATGTGTCAAGTAATTCTCTTTTTGTTTTCTCATGATTTGGTTGGGTCTAGTTGTGTTGTTTGTTGTTGTTGTCCTGGGGCTGTGTGGGGTCTGTTTGTGTTTGTGAACAGAGCCCCAGGACAAGCTTACTTAGGGGACTCTTCTCCAAGTTCATCTCTCTGTAGGTGATGGCTTTGTTATGGAAGGTTTGGGAATCGCTTCCTTTTAAGTGGTTATAGAATTTAACGGCTCTTTTCTGGATTTTGATAATTAGTGGGTATTGGCCTAATTCTGCTCTGCATGCATTATTTGGTGTTTTAACGTTGTACACGGAGGATGTTTTTGCAGAATTCTGCATGCAGAGTCTCAATTTGGTGTTTGTCCCAGTTTGTGAATTCTTGGTTGGTGAGGCGGACCCCAGACCCTCAGAACCATAAAGGGCAATGGTTCTATAACTGATTCAAGTATTTTTAGCCAGATCCTAATTGGTATGTCAATTTTATGTTCCTTTTGATGGCATAGAAGGCCCTTCTTGCCTTGTCTCTCAGATCGTTCACAGCTTTGTGGAAGTTACCTGTGGCGCTGATGTTTAGGCCGAGGTATGTATAGTTTTTTGTGTGCTCTAGGGCAACAGTGTCTAGATGGAATTTGTATTTGTGGTCATGGCAACTGGACCTTTCTTGGAACACTATTATTTTTGTCTTACTGAGATTTACTGTCAGGGCCCAGTCCTGACAGAATCTGTGCAGAAGATCTAGGTGCTGCTGTAGGCCCCTCCTTGGTTGGTGACAGAAACACCAGATCGTCAGCAACAGAAGACATTTGACTTCAGATTCTAGTAGGGTGAGGCCGGGTGCTGCAGACTGTTCTAGTGCCCTCAGCCAATTCGTTGATATAATATGTTGAAGAGGGTGGGGCTTAAACTGCATCCCTGTCTCACCCCACGGCCCTGTGGAAGAAATGTGTGTGTTTTTTGCCAATTTTAACCGCACACTTGTTGTTTGTGTACATGGATTTTATAATGTCGTATGTTTTTCCCCCAACCCCACTTTCCATCAATTTGTATAGCAGACCCTCATGCCAATTGAGTCAAAGCTTTTTTGAAATCAACAAAGCATGAGAAGACTTTGCCTTTGTTTTGGTTTGTTTGTTTGTCAATTAGGGTGTGCAGGGTGAATACGTGGTCTGTCGTACGGTAATTTGTGTAAAAAGCCAATTTGACATTTGCTCAGTACATTGTTTTCACTGAGGAAATGAACTAGTCCTGCTGTTAATGATAATGCAGACCGATTTTCCCAAGGTTGCTGTTGACGCATATCCCACGGTAGTTATTGGGGTCAAATTTGTCTCCACTTTTGTGGATTGGGGTGATCAGTCCTTGGTTCCAGATGTTGGGGAAGTATGCCAGAGCTAAGGATGATGTTAAGAGTTTAAAGTATAGCTAATTGAAATTTGTGGTCTGTATATTTTATCATTTCATTGAGGATACCATCAACACCACAGGACTTTTTGGGTTGGAGGGTTTGTTTTTTATCCTGTAGTTCATTCAATGTAATTGGAGAATCCAGTGGGTTCTGGTAGTCTTTAATAGTTGATTCTAAGATTTGCATTTGATCATGTATATTTTTTTGCTGTTTGTTCTCTGTTATAGGGCCAAAAAGATTGGAGAAGTGGTTTACCCATACATCTCCGTTTTGGATAGATAGCTCTTCGTGTTGTTGTTTGTTTAGTGTTTTCCAATTTTCCCAGAAGTGGTTAGAGTCTATGGATTCTTTCAATTACATTGAGCTGATTTCTGACATGCTGTTCCTTCTTTTTTCCGTAGTGTATTTCTGTATTGTTTTAGTGATTCACCATAGTGAAGGCGTAGGTCTCAGGTTTTCTGGGTCTCTATGTTTTTGGTTGGATAGGTTTCTCAATTTCTTTCTTAGTTTTTGCATTCTTCATCAAACCATTTATCACTGTTTATTACTTTTCTTTGTTTTTCTGTTAGAGATTTTTTAGATTTGATAGGGAAGCTGAGAGGTCAAATATACTGTTTAGGTTTTCTACTGCCAAGTTTACACCTTCACTATTACAGTGGAACGTTTTGTCCAGGAAGTTGTCTAGAATGGATTGAATTTTGTTGTTTTCCTAATTGTTTTTTTGGTAGGTTTCAACACTATTTTCCTTCACATCTATAGCATTTCTTAATATTATTCAGTTCTTTTGGCTTTGATGCCTCATGATTGAGTATTGTTCTGTTCAAGTAGACTGTGATTTTGCTGTGGTCTGATAGGGGTGCAGTGGGGCTGACTGTGAACGCTCTGAGAGACTCTGGGTTGAGGTCAGTGATAAAGTAGTCTACAGTACTACTGCCAAGAGATGAGCTATAGGTGTACCTACCATAGGAGTCCCCTCGAAGCCTACCATTGACTATGTACATACCCAGTGTGCGACAGAGCTGCAGGAGTCGTGACCCATTTTTGTTGGTTATGTTGTCGTAGTTGTGCCTAGGGGGGCATATGGGGGAGGGAATGCTGTCACCTCCAGGTAGGTGTTTGTCCCCCTGTGTGCTGAGGGTGTCAGGTTCTTGTCCAGTTCTGGCATTTAGGTCGCCACAGACTAGTACATGTCCCTGGGTCTGGAAATTATTGATTTCCCCCTCCAGGATGGAGAAACTGTCTTCATTAAAGTATGGGGATTGTAGTGGGGGGATATAGGTAGCACACAGGAGGACATTTTTCTCAGTTGAGATAATTTCCTTTTTTGAATTTCTAACCAAATGTAAAATGTTTCCTGTTTTGATTAATTTAATAGAGTGAGTTAGGTCTGCTCTATACACCAATTAGCATACCCCCTGAGTCCCTTTCCTGTTTTCACACCTGGTAGTTTGGTGGATGGGACTACCAGCTCTCTGTAACCTAGAGGCAACCAGTGGGTCCGTCTCCTCTATACCATGTTTCTTGTAGGATGACAATGTCTGTATTTCCGATTTCTTTGGTGAGTCCAGATTCCTGCTCTTTAGGCCAAAGGCAGATGACCTCAGGCCCTTGGATATTCCAGGATGAAATAGTGAAGGCTTTGTGTTCCATAAAGTGTCTAATGTTGTTGGTTGTGTGGTTTGGCCTCAGGCCAGTAATTGTGAGCAGAGCCTGCTGAGCATCTGGTACATGCCATTGGCTTGGCTAGTTGTAAGAGTGGGTGTTTGGGCCTGTTTGCCTGCTCACGGCCTGGGCGTATGTGTGACTTTCATGTTGAGGCCCTCTTTGTGGGAGTGGGGGCTTGGGGGTGGGTAGGAGGGGCATAGGTCTGATCTGAGGGGGCCTAATGGGGTGTGGGCATGGTTGACTTTGGGGGGGAGTTAATTGGTTGGGGTGGGGGTGTAGATGTGGTTGATGGTGCTGTGGTCTGGATGTAGGTCCTCTCTGCGGGGGTCCTCTATGTGTAGGTCCTGGGGGGGGTCCCGCGGTCTGGGAGAGTGTCTCGCTGGTCTGGGCGGGGTGTCTGTTGATCTGTTGCTCCTGTGTGAGGTGTTGGGTCTGCGGTTGAGGGCGATATCCTTTAGGGTTCGGGCGAAGGTGGGCACTGCTGCCTTGTATAGGTGGACCTGGTCGTAAAGGCTGTTCACGTCCAGGGGTGAGTGGTGGGCCAGGAAGACATTTGGTTTTGATGCACAGTCACGGGAAATACTTGCGTTTACCCGCTGTATGGGTAGCAGGGTGGAAGTCTTTTCGTGGTAACAGGGTTGAGATAACCACTTGTGCGTTGGGGAAAGTAGAGAAGCTTTTTCTATCACGCCCTTGAGTGATGTGGCCACCCTTTCCTGCTGTGTTCTCAGGTCGTTTGTGCCTGTGTGTATTATTATATGTGGCTGGGTGATCCTAGTCGGTCCTTAGACAGAAGGTCTAGGGCGCGCTGGGTATTTGGACACCAGAGTTTAGACACTGTGTGTTTTTGGAAAAAGTTTATTTTCTTGTATGTATTTCCCATTTGAGTCCATAAGGAGTACAATCTGTGGCTTGTGTATGTCCTCAGTGGTGTGGGGGGGTCGTCATGAGGGCTATCAGGGTGTCTGACTGGGGGGTTTGCTCAGAGGGGTTGGGGTCCCCAGGGCTTGGGGTTCTCTTCATTTGTTTGTCTGGGTGTGATGTCGAGGCTATGGTCAGGGTCTAGGTGTACTGTTCTGCTGCGGTGTCGAGACTTTGGCCAGGATCTGAGGTGGGCTGTTCTCTAATGGGTTGTTCATGTCACCCGTCATCGTTCTCACCTTCTCC
>CM072255.1:7502384-7524884 GCA_036851935.1 Coregonus suidteri
CCTCCCCTCTCCTCCCCCTCCCTCCTCTCCATCTCCCCCCTCTCCTCCCTCCTCTCCCCCTCCCCCCCCCCCCCCCCCCCCCCCCCCCCTCCTCCCCCCCCCCCTCTCCTCCCTCCCCCCCCCCCCCAGGCCACCATTATGTCTGGCAGCAGTATGAGTCTGAACCATGACCCTGCTCCTCTGAGGAGCCACCTGGGTCGGCAGGCCAGCTTCCAGGAGCGCAGCGCAGCCCGGCCGCAGTGCAACCAGTCCTCACGCTCCAACACACTGCCCAGCGACGGGGGGCGCAAGGCCTTCGCCATGAGGAAGATGAAGCAGGAGATGAAGGACATCATGTCGCCCACCCCCGTGGAGCTGCACAAGGTAACGATGATAGAGCACCACCCAGACCCTCCAGGGCTGATTTTCTTTACGCCGTTGACATCACTTCCTGTCATGGAACGTCAGAGGGGTTAAAAACCCTGTGAAGGTAAGAAAGTTCTGACGCATCTTAAGCGTTTGCGTATCTTCAACTTTATTTATGATGAAGCTCCGGTACTGTCAGCAGACACAGCCAGTCATCCAGTCTATCAATCATGTTATGCTGTCAACAGACACAGCCAGTCATCCAGTCTATCAATCATGTTATGCTGTCAGCAGACACAGCCAGTCATCCAGTCTATCAATCATGTTATGCTGTCAGCAGACACAGCCAGTCATCCAGTCTATCAATCATGTTATGCTGTCAGCATACACAGCCAGTCAACTAGTCTATCAATCATGTTATGCTGTCAGCAGACACAGCCAGTCATCCAGTCTATCAATCATGTTATGCTGTCAGCAGACACAGCCAGTCATCCAGTCTATCAATCATGTTATGCTGTCAGCAGACACAGCCAGTCATCCAGTCTATCAATCATGTTATGCTGTCAACAGACACAGCCAGTCATCCATTCTATCAATCATGTTATGCTGTCAACAGACACAGCCAGTCATCCATTCTATCAATCACGTTATGCTGTCAGCAGACACAGCCAGTCATCCATTCTATCAATCACGTTACGCTGTCAGCAGACACAGCCAGTCATCCAGTCTATCAATCATGTTACGCTGTCAGCAGACACAGCCAGTCATCCAGTCTATCAATCACGTTATGCTGTCAGCAGACACAGCCAGTCAACCAGTCTATCAATGAACTGAATTATTTATACCAGGTTAAATTATTCATTGATAGTTGATGACATTATTGATTGATTTTGCAGGTGAGTCTGTTGAAGGAGTCGGACCTCGAAGACTTTGGCTTCAGCGTGTCGGACGGCCTCCTGGAGAAAGGCGTTTATGTTAACAACATCTGCGCAGGGGGACCTGCAGAGGTCGGGGGGCTGAAGTCCTACGACAGGCTGCTACAGGTACACACACACACACACACACACACACACACACACACACACACGGACTGTCCTAGCTGCTTCAGTTGATAATGAACTGTGGACAAATATATACTGTATGTATATATATTAGGGCTGTCAAAAATAGCGCGTTAACGACGTTAATTAGTTGTTTGCTGTTAATTACGTCAATTTTTTTAACGCATTTCACGCATGCGCAGTGTGACAAATTATTCAGGTCAGGAAAGTGGTTGGGAGCTAGAGGCGAGATGGAGCAAGGTGAGCAAAGTGGGCCTATTGACGGATTCAAATATAAAAAGAATGATGATGGTACAGTTAACAAGTACAAGGTTATTTGCAAGATTTGTAAGAAGGAGTTTCAATTTCACCGGAGCTGTTCAAGCTTGAAGTACCATGTCAACGCCAAACATGCGTTTGCTGGGCCGTCAGATTCAGCAAGTGGTTTGCGCCAGACCACGCTGAATGTTTGCAGGCAATTAACAAAATCAACCTCAGATAATTTGACCAACACAATAGCAAAATGGATTGCAAAGGATTGTAGACCCATTAGCATTGTAGAAGACTCAGGTTTCCTTGATGTTTTGCAAGTGGCGTCTCAAGACTCATTCTATAAGCCACCGTCAAGAGCCACAGCCAAAGACAAATATTATGGTGTGTAGTATGTTTCAGCTTGATTTAAAACACCATTATTTGGCTGTGTTAATAAACAGACATAATATGAAAATTATGTATCTGTGTCCTGTTATTTATCTTTTGGTATGCATTTCAGAAAAAAAATGGTTAGGATTCAGGTGTAATTGCAAATAGTGATTAATCATGATTAATCCACAGAAAATTCTGATTAATTTGATTAAAAATTTTAATCATTTGACAGCCCTAATATATATATATATATATTTTTAAACAAAACATCCACATACAAACGACAACATACTGACGCACACAAACATCAACTACATCCCACCTGCCCAGACCCACCTGATCCCACCCCAGTCTCCAGCGCCCGCATCCCTCTCCGCCACGTGGCCTCAAACTGCCTGCACCGTTTTGTTTCTCTCTGTCACCCATTGCACTTTCAACGTTTAGATAATAAATCATTTGACCTTTCCAATATTTTCTATTTCCAACATGTAGCTAAAAGGTAGTAAGTAGATATGGATGTTAGTCACAGAGCCTCAGAGCTCCCTAACGTAGAGAGTATCTACGCAGTTCATAGAACGTCAAAGGGGTTTTTGTATTTCTTGGCCCAAATTGATACACAACATTGGCATAATTTCCCCCCTGGTCTAAATGAGGCTGACTTTGCGGAGAAAGTCCCGTTGATGGATAGATGAATCCCTCTCCAGGGAAGCTATCAATCTAGTAAAAGTCTCATTAACATATGAAGAGGAGAGAACGGGTTGTCTCATGTTGTCTTGAAAAGAAAGGAAAGTCGCTCTCATTATTCGCTGCTCAGTGAGAGACTCTCGTTCCTTATCAGCTGTCCTCAGGTCACCGTTGTTGTTTCGAAAGCACAAACAAGGAACTCAACTACAATTTCGTCTGCTGACATCAGGTGAAAGTCAACGTGGGACGATATTCAACTTTTATATGTTGATATTTTCAAGTCACCGACAATGTTGTTTAAGGAGAGGAACTGCAATTTTCTTCTGATAGCCAAGGTGATACATTATTCAGCTTTTATGTTTCTAGTCGGGTAATGGAAGGGTACATCAGTCAATATTAGCCAGCTACACACAGGAGCAGAGGGAGAGAAGGGATCTGGGTTTACCAACTGTTTACCTGAAGGTTTGAACAGAGTAGATGTATTCATCTTGTACGCTTCGAACTGAAAATGAAAGGAAACTGCTCTGAGGCGAAGCCTGAAGTAAAGATTTCAGCCTCAAGAAATACAAATATTAGATTTGTATTTATTTTTAAAGCTTTTAAACCAAAGCTTTTAAACCACCATAGCGGCAAACCTCTGCTCACCCGATGATGGTCGAACAGAGGTTTTCCAAAAGCGGACCTCCAATCTGTGCTGCTAGCTGGAAACTCAAGTCATTTCCTTTTGTTGCCTCTGTAACATCTGAGTTGAAACTTAATTCAATGGACCTCAAAGCTTTTAAACCAAATATAAATAACTCATAACTTTCCCATGTCTTTGCTTTCTCAGATCAACCATGTGAGGACCAGAGACTTCGACTGCTGTCTGGTGGTCCCTCTGATTGCTGAGTCAGGCAACAATCTGGACCTGGTGATCAGCAGGAACCCTGCTTCCTCCAGGACCGGGTCCCAGTCAGAACTGAACCAACTACCCACCGAGGAGCCCGTCATCAACTGGACCGAGCCGGGGGAGAGCCTCTCTGGCCCTCCACCGAACCAGAACCACCACTCCTTATCCAGGATGGCTGCCGGGATCGGGGTGACTGGTATCGGGGTGGCGCTGGCCGGGGCTGAGCTAGATGACAGAGACCCCTCTAAGACCTTATAGTGGAGGTCTGAAGGCTCAAGGCTCTGTCTGTCTGATAGCCAGCGCCGGCCCTTCCCCTGCGAGTTAGCCTCCCCCTGGTGCGCCGGCCCTTCCCCTGCGAGTTAGCCTCCCCCTGGTGCGCCGGCCCTTCCCCTGCGAGTTAGCCTCCCCCTGGTGCGCCGGCCCTTCCCCTGCGAGTTAGCCTCCCCCTGGTGCGCCGGCCCTTCCCCTGCGAGTTAGCCTCCCCCTGGTGCGCCGGCCCTTCCCCTGCGAGTTAGCCTCCCCCTGGTGCGCCGGCCCTTCCCCTGCGAGTTAGCCTCCCCCTGGTGCGCCGGCCCTTCCCCTGCGAGTTAGCCTCCCCCTGGTGCGCCGGCCCTTCCCCTGCGAGTTAGCCTCCTCCTGGTGCTACTGTAGAAAACCACTCTGATGAGACAGGGGGTCAATCTAAAAATGGAGCCCTATTGCATGTGTAGGGCACTACTTCTGTCCAGAGCCTCTTTGCAGGCTAACCCTCACAGCTCTGGCTAAACGTAGTGCACTACCAAGGGAATAGGGTACCATTTAGGACACAGACAGACAGACAGACAGACAGACAGACAGACAGACAGACAGTGTTCCTAGGTGGACGGTGGGGGCCCGGGCCGCTAAGTCAAAGCACACTGACAAAAACTAAACTCCTTCCTCTGAGCCACAATCACAAGAGGTTCCCTCTCCTCTTCCTCCTTCACACTGGGGACTACTGGCTACTGTGTGCACCTCTAGCCCAATAACTACAAGGAACTTCAAAAAGATGGAGGCAACATCGACCACACTGACCTCTTGGAAAATACCTGAGACAAAAACGAATAACAGTGAAGAAGTGAAATAATAGTGCCATCCAATCTATCCATCCTTTTTTATTACTGCAGCTGGACAATAAAACAGGAACACACTTCTGTTCTTTAAAACAAAAGGGAAAAAAAAAAAGAACATTTGCTGAAACGTTTCCATGTGATGCTGGACTGGCCACTCTGTAAGTGTATGTGTATGTTTGTGCGCGTTCACCACTGCTGCATCACGGCGTGACTGAAACAAGGCCAGAGCGAAACAAACCCTCCATATTGTTTTTCTAGGAGTCCTTCCTTCTCTCCCTTTCTCTCTGTCTCTCTCGCTCTGTCCTTCCTTCTCTCCCTTTCTCTCTGTCTCTCTCGCTCTGTCCTCCTTCTCTCCCTTTCTCTCTGTCCTCCTCCTCTCCCTTTCTCTGTCTCTCTCGCTCTGTCCTTCTTTCTCTCTGTCTCTCCCGCTCTGTCCTTCTTTCTCTCTGTCTCTCGCTCTGTCCTTCCTCCTCTCCCTTTCTCTCTGTCTCTCTCGCTCTGTCCTTCCTCCTCTCCCTTTCTCTCTGTCTCTCTCGCTCTGTCCTTCCTCCTCTCCCTTTCTCTCTGTCTCTCTCGCTCTGTCCTTCTTTCTCTCTCGCTCTGTCCTTCTTTCTCTCTCGCTCTGTCCTTCTTTCTCTCTGTCTCTCTCGCTCTGTCCTCCTCCTCTCCCTTTCTCTCTGTCTCTCTCGCTCTGTACTTCTTTCTCTCTGTCTCTCTCGCTCTGTCCTCCTTCTCTCCCTTCAGACCTGGGTCTAACTAGCTCTCTATTCCCAGTGATTTCTAAATGATTTCTACAGAAAAAAATATCAGTACTGCTTCTCACTTCTTCCCAATGATTTCTAATGATTTTTAAGTAGACTATTTCACTTGAAAAAAACATATGGAAAATACCACAATATTTTTACGTTAGCCCCATTTAGTTTCTCAGGCTGGTACTGTAGACTGAGGAGGAGGATGTTGAAACGAGGACAGTCAGGCATCCCCTTGGGCTTCATCACAATGCGTTTGGCAGACGAGATATGGTGTGATGTCTCCTATCCATGTATGTCACCAAGCTCACTGGTTGACCTAGAAGCATAATATATAAAACCCTTTAGAAAGTGATTTAAAAAAGCTAGCTTTGGGGAGGAGAAGAAAGAAGCAGCTTTATCTAGGCTACACGCAATTAGAAAGAAAGAAAATCGTACCCGCCGTACAATCTGCAATTCCCAAACAAAATGGCGACTTCTCTGAATCATAGAATACAGGGTCACCATTTCCCTTATAACAAGGAGGTGGTACTGAAGCACCTTATCCTTCATTTGGACATAATCTATTTTCATAAATAGATGCAGAAGAGATGTGTTTTACCGTACGAGAGGTAATATATGCAATGTGAGCATAGCTTCCTTACAGCTACACTGGAGGAAGTCCTGTCTGACTTGATTGCATGCAGTATGTGTGAAATAGGTATGCTAACATTGTGCTGTTACAGGGACCAGAGAGAGATTTTTGCTGTTGTTGTGATATCCAATTAGTAGTTACAGTCTTGTCCCATCGCTGCAACTCCCGTACGGACTCGGGAGAGGCAAAGGTCGAGAGCCATGTCTCCTCCGAAACACGACCCTGCCAAGCCGCACGGCTTCTTGACACACTGCTCGCTTAACCCGGAAGCCAGCCGCACCAACGTGTCGGAGGAAACACCGTACAACTGGCGACCGAAGTCAGCTTGCAGGTGCCCGGCCCACCACAAGGAGTCGCTAGAGCGCGATGGGACAAGGAAATCCCGGCCGGCCAAACCCTCCCCTAACCTGGACAATTGTGTGCCGCCTCATGGGTCTCCCGGTCACGGCTGGCTGTGACACAGCCTGGGATCGAACCCTGGGCTGTAGTGACGCCTCAAGCACTGCGATGCAGTGCCTTAGACCGCTGCGGCACTCAGGATGCCCCAGAGAGAGAGAGAGAGAGTCCTATTACTTCAGAACACTGGACACCGCACATTACAGGTAGTTTCATTGGTACTGAAACGAACTACTACTTAGGAAGCGGCACCCCATAAAACTGGGTTTAGAAAACGACCTCCATATTACAGCAGTCATTTATCCTTTTAAAATGACGTTCTGAAAGAACACCAACCAACCAGATATCAAATCAACCTTAAATGTCCCATCCTGAATAGTAACGTTACTCGTTTAATTTCTACCAATCAATCAATCAATCAATCAAAATGACCCATTGATTTAAGATAAAAAAAAGAAATAAAAAAAGCATGAGGTAAAATCAAAAATAATAAGTAATTCAAAACAGCTTTTCTAGTCAGCATCTCCCAGCCCTGCACCGTCTGAGTAAATATCAACTCATATGCTAATCTGTGTGCTACTGGCGTTGTTTAAAGTATGTTTTTGTATGTTTCATTGTTTTTCTGAGGTTCGCCCCTCCCAAAGGCTTCAAATAATAACAAAGGATTTGTAATATAGAAAATGGCACTTGTTTGATGATGATGATGATGATGATGGAGAGATGCGAGGTGTAATGTTGAAGGGTCCAGTTTAATTTCTTACCCTATAGCGGTAAGGCGACAAGACGTAATTCCAGGAGATTTTTTCACTCCATAAAGAAACTATTACGCAAGAAAAAAAAATAACAAAAAGGTCTGTTCAAAAGCAGGCTACCTGTGACAAAACCGTGTACTTTATGTAAACTAGTGGCTTTTTGATGAGTGATGTCACCTTTGTCTTCAGTGCTCACACAACACTGTCTCTTGCTTATAGAAATAGAACATAGACTTGAATGGGGATGAAGTTGAAAATGGGGAAATCCCATTCTAGTATTTCTATTTCTATGGTCTCACCATTTGGAATGGCTCCACGTACAACAGCATTACCCGTCCCACTGTACAACCAACCACTCAATCTCTTATTTAGAGAACGATTTCGCTCTCTCTCTCTCTCTCTCTCTCTCACACTCTCACTTATGCCATAGAGACTGTTTGAAAAGCCATGTCGTCTCAATGTTCACTTTCAAGTACTGTATATATATATATATACTCTATCTCCAATACACTGGATCCTACTGAAATACACTGACAACTACAATACACTGGATCCTACTGAAATACACTGACAACTCCAATACACTGGATCCTACTGAAATACACTGACAACTCCAATACACTGGATCCTACTGAAATACACTGACAACTCCAATACACTGGATCCTACTGAAATACACTGACAACTCCAATACACTGGATCCTACTGAAATACACTGACAACTCCAATACACTGGATCCTACTGAAATACACTGACAACCCCAATACACTGGATCCTACTGAAATACACTGACAACTCCAATACACTGGATCCTACTGAAATACACTGACAACTCCAATACACTGGATCCTACTGAAATACACTGACAACTCCAATACACTGGATCCTACTGAAATACACTGATAACTCCAATACACTGGATCCTACTGAAATACACTGACAACTCCAATACACTGACAACTCCAATACACTGGATCCTACTGAAATAGTGTGACAACTCCAATACACTGGATCCTACTGAAATAGAGTGACAACTCCAATACACTGGATCCTACTGAAATACACTGACAACTCCAATACACTGGATCCTACTGAAATACACTGACAACTCCAATACACTGGATCCTACTGAAATAGAGTGACAACTCCAATACACTGGATCCTACTGAAATAGAGTGACAACTCCAATACACTGGATCCTACTGAAATACACTGACAACTCCAATACACTGGATCCTACTGAAATACACTGACAACTCCAATACACTGGATCCTACTGAAATACACTGACAACTCCAATACACTGACAACTCCAATACACTGGATCCTACTGAAATAGAGTGACAACTCCAATACACTGGATCCTACTGAAATACACTGACAACTCCAATACACTGGATCCTACTGAAATAGAGTGACAACTCCAATACACTGGATCCTACTGAAATACACTGACAACTCCAATACACTGGATCCTACTGAAATACACTGACAACTCCAATACACTGGATACTTAACTGCTGAAATGGCTGACAGCTCAACTACTGAAATGACTACACACAGTTCAACCATAGTAGCCCAACAGTAATCTTTGACTACTTCAGTCACTGGTACTACTGTTGCCTTTTAGAGTTCAGTTGAATCTCAAACTATCGCGGTGTCAAAAAACAGTGGCTTATTTAACCACAGATACAGTTCATTGCAGACATGTGCACCTTAGTTTTGTTACAATTCACCTCAACGTTACAGAGAACAAGCTTTTGACTTATGCAGACGAAACCTTGAGTTGAAAAAAGCTCAGGTGGAGTGGTCATTTTTTCTGTTCTAATTACTGGAGTATACACTGCCAATTACCATAGTGGGGTCAACCATTTTCAACGTATGATACATTTAAAGAATCAAACTCACTGTTAAGTCCCTGAAAAATTTTATTTTTATTTCTAATGGACCGGTATTATGAACTGTAAAGTATTTTTGTACAAATTTAATACTTTGGTAGCATGATATTTATCGTCTATGTATAACTTTGGGAATTCCTCCAGCTGTAAACCTTTGTATGGCCGAGAAAAGATAAACAATAAAAAAAGATTTACAGAGTGGAAAAAACAACATGGCTGATGTGATTTACAGAGTGGGAAAACAACATGGCTGAGGTGATTTACAGAGTGGAAAACAACAACATGGCTGAGGTGATTTACAGAGTGGAAAAAACAACATGGCTGAGGTGATTTACAGAGTGGAAAACAACATGGCTGAGGTGATTTACAGAGTGGAAAACAACATGGCTGAGGTGATTTACAGAGTGGGAAAAAACAACATGGCTGAGGTGATTTACAGAGTGGAAAAAACAACATGGCTGAGGTGATTTACAGAGTGGAAAAAAACAACATGGCTGAGGTGATTTACAGAGTGGGAAAAAAAAACATGGCTGAGGTGATTTACAGAGTGGAAAACAAACATGGCTGATGGCTGAGGTGATTTACAGAGTGGAAAAAACAACATGGCTGAGGTGATTTACAGAGTGGAAAAAACAACATGGCTGAGGTGATTTACAGAGTGGAAAAAACAACATGGCTGAGGTGATTTACAGAGTGGAAAAAACAACATGGCTGATGGGTGATTTACAGAGTGAAAAAAACAACATGGCTGAGGTGATTTAAAGAGTGGAAAAAACAACATGGCTGAGGTGATTTACAGAGAGTGGAAAAAAAAACATGGCTGAGGTGATTTACAGAGTGGAAAAAACAACATGGCTGAGGTGATTTACAGAGTGGAAAAAACAACATGGCTGAGGTGATTTACAGAGTGGAAAAAACAACATGGCTGAACAAGGTGATTTTCTGTCAATATCTCAGCCCATCTCCATCTGCAACAAGGTACTGACGAAATGATCACAATCTCATCTGAGGCAATTAATTACATGATACAAGATGTATAGCAATTAAAACATGACTTTAAAATAAACAGATAATAATACACAGAGTTTACTGTCTAATGATGGCGCCGGAAGGGATTGTGACCGCAAGGCGCTGCAGAGGGTGGTGCGTACGGCCCAGTACATCACTGGGACCAAGCTTCCTGCCATCCAGGACCTCTATACCAGGCGGTGTCAAAGACTCCAGCCACCCTAGTCATAGACTGTTCTCTCTGCTACCGCACGGCAGGCGGTACCGGAGCGCCAAGTCTAGGTCCAAAAGGCTCCTTAACAGCTTCTACCCCCAAGCCGTAAGACTGCTGAACAATTAATCAAATGGCCACCCGGACTATTTACTTTGACCCCCCCCCCCACCCCCACTGCTGCTACTTGCTGTTTATTATCTATGTATAGGTCACTTCACAAATTACCTCAACTAACCTGCACCCCCGCACGTTGACTCGGTACTGGTAACCCCTGTATATCGCCTCGTTATTGTTATTTTATTGTGTTACTTTTCTTTTTACTTTAGTTTATTTAGTTTTTAAAAAATCTTAATTGCATTGTTGGTTAAGGGCTTGTAATTAAGCATTTCACTGTAACGTCTACACCTGTTGTATTCGGCGCATGTGACAAATACAATTTTATTTGATTAAAATATCCTGGTATCAATGCAGTACTGGACATCAATCATAAGATATCTTGGTATCAACAAAGATGTTTTATAACTAAACCAAGATAGACCATAGCCCATCGTTTCAAATGAGAACAAATGAGTCATAGTGGGCAGAACAAGCAAGGAGGTGGGCAGAGCCAAGCACGAGCTAGCGAGATCCTATTGGCTGTGTTCTAGCATGCATTTGCATATTTCTGTTAGGCAACGCCTACTGTGTGTAGTGCGCGTGTGCAGTAATTCAATTTGCCCAAAACTTTGGCAACGGGTAAAGTCTAAAAACCATAGTCCACTCAGTTCGTAACAGATTCTAGTTTTGGGAACTGTATTGAGATAAAATGTTTCATCGATGGGAACATTTGCAGAATGTCGGCCAAAATCCATCTCGTTCCATCATCTCCCACTGCCGGCCACTGGGCTTCCTCTCACTACCATATTTGGTAGTGAGTAGAAACGCCAAGCGGATGCTTCACATTTATACATCCGGTGAAATATCCGTCTCATTGTTCTGTGGTATCAATGCAGTAGTGTCCATCAATCATAAGATATCCTGGTATCAATGCAGTAGTGTCCATCAATCATAAGATATCCTGGTATCAATGCAGTACTGGACATCAATCATAAGATATCACGGTATCAATGCAGTGGAGATCAATCATAAGATATCCTGGTATCAATGCAGTACTGGACATCAATCATAAGATATCACGGTATCAATGCAGTAGTGTCCATCAATCATAAGATATCCTGGTATCAATGCAGTACTGGACATCAATCATAAGATATCACGGTATCAATGCAGTAGTGTCCATCAATCATAAGATATCCTGGTATCAATGCAGTACTGGACATCAATCATAAGATATCACGGTATCAATGCAGTAGTGTCCATCAATCATAAGATATCCTGGTATCAATGCAGTACTGGACATCAATCATAAGATATCACGGTATCAATGCAGTAGTGGACATCAATCATAAGATATCCTGGTATCAATGCAGTGGAGATCAATCATAAGTAGAGAACATTAAGTGTTAAATCCATGTAAAATCCTCCCCATGTTGAATATTGGGTATTTATATAATCAATAAGAATTGCACGCTGCAAAACATTTTGCTATGGTGTACCCTAACAAACAGAACCCATGTGTGGACGGGTCTCCTTTGGGGGGGTCAGGGAGAGAAGGTGGTCAGTCCCGGTCGGAGGGTGGATCTTGGAAGAGCCGTTTACCGCGGGGGTTGTGAGTTGGCGTGCGGAGGGAGAGCTGCTGCAGGCTGGAACAGCCCAGCGGTGATTCGAATGGCTCCACCTACACAGATGACACAACAACAACAGCAAGATGGAGTCAGAGAAAAGTGACAACTCTTCCCAAATAACTCTTAGAATAACCGCTAAAAACACTTCTACTAAAATAACCCCTCCACACCATACCTCAAACACTTCTTCAAACGTGCTCTAGTCATGTGTGAAATGTACTGCTTCCACCACAAAAAGCACAATTGAAAATCTATACACCAAGGCTTCCTTCTCTTACCTTCATCTGTTTTGAAGGAGTTACATTCTGTTGCCCACTGTCAGGACTGAGCGTCCTCTTGGGAGGGGAGCTCTCACCCCGAGACAGAGCAGCCTTCCCCGTGTGTCCATCCTCTACAGAGCTAGCCTCCATCTTGATCCCCTCCTCCTCCTCCTCACACCACCCAGGCTGCTCCTGAGAGGGGTCCTCAGAGCTGCTGTTCATAGGCGACCAGGTATATGCCTGACTGAAAGTGATGTCGTCCATTAGAGAGGTGTCTGTAGCATCTGCCTGAGGAGCTGCTGGAGGCTCATTTCTCCACAGCTGCCTGGGTAGGACCGATGTAGAGTGGGACTGGACACGATTGGCGTGAAGTGGGACTGCTAGGATGGGTGTAGAGAGGACGCTGGGTGCTGCTACAGGGGTTCTGTAGGGGCTGCTCCATAGAGACCAGCTAGGTGTCTGTGAGGCCAGAGGAGTGGACCGCGTAGGCCCGAAGCCTGGGGCTGCCCTGCGAGGTGTGCCTGGCAGGGGTTGGTTCTGGTCTGGTTGGTCCTGCCCCACAGCCCCTCCAGCTCCAGGCTGGACCAGTAGCTCTTTGACCAGGGTTCCCAGCCGGGTGTTACGTGGGATGATGCGTCTCTTGATGGCTGAGGCCATGCCCTCCTGCTTGGCTATGACATATACACGCTTCTGTCCCCGTGTCACGGCCGTGTACACGTGTTTCCACGTCTGGACGCTGCCGTTACCCAGCACGTACACAACCGTCTCCGTCTCCGAGCCCTGACACACAGAGGGAAGGTACAGTACAACTGAATAATTCCATCAGAGAAAATGTCTAACTAGTTAGAATCTACTGAACTGCTTAGTTTAATCATACGCCATTCATAAACTGAGTAGAGACAGAAAGAGAGAGAGAGAGAAAGAGGAGGGAGAGAGAGAGAGAGAGAGAGAAAGAGAGAGAGAGAGAGAGAGGGAGAGAAAGAGGAGGGAGAGAGAGAGAAAGAAAGGAGAGAGAGAGAGAAAGAAAGGAGAGAGAGAGAGAGAGAAAGAGGAGGGAGAGTGAGAGAAAGAAAGGAGAGAGAGAGAGAAAGAAAGGAGAGAGAGAGAGAAAGAAAGGAGAGAGAGAAAGAGGAGGGAGAGTGAGGGAGAGAGACAATGTGTGTACCTGGAAGGTGTGTACGGTCCTAGCCCAAGTGTGTTGCAGCCTAGTCTGTGGTGTGTGTGTGTGTGTGTGTGTGTGTGTGTGTGTGTGTGTGTGTGTGTGTGTGTGTGTGTGTGTGTGTGTGTGTGTGTGGGTACCTGGAAGGTGTGTATGGTCCTAGCCCAGGCGTGTTGCAGTCTACACTCTCTCTGCAGATCCCTAAAGGACACACACAGCATCCGTCCGTCACGATCATCCAGAGTCAGGTACCTCTGCTTCCTGCTCCGCTGTGAGCCCGCCTCCTCCTCTGTCACGTCCTGTCACAGGAGGAGACACAACCAAAAGAGCAGGGCTCAACCAATTAGAATTGAGCCGGAGCCAGAGCCATTGTAGTCATTGACAGCTCCGGAATAGCCTAAAAACATGTAAACTATTGCTTAAGTGAAGGGTCCTCTCATTTTCTCACATGTTTAATGAAGAATATCTCTCCGTTGCACAGGCGTTCTTTCTCCTTCTTTTTGCTTTTCCCCCTCTCCTCTCTGTCCAGTCCAGGAAGTCTCTTCCCAGTCCTGGCCCTGTCAGGTATGTTCTCCAGGACCTCTTCTTCAGGAGACCCCTCCTTGTTCCTGTCTGCGACGTAGCCGTTCTTTGTACAGCAGACTTTATCTCCCGGCTGGAAATCAAGTCGGTTCTTGCTGTTTCTGAGGTAAAAGATCAACATATCAAACCCAAAATGATCCATCTATCTATATATACACAGTGCATTCGGAAAGTATTCAGACCCCTTGACTTTTTCCACATTTTGTTACGTTACAGCCTTATTCTAAAACGGATTAACCTCTACGGGATCGGTGTGTCCCGTATACGGGACGGTTGAGCTAACGTGCGCTAATGTGATTAGCATGACTGTTGTAAGTAACAGCAAACTTTCCAGGACATAGACATGTCTTATATGGGCAGAAAGCTTATATTCTTGTTAATCTTAACTGCACTGTCCAATATACAGTAGCTATTACAGTGACAACATACCACGCTATTGTTTGAGCAGAGTGCACAACAACAAAAAACGAATCACGGCAACTGGTTTGATACATTCACCTCTGAAGGTAAATAATTTACTTACACTACCGGTCAAAAGTTTTAGAACACCTACTCATGCAAGTGTTTTTCTCTATTTTGAGTATTTTCTACATTGTAGAATAATAGTGATGACATCAAAATGATGAAATAACACATATGGAATCATGTAGTAAGTGTTAAACAAATCAAAATATATTTTATATTTGAGATTCTTCAAATAGCCACCCTTTGCCTTGATGACAGCTGTGCACACTCTTGGCATTCCCTCAACCAGCTTCACCTGGAATGCTTTTCCAACAGTCTTGAAGGAGTTCCCACATATGCTGAGCACTTGTTGGCTACTTTTCCTTCACTCTGCGGTCCGACTTATCCCAAACCATCTCAATATGGTTGAGGTCGGGGGATTGTGGAGGCCAGGTCATCTGATGCAGCACTCCATCACTCTCATTGGTAAAATAGCCCTTACACAGCCTGGATGTGTGTTGGGTCATTGTCCTGTTGAAAAACAAATTATATAGTCCCACTAAGCCCAAACCAGATGGGATGGCGTATCGCTGCAGAATGCGGTGGTAACCATGCTGGTTAAGTGTGCCTTGAATTCTAAATAAATCACAGACAGTGTCACCAGCAAAGCACCCCCACACCATCACATCTCCTCCTCCATGCTTCACAGTGGGAACCACATATGCGGAGATCATCCGATCACCTACTCTGCGTCTCACAAAGAAATGGCGGTTGGAACCAAAACTCTCAAATTTGGACTCATCAGACCAAAGGACAGATTTCCACCGGTCTAATGGCCATTGCTCGTGTTTCTTGGCCCAAGCAAGTCTCTTCTTCTTATTGGTGTCCTTTAGTAGTGGTTTCTTTGCAGCAATTCGACCATGAAGGCCTGATTCACGCTGTCCCCTCTGAACAGTTGATGTTGAGATGTGTCTGTTACTTGAACTCTGTGAAGCATTTATTTCCACTGCAAATTCTGAGGCTGGTAACTCTAATGAACTTATCCTCTGCAGCAGAGGTAACTCTGGGTCTTCCATTCCTGTGGCAGTCCTCATGAGAGCCAGTTTCATCATAGCGCTTGATGTTTTTTGTGACTGCACTTGAAGAAACTTTCAAAGTCCTTGAAATGTTCCGTATTGACTGACCTTCATGTCTTAAAGTAATGATGGACTGTCGTTTCTCTTTGCTTCTTGCCATAATATGGACTTGGTCTTTTACCAAATAGGGCTATCTTCTGTATACCCCCCCTACCTTGTCACAACACAACTGATTGGCTCAAACACATTAAGAAGTAAAGAAATTCCACAAATTAACTTTTAAGAAGGCACACCTGTTAATTGAAATGCATTCCAGGTGACTACCTCATGAAGCTGTTTGAGAGAATGCCAACAGTGTGCAAAGCTGTCATCAAGGCAAAGGGTGGCTATTTGAAGAATCTCAAATATAAAATATATTTTGATTTGTTTAACACTTACATGATTCCATGTGTTATTTCATAGTTTTGATGTAGCTACAATGTAGAAAATTGTAAAAATTAAAACCCTTGAATGAGTAAATGAGGTGTTCTAAAACTTTTGACCGGTAGTGTACATTCAGTAATCTTGCTCTGATTTGTGATAAAATGTAGCATAGTTTTGTTTGAAACAATCCATTTTCATATTCAAATGTAGGAACTGGGTTCTACCCCTGCTGTCTCTAGCTCCAAACCCACCCCGCCCGGCCATCTAGATGTGTGAAAGTTAGTGTATAAGCTAATGATCCATCATGGATGACATTCCTGGGAGTGTGAAAACGTACATTTTGTATTACCATATCATTTTTGTATGTTCTCTATAGTTATGTACATGAAAATGTATCAACTGACCAATTCGGCACATTTGGGCAGACTTTATACAAAATAGTCCAGTATTGCAATGCTTCACTGGATCAATCTGAAACTTTGCACACACCCTGCTGCCATCTAGTGGCCAAAATCTATATTGTGCCTAAACTGCAATGTTATTAAATAAAAACAATTCTTCATCAATCTACACACGATACCCCATAATAAGTGAAAACAGGTTTGTAGAAACCTTATTTACATAAGTATTCAGACCCTTTGCTATGAGACTCAAAATTGAGCTCAGGTGCATCCCGTTTCCATTGATCATCCTTGAGATGTTTCTATAACTTGATTGAAGTCCACCTGTGGTAAATTCAATTGATTGGATATGATTTGGAAAGGCACACACCTGTCTATATAAAGGTCCCACTGTTGACAGTGCATGTCAGAGCAGAAACCAAGCCATGAGGTCGAAGGAATTGTCCGTAGAGCTCCGAGGCAGGATTGTGTCGAGGCACAGATCTGGGGAAGGGTACCAAAAAATGTCTGCAGCATTGAAGGTCCCCAAGAACACAATGGCCTCAATCATTCTTAAATGGAAGAAGTTTGGAACCACCAAGACTCTTCCTAGAGCTGGCCGCCCGGCCAAACTGAGCAATCGGGGGAGAAGGGCCTTGGTCAGGGAGGTGACCAAGAACCCGATGTTCACTCTGACAGAGCTCCAAAGTTCCTCTGTGGAGATGGGAGAAACTTCCAGAAGGACAATCATCTCTGCAGCACTCCACCAATCAGGCCTTTATGGTAGAGTGGCCAAACGGAAGCCACTCCTCAGTAAAATGCACATGACAGCTCGCTTGGAGTTTGCCAAAAGGCACCTAAAGGACTCTCAGACCATGAGAAACAACATTCTCTGGTCTGATGAAACCAAGATTGAACTCTTTGGCCTGAATGCCAAGCGTTACGTCTGGAAGAAACCTGGCACCAACCCTACCGTGAAGCATGGTGGTGGCAGCATCATGCTGTGGGAATGTTTTTCACCGGCAGGGACTGGGAGACTAGTCAGGATCGAGTGAAAGATGAACGGAGCAAAGTTCAAAGAGATCCTTGATGAAAACCTATTCTAGAGCGGACCTCAGACTGGGGCGAAGGTTCACCTTCCAACAGGACAACGACCCTAAGCACACAGCCAAGACAACGCAGGAGTGGCTTCGGGACAAGTCTCTGAATGTCCTTGAGTGGCCCAGCCAGAGCCCGGACTTGAACCCAATCGAACATCTCTGGAGAGACCTGAAAATAGCTGTGCAGCGACGCTCCCCATCCAACCTGACAGAGCTTGAGAGGATCTGCAGAGAAGAATGGGAGAAACTCCCCAAATACAGGTGTGCCAAGCTTGTCGCGTCATACCCAAGAAGACTCGAGGCTGTAATCGCTGCCAAAGATGCTTCAACAAAGTACTGAGTAAAGGGTCTGAATACTTATGTAAACGTTTCCGTTTTTTATATTTAATAAATGTGGGAAAAATTCTAAAAACCTGGTTTTTGCTTTGTCATTATGGGGATTGATGAAGAAAAAAAACTATTTAATCCATTTTAGAATAAGGCTGTAATGTAACAAAATGTGGAAAAAGTCAAGGGGTCTGAATACTTTCCGAATGCACTGTATGTATACAGCTAAGGAGACCTGCTGGACTAATAGAAACAAACAGGGTCTAGGAGTGGAGTAAACTCCCCTCTGCTTCATCACATCGCAGATTCTTCCTTTTTATAACTGGTACAACAGCTCTATCCGGTGGTCCACTAATTACATAGCAGTAGAAACAACATCTCTTCTAACAACATCTCTTCTAACAACATCTATTCTAATAGCAGTAGAAACAACATATCTTCTAACAACATCTCTTCTAATAGCAGTAGAAACAACATCTCTTCTAATAACATATCTTCCAATAGCAGTAGAAACAACATCTCTTCTAACAACATCTCTTCTAATAGCAGTAGAAACAGCATCTCTTCCAATAGCAGTAGAAACAACATCTCTTCCAATAGCAGTAGAAACAACATCTCTTCCAATAGCAGTAGAAACAACATCTCTTCCAATAGCAGTAGAAACAACATCTCTTCCAATAGCAGTAGAAACAACATCTCTTCCAATAGCAGTAGAAACAACATCTCTTCCAATAGCAGTAGAAACAACATCTCTTCCAATAGCAGTAGAAACAACATCTCTTCCAATAGCAGTAGAAACAACATCTCTTCTAACAACATCTCTTCCAATAGCAGTAGAAACAACATCTCTTCCAATAGCAGTAGAAACAACATCTCTTCTAACAACATCTCTTCCAATAGCAGTAGAAACAACATCTCTTCTAACAACATCTCTTCTAATAGCAGTAGAAACAGCATCTCTTCCAATAGCAGTAGAAACAACATCTCTTCTAACAACATCTCTTCTAATAGCAGTAGAAACAACATCTCTTCTAACAACATCTCTTCTAATAGCAGTAGAAACAGCATCTCTTCCAATAGCAGTAGAAACAACATCTCTTCCAATAGCAGTAGAAACAACATCTCTTCTAATAGCAGTAGAAAAAACATATCTTCTAACAACATCTCTTCCAATAGCAGTAGAAACAACATCTCTTCCAATAACAGTAAAAACAACATATCTTCCAATAGCAGTAAAAACAACATCTCTTCCAATAGTAGTAGAAACAACATCTCTTCTAATAGCAGTAGAAACAACATCTCTTCTAATAGCAGTAGAAACAACATCTCTTCCAATAGCAGTAGAAACAACATATCTTCTAACATATCTTCCAATAGCAGTAGAAACAACATCTCTTCCAATAGCAGTAGAAACAACATCTCTTCCAATAGCAGTAGAAACAACATCTCTTCTAATAGCAGTAGAAACAACATCTCTTCCAATAGCAGTAGAAACAACATATCTTCTAACATATCTTCCAATAGCAGTAGAAACAACATCTCTTCCAATAGCAGTAGAAACAACATCTCTTCCAATAGCAGTAGAAACAACATCTCTTCCAATAGCAGTAGAAACAACATCTCTTCCAATAGCAGTAGAAACAACATCTCTTCCAATAGCAGTAGAAACAACATCTCTTCCAATAGCAGTAGAAACAACATATCTTCCAATAGCAGTAGAAACAACATCTCTTCTAACAACATCTCTTCTAATAGCAGTAGAAACAACATCTCTTCTAACAACATCTCTTCCAATAGCAGTAGAAACAACATCTCTTCCAATAGCAGTAGAAACAACATCTCTTCCAATAGCAGTAGAAACAACATCTCTTCCAATAGCAGTAGAAACAACATCTCTTCCAATAGTAGTAGAAACAACATCTCTTCCAATAGCAGTAGAAACAACATCTCTTCCAATAGCAGTAGAAACAACATCTCTTCCAATAGCAGTAGAAACAACATCTCTTCCAATAGTAGTAGAAACAACATATCTTCTAACATCTCTTCTAATAGCAGTAGTGACTTACTTGGTGCGGTGGTTACAGTAATGCTTGCAGCAAAGCTCATTGATCAAGGCACACTCCCTCCTGCAAAAGAAATGGAGGCACAGTTAAGATACAGGTCAAACAATGGTGTAGAGAAGCCCTCTACATATCTGACCACCCTACTCTCCTATAGCATCAATGGTGCAGAGAAACCCTCTACATATCTGACCACCCTACTCTCCTATAGCATCAATGGTGCAGAGAAACCCTCTACATATCTGACCACCCTACTCTCCTATAGCATCAATGGTGCAGAGAAACCCTCTACATATCTGACCACCCTACTCTCCTATAGCATCAATGGTGCAGAGAAACCCTCTACATATCTGACCACCCTACTCTCCTATAGCATCAATGGTGCAGAGAAACCCTCTACACTACTGGTCAAAAGTTTTAGAACACCTACTCATTAAAGGGTTTTTCTTTCTTTTTACTATTTTCTACATTGTAGAATAATCGTGAAGACATCAAAACTATGAAATAACACATATGGAATCATGTAGTAACCAGAAAAGTGTTAAACAAACTATTCTTCAAATAGCCACCCTTTGCCTTGATGACAGCTTTGCACACTCTTGGCATTCTCTCAACCAGCTTCACCTGGAATGCTTTGCTAACAGTCTTGAAGGAGTTCCCACATATGCTGAGCACTTGTTGGCTGCTTTTCCTTTACTCTGCAGTCCAACTCATCCCAAATCATCTCAATTTGGTTGAGGTCGGGGGATTGTGGAGGCCAGGTCATCTGATGCAGCACTCCATCACTCTCCTTCTTGGTAAAATAGCCCATACACAGCCTGGAGGTGTGTTGGGTAATTGTCCTGTTGAAAAACAAATGATAGTCCCACTAAGCCCAAACCAGATGGGATGGCGTATTGCTGCAGAATGCTGTGGTAGCCATGCTGGTTAAGTGTGCCTTGAATTCTAAATAAATCACAGACAGTGTCACCAGCAAAGCACCCCCACACCATAACACCTCCTCCTCCATGCTTCACAGTGGGAAATACACATGTAGAGCTCATCCGTTCACCCACACGCGTCTCACAAAGACATGGTGGTTGGAACCAAAAATCTCAAATTTGGACTCCAGACCAAAGGACAATTTTCCACCGGTCTAATGTCCATTGCTCGTGTTTCTTGGCCGAAGCAAGTCTCTTCTTCTTATTGGTGTCCTTTAGTAGTGGTTTCTTTGCAGCGATTCGACCAAGAAGGCCTGATTCACACAGTCTCCTCTGAACAGTTGATGTTGAGATGTGTCTGTGACTTGAACTCTGTGAAGTATTTATTTGGGCTGCAATTTCTGAAGCTGGTAACTCTAATGAACGTATCCTCTGCAGCAGAGGTAACTCTGGGTCTTCCATTCCTGTGGTGGTCCTCATGAGAGCCAGTTTCATCATAGCGCTTGATGGTTTTTGCGACTTGAAATGTTCCGTATTGACTGACCTTCATGCCTTAAAATAATGATGGACTGTCGTTTCTCTTTGCTTATTTGAGCTGTTCTTGCCATAATATGGACTTGGTATTTTACCAAATAGGGCTATCTTCTGTATACCTCATGAAGCTGGTTGAGAGAATGCCAACCGTGTGCAAAGCTGTCATCAAGTCAAAAGGGTGGCTATTTGAAGAATCTCAAATACAAAATATGTTTTGATTTGTTTAACACTTTTTTGGTTACTACATGATTCCATATGTGTTATTTCATAGTTTTGATGTCTTCACTATTATTCTACAATGTAGAAAATAGTAAAAAAAATAAAGAAAAACCCTGGAATGAGTAGGTGTTCTAAAACATTTGACCGGTAGTGTACACATCTGATCACTCTACTCTCCTATCGCATCAATGGTGTAGAGAAACCCTTTACATATCTGACCATCCTACTGTCCTATACATGTCTTACCTTCTGAAGGCAATGAACTGTGACGTGGTATCATTCTTCAGTCCTGGAGCAGCGTTCAGTAATAGTTCGATAGCCACCTGGAGGTCTGAAAAAAAACGACATCAATTGTGTTGCTTTATATTGTGAGTTTTACGGGTTTTCAGCACAGAGCCCAACACTGCGCCTATAAGATGGAGTCCATGGTGTCCTCACCATAGACAGAGTCCTCGTTGGTGTTGGGCAGCAGGATGAGGATGAACCTCTTGTCTTCAGAGGGCATGGTGTAACTCCCATTCAGATCCAAGATGGCGTCGTAGTGGAGCGGTCTGAAAGTATGCTTCATCCCCATCTCGGCGATTCTGAAAGAAAAAAAGGACAGACGCAGGATCTCTCCTTTCTCATGGTCAGTCATGGCATCAGGACATGATAAGAACATTTGTCAAAAATCTAGCTTACAGAATTTGCAATTTAAACAATCAAGAAAATGTTATAATGCATTTTATATCTGAATTTGCAAAGTTGTATCTAAAATTCTGGATATTCTAGCTACATATTGAATTTTTAATATATATATATATATATATATATATATATATATATATATATATATATATATATATATATCAAAGAATGACTGTGGCATTTCTATGTTTGTTGGAAAACTAAAGACAAAAACCAATGTCATATTTACAGTCCGGCGTTGTTGACGATGAGTTGAGAC
>CM072255.1:7529884-7559884 GCA_036851935.1 Coregonus suidteri
ATTGACACCGGCCTCATTCAACGGGTGTTGAGCGTTCGTAAATACATAAGTTATTCTGCGCTCTGGCACACAGACGAGAGTGCTCTGAAATCGGAGTAGATAGCCAGAGCGAATTTAAGAATCTTTGCAACTCTGCCTAGAAGGTCAGCATCCCTGAGTCGTCTCTTCACTGTAGACATTGAGACTGGTGTTTTGCGGGTACTATTTAATGAAGCTACCAGTTGAGGACCTGTGAGGCGTCTGTGTCTCGAACTAGACACTAATGTATTTGTCTTCTTGCTCAGTTGTGCACCGGGGCCTCCCACTCCTCTTTCTATTCTGGTTAGTGCCAGTTTGCGCTGTTCTGTGAAGGGAGTAGTACACAGCGTTGTACGAGATCTTCAGTTTCTTGGCAATTTCTCGCATGGAATAGCCTTCATTTCTCAGAACAAGAATAGACTGACGAGTTTCAGAAGAAAGTTATTTGTTTCTGGCCATTTTGAGCCTGTAATCGAACCCACAATTGCTGATTCTCCAGATACTCAACTAGTCTCAAAAAGGCCAGTTTTATTGCTTCTTTAATCAGCACAAGTTTTGAGCTGTGCTAACATAATTGCAAAAGGGTTTTCTAATGATCAATTAGCCTTTTTAAATGATAAACTTGGATTAGCAAACACAACGTGCCATTGGAACACAGGACTGATGGTTGCTGAAATAGATTTTCAAATTATTATTTTTTTTTTTTATCAGCCGTTTCCAGCTTCAATAGCCATTTACAACATGAACGATGTCTACACTGTATTTCTGATCAATTTGATGTTATTTTAATGGACAAAAAAATTGCTTTTCTTTCGAAAACAAGGACCCCAAACTTTTGAACGGTAGTGTACGTTGGGTAGTTAGTTAGATAGCATTAGGTAAATATACTGGTAAGTTCGATGTATTAGTAGCCAACTAACGTTACAGTATGTAGCTAACATACCTGGTACATACTGCTGTAATGATATGCTATGCGGTTCATAAAGATAGCGTAGCTAACAAATTGTCAGCCAACATAACTTGTAACTTATTTGAAAAGTCATTACTTCATTACATTGCTCAACATTTTCATTAACATTTGTCATAATTAGTTAAAGCAACGAATTTGTATCCGCTCTCGTCTGACTTCTGCTGCACTTTTTCCGCCATTTTCTTCAAATCTGAAAACGTTGTGAAGCCAAGCACATTTTCTGAAGAATTGCATTATGGGCCCTAAAAGCACGGAAATAGTGTCCATTGATTGTATACTTCGTATTTTGGCGAATGTAGTACGACATCCGGGAACTTTTGGCATACTAACTATATCCATACTATGACCAATAAGCATACTACATACTCAATTTATGTCACAAATAGTACGGTTAATATTAGTATTTGAACACACCTATGGTCTTTGCTCACAGCACTCCATATTACCAAAACACTGTAGGTCAAGGTGTATCTCTCCCCCACGTCCACCTACCTGAAACAGAGACCAACGCTTTAATCTGCTGTGCCAATGCTCTGTGCTGCTCTCCTTCCTCAAACTCAGCCAGAACTTCCTGCAGGTTGTCAAACCCCACCTTCCTTCCCATCGGCAGCCAAGCAAAGAACGGGGTGACGAACTCTGCACCCACGCCGCAGGCCGCGAGGAACAGAGACATGACGGAGCGACCCTGGTCCACCTGGAGGTCTGAGCGAAGGCGGTAGGCAGGGTAGCCCCGCAGAGACAGGACGGAGCGACCCTGGTCCACCTGGAGGTCTGAGCGAAGGCGGTAGGCAGGGTAGCGACGGAAGGACGCGACCCTGGTGACCACCTGGAGGTCTGAGCGAAGGCGGTAGCCCCGCAGAGCACAGGACAGCTGGTGCCACCTGGAGGTCTGAGCGAAGGCGGTAGGCAGGGTAGCCCCGCAGCACCAGCTTGCCCCTGGCTGCGCGGGCCGTGAAGGTTGCCGCAGCACCATGGGTCCCCCTGGCTGCGCGGGCCGTGAAGGTTGCCTCCCACCATGGGTCCTTCAGACTGAACCGGCCCTCTACTCTGCATCTCTTACCAGACACAATGTCCAGGAACTCAACTGGAATGGGCATGTGATAGAAAACGAAACAATTACACAAGATAGTTAGTTATTTAGCGGACTAGCTAGCTAGCTAGATCATCAGAATGCATTCATCGTGGTGGATTGTATGAGTTTTGTGTGTGTGTTTTAGTGTCACTATCAAGAGATAAAGCAGATTGAACAAACTGTAGAATTACAGTAGGCAACTAGCTCCTATTTCTACAGTAGAAGTTACAATCAATACATGCTCGATCGACAAAGTGACACTGTCACGGTCCCTTATCGCAGATGGTTGGCAACTTGTTAGCTAGATAAACATGCCTCATTTGTTGCAAGTGACAACCTCATTAGCTAGTTAGGCTAACTTTATCATGTGAACTTATCAAAGCTATGATGATCTGTCAACGACCAACCACCTTCGTTTCGGGCCGGTATGGAGGAATTAAACAGATGTCCTCCAGAGCTAACGCTGTCCATCTCTTTCATATCCAGAAACTCCGGCTGTGCTTCTTCCTCCTCATCATCTTCCCCATCAGAATCGGCATTTTCAGCCTTTTTAACCTTATTTTCAGGTAAAATGTAGCCGATTATGTTTCTGTCACCAAGAGGACACCCCAACAGTGACATTTCTGTTTTGTTTAGCTTATTTCGCGCGTTAATTTCATTTCACAGCTGACATAAAAACAAGGAAGTGCCAAAGCGGAAGTGCTTTAGTTTTTTTTCGAGCCAGCCCAAAAACTAGCATATAAGCGCCACCCACCGGCCTAATCGGCATGCATTTAGTTTTACTAGTGTTTAAGAGCAGTTGGAGGCTACTGAAGGAGTGTTGTATGGCATTGAAGCTCGTTTGGAGGTTTGTTAACACTGTCCAATGAAGGGCCAGATGTATACAAAATGGTGTGAGAATGGATCTGAGAATCACCAGCAGCAAGAGCGACATCATTGATATACACAAGAATTGAACCCTGTGGCACCCCCATAGAGACTGCCAGAGGTCCAGACAACAGGCCCTCCGATTTGACACATTGAACTCTATCTGAGAATTAGTTGGTGAACCAGGCGAGGCAGTCATTTGAGAAACCAAGGCTATTTAGTCTGCCAATAAGAATGCGGTGGTTGACAGAGTCGAAAGCCTTGGCCAGGTCGATGAAGACGGCTGCACAGTACTGTCTATTATCAATCGTGGTTATAATATCGTTTAGGACCTTGAGCGTGGCTGAGGTGCACCCATGACCAGCTCGGAAACCGGATTGCATAGCGGAGAAGGTACGGTGGGATTCGAAATGGTCGGCGATCTGTTTGTTAACTTGGCTTTCAAAAACTTTTGAAAAGCAGGGCAGGATGGATATAGTTCTGTAACAGTTTGGATCTAGAGTGTCACCCCCTTTGAAGAGGGGGATGACCGCGGCAGCTTTCCAAATCGCTAAGACAACAACTGGTAATGGCGATGAAAGTTTGGGCTGAGGCTAAACAGATAAACAGGACAGGGTACCGTGTAAAGGAACAGTCCAGCAGGCATCAGCTGTGCAGCTGAGTGATCATAAGGTCCCAGTGAACAGCCGAGAGCAGTTCGAATTGGTGCTACAACATCTTATTTGAAGTCATGAATGCAGTTTATAGTTGTGTACTACAGTGAAAGCGGACTATAGTTTGTTTACCTATAAATAATTTCAAACTAATTCATCCACATTGTCAATCATATTTTATTAATAAAAAGGCATGAAAAATGTAAAGTCAACTTACGAAACATAAATAAGGGGATAGTTCACCCAAATTACAAAATGACACGTTGGTTTTCTTACTCTGTCAGCAGCCTATGGACAAGGTATGACAGCAATTCATGCTTTGGTTTAGTTTCCCTGGCACAGTTTCTACACGCTAATGTTTTAAATTATCTTTATAAAAATGCTTTATAGAAATCATGTCCTAATTTTATAAATAAGAAATGGAATCTGTCAGCAGATAATAAATAGCTTTCTATAATAATAATATAGTTTTAGCATAATATACCGTCAATGAAGGACATAGATTGCTATCGTTCAACCACATGAACGTCACGTCTTGTCACATACCAGGGCTGGGTTTCCCAAAAGCATCGTAGCACTAAGATCATCTTAATTCCATTGAAACTAAATGGACGAAAGATGAGCCCAGATCCGTACAGTCATTTTAAAGAAAGGGAGGTTTGAAACCAATATTATTTGATGTGTACACCTACAGTATCCTGTGGCTAAGAGGCCATGCCAGGTCATTTAACCAGGGCCAGAAATGATTAAGTCAGATATATGGATAAGTTTAATCTCTCTCTCTCTCTCTCTCTCTCTCTCTCTCTCTCTCTCTCTCTCTCTCTCTCTCTCTCTCTCTCTCTCTCTCTCTCTCTCTCTCTCTCTCTCAGCAGGCCATGTATGCATGTGTCATTCAAAGTAGTGAAGTTGTCCTAGATGCTGGTCTGGGTTTTGTTTTGTGTTTTTACCCTCTAAATGGTTAAGATTAGGATTTGGGGAAGGGCAAGCAGATCCTAGATCAGCGTTTGTCACTCCTGGGTTGCCATGGAGATAGAGAGGAGTTCCTCTGTTCTGATGAGGCTTCTGTTGTACAGATCAATCTTATTCCTCAGTCTGTCCTTGGCAGGGTTGTCCACTAAACCAAGGGAAGGGAAGCTGAGGTCACCTGTAACATAGACACCACCATTGGAATGAAACCATGGTTACAGTATGTGACTCTCGACTCAACATTGGCTGCTGTGTAAAGAAGAAACGATCTCTGAAATCTTTATTTTTATACAACCAGGTTCTATAGCTAAAACAGTGTTTTTCCTTGACCCTTTGACCAGACCTGGATAAACTCCAGGTCCTAGTTACAGTCTCTAGGTAGATATAGTCTATAGGTAGTTACAGTCTATAGATAGTTACGGTCTATAGATAGTTATAGTCTATAGGTAGTTACAGTCTATAGGTAGTTACAGTCTATAGGTAGTTATAGTCTATAGGTAGTTATAGTCTATAGGTAGTTACAGTCTATAGATAGTTACAGTCTATAGGTAGTTACAGTCTATAGGTAGTTACAGTCTATAGATAGTTACAGTCTATAGGTAGTTACAGTCTATAGGTAGTTACAGTCTATAGATAGTTACAGTCTATTGATAGTTACAGTCTATAGGTAGTTATAGTCAATAGGTAGTTATAGTCAATAGGTAGTTACAGTCTATAGATAGTTATAGTCAATAGGTAGTTACAGTCTATAGATAGTTACAGTCTATAGATAGTTACAGTCTATAGGTAGTTACAGTCTATAGATAGTTACAGTCTATAGATAGTTACAGTCTCTAGGTAGTTACAGTCTATAGGTAGTTATAGTCTATAGGTAGTTACAGTCTATAGATAGTTAGTCTATAGGTAGTTATAGTCAATAGGTAGTTACAGTCTATAGATAGTTACAGTCTATAGATAGTTACAGTCTCTAGGTAGTTACAGTCTATAGATAGTTACAGTCTATAGGTAGTTACAGTCTATAGGTAGTTACAGTCTATAGATAGTTACAGTCTATAGGTAGTTACAGTCTATAGATAGTTACAGTCTATAGGTAGTTACAGTCTATAGGTAGTTATAGTCTATAGGTAGTTACAGTCTATAGGTAGTTACAGTCTATAGGTAGTTACAGTCTATAGGTAGTTACAGTCTATAGGTAGTTACAGTCTATAGGTAGTTATAGTCTATAGGTAGTTACAGTCTATAGGTAGTTATAGTCTATAGGTAGTTACAGTCTATAGGTAGTTACAGTCTATAGGTAGTTACAGTCTATAGGTAGTTACAGTCTATAGGTAGTTATAGTCTATAGATAGTTACAGTCTATAGGTAGTTATAGTCTATAGGTAGTTATAGTCTATAGGTAGTTATAGTCTATAGGTAGTTACAGTCTATAGGTAGTTACAGTCTATAGATAGTTACAGTCTATAGATAGTTACAGTCTATAGATAGTTACAGTCTATAGGTAGTTATAGTCAATAGGTAGTTAGTCTATAGGTAGTTACAGTCTATAGATAGTTACAGTCTATAGGGCCTTGGGCTTAAACCTGGTTAGGTTTAAGGTATAACTTCTGGTCCCAAACATAATACTTGCCTTGAGGGAGGTCTGAGGGGCAGGGAGTAAATCCATTGGCTGTACAATCCTCACATCCCATTCCATCCACCTCAGCTGAACAGCTACACTGGACTGGCCAGCTACTGTATAGATCCACTGTCTCTCCATTGGTCTGGAGGCTCTGGCCCAGCCGCTCCCCACTGCCCAGATAGGTGACCTCCGACTGGCTACACTCACAGGGCCCTCCCTGGGCTGGAGCTGGCTGTGGGTTGGCACTGGGGTAACTGTGCAGCTCATCATCTTCCACAGGCACACTGGGGCTGGGGTTGGAGCTGGGGCCATCTCCCGTCTGGACAGAAGAGGCAGGGGGAGCTGGGGCCCAGTCGGTCAGGGTGTGGGGCTGGTCTTCAGGTGGGGACGGCAGGGGAAGCAGCTGGCTCAATACCTGTAGCACCTGGAAGAGACAGGTGGGGGGAAAACACCCATTTCGTTATTGTAAAAGATAACGTGCTATCAATGATTTACCTGTAAATAAAGGCAAATCTCTTCACTCATCAAAAATGGACAGAAATAAATATATTATGACTCATAAAGTCAATATTTACTAAGTCCACAAATGTTGAGAGGCTGTAAATGACTTTTGTTCTCATTTGTATAGTCAGCCCCTCACCTAGCTGCAGTATTCAGTCCAGACTGAGATAACTGTAGTTTTAACTATGCTTTCAGGGAAACACAGTTACTTTGGAGGTGACTACAACTACTTGAAAACAGATCCCCCCCCCAAAAAAAATGACTACTTTTTAAAACTATTTGAATACAGATTGGATTGGCTGCCTTCAACTAATGGCAGGGCTGTATCTGGAACTGCTTGTTTGAAGTCATATTTGATCTACACAATACATTTATATCTGAACATTCTGTAAATGTCCATTCTCCTGAATGTCCATTGCCCCAGGTGTACACTATCAAGTCAAACCAATTAACAATGATATTTTGCACAGATAAGTTGTGACGCTCAACTACAGACGTAGGATTTTACTTTGATCACACTTTTGTTGCTGATAATTTTCCTGCACATCAGAAAATGCTAACTTGTAGTGTATTTGAGTTTTGAAAAAGGCTTCTAAAGTTTGTAATATCGACTTTAACATTTCAGATTTGATTTGCCCTAATGAAAAAAGTATCAAGCCCTACAAAAATGTCCATTAATTATAATCCACATAATAATTCACATTTCCTGTTGCTGCAGGATTATTTTCCTGCTGTAGCAAACTGGCTCAAATTAAGATCCTACATCTGTACTGTATGACTTTTAACATGCCACTGAAAAGTTTGAAAGATGCAATTAATTTGATGATACCTAAAAATACCGCAGAGTAATTCAAATCCATTTGCAAACATTGCTAACAGCAAGTTGGATGCTTAGCAAAAACAACGTTGAAACCTCTTTGTCCATCTGAGCGTAAGTGTTCTTGTTTTAAACACACACACTATACCATCTTTAAAGGGATAGTTTACTCACAAACTAACATGTTTTTCACACCTACCTTGGCTGTAGTTGATTCAAGAAGGCAGTTTTGGGATATTTATTTTCCCTTCGACACTTAATAGACATATTTTGTTCCTGTTAGCATTCTCACTAGCACTTAACGTGAAACTGTTCTTGTGCCTGAGTAATAAAACTCTAATTAGTTTTGGAGCAACATTTTATTAGCATGTGGTTACGTAATACTTTGGTAATTGCATTTGAATTGCATAGCAATGAGCTGAGAATCTTTGTAACTACTGTACACAAGAATAGTGACTGTTCCTTATTCCATGTAATAACTCCATTATTGTGCAATTATAAAGACATTTCCAAAGTCCTACGTAACAACAATGTTGCTATTGTAATATTCACAAATTTACTACGTATGTAAAATAACTGGATGTCTAGTGTTGCTGCATTACCTTGTGTCACTCAACAGAAATATTTGTTAGTCATTTTGTTAGTCTACTTTAATGTTGAGGTGATTTCATGTCCCTCATGTATTTAATTCTAGGTTATAGACTATATTAAAATTCATATCTGAGAGCTCTCCAAACTATGTGCTTCTGATCATATATTTACACTAATTCAACTAACTGTTATAGTTTTTGGTTCTTCATCAAATAGTTGGCAGCCATCAAATAAGTATTTTTTTTGTTTTTCAAATAACTTGCATATATTCAAATACCTTCAAATATGATTTGGTTATTTGCGAGGTATTGTTTTTCTGAGACCTGGATTTGAATATCAAAGAAAATATATTTGCCTTGTAGTTGAAACTCTACATAAACTATATTCAACTAGCTCAAACTCTACATAAACTATATTCAACTAGCTCAAACTCTACATAAACTATATTCAACTAGCTCAAACTCTACATAAACTACATTCAACTAGCTCAAACTCTACATAAACTATATTCAACTAGCTCAAACTCTACATAAACTACATTAATAATAATAATAATAATAATATGCCATTTAGCAGACGCTTTTATCCAAAGCGACTTACAGTCATGCGTGCATACATTTTTTTTGTGTATGGGGTGGTCCCGGGGATTGAACCCACTACCTTTGCGTTACAAGCGCCGTGCTCTACCAGCTGAGCTAGAGAGGACCACGCACTTGTAGTGTATTTGAGTTTTGAAAAAGGCTTCTAAAGTTTGTAATATCGACTTTAACATTTCAGATTTGATTTGCCCTAATGAAAAAAGTATCAAGCCCTACAAAAATGTCCATTAATTATAATCCACATAATAATTCACATTTCCTGTTGCTGCAGGATTATTTTCCTGCTGTAGCAAACTGGCTCAAATTAAGATCCTACATCTGTACTGTATGACTTTTAACATGCCACTGAAAAGTTTGAAAGATGCAATTAATTTGATGATACCTAAAAATACCGCAGAGTAATTCAAATCCATTTGCAAACATTGCTAACAGCAAGTTGGATGCTTAGCAAAAACAACGTTGAAACCTCTTTGTCCATCTGAGCGTAAGTGTTCTTGTTTTAAACACACACACACTATACCATCTTTAAAGGGATAGTTTACTCAGAATATAAACTAACATGTTTTTCACACCTACCTTGGCTGTAGTTGATTCAAGAAGGCAGTTTTGGGATATTTATTTTCCCTTCGACACTTAATAGACATATTTTGTTCCTGTTAGCATTCTCACTAGCACTTAACGTGAAACTGTTCTTGTGCCTGAGTAATAAAACTCTAATTAGTTTTGTAGCAACATTTTATTAGCATGTGGTTACGTAATACTTTGGTAATTGCATTTGAATTGCATAGCAATGAGCTGAGAATCTTTGTAACTACTGTACACAAGAATAGTGACTGTTCCTTATTCCACGTAATAACTCCATTATTGTGCAATTATAAAGACATTTCCAAAGTCCTACGTAACAACAATGTTGCTATTGTAATAATCACAAAGTTACTACGTATGTAAAATAACTGGATGTCTAGTGTTGCTGCATTACCTTATGTCACTCAACAGAAATATTTGTTAGTCATTTTGTTAGTCTACTTTAATGTTGAGGTGATTTCACGTCCCTCATGTATTTAATTCTAGGTTATAGACTATATTAAAATTCATATCTGAGAGCCCTCCAAACTATGTGCTTCTGATCATATATTTACACTAATTCAACTAACTGTTATAGTTTTTGGTTTGTCATCAAATAGTTGGCAGCCATCAAATAAGTATTTTTTTTGTTTTTCAAATAACTTGCATATATTCAAATACCTTCAAATATGATTTGGTTATTTGCGAGGTATTGTTTTTCTGAGACCTGGATTTGAATATCAAAGAAAATATATTTGCCTTGTAGTTGAAACTCTACATAAACTATATTCAACTAGCTCAAACTCTACATAAACTATATTCAACTACCTCAAGTATTTGAAAAGTTGGTATTTTCAAATAAACTATAAAATACAAGTATTTTCTGCCCAGTTCTGATTCAGTCGCAAATCAAACAAACAGTCCTGCCCTGAACCTTGACTATAAAAGTCAGATTTATTTCCCTATTCCCACATGTACCCAACTCAATAAAGTGGAATTGAATTGAATTAAATTGAACTAGTTTGCATTGAATTGTGTTGAGTTGACTCACATTCTCCATGCTGGGTCTGTGGCGTGGTCGTGTAGCGGTGCAGTCCAGGGCCAGGCGGAACAAGGGAAAGGACACAGAGTGGGGGCAGAGACCAGCCCTTGGGTCCAGATACTGAAGACAGGAGTCCACACTGCCACTGTCCTCCACCTCTCCATGTAGGATGTCTCTCTGGAGGGAGGGAGGGAGGGAGGGAGGGAGGGAGGGAGGGAGGGAGGGAGGGAGGGAGGGAGGGAGGGAGGGAGGGGAGGGAGGGAGGGAGGGAGGGAGGGAGGGGGAGGGAGGGAGGGAGGGAGGGAGGGGGGAGGGAGGGAGGGAGGGGGAGGGAGGGGGAGGGAGGGGGAGGGAGGGAGGGAGGGAGGGGAGGGAGGGAGGGAGGATGAACCAGAGGGCATGTATCCAGTAATCCAGCATTATGTCATGTGTTTGCTAGCATTTCAATACACATGTGCAAAATGTCATTGTAGTGTTACCAGCAGGGTGTGTTTAGGAGTGTCCTCTCTGACGTTCCGTCCCGTTAATGTTTCCATTATAACCTAAGAACAAACAGCTTCTTATTAACAGGTTCTGGTCATAGACATCCAAGCAATTCACAAACAGCTATGTTCTGGCATTCAGATCAGTTTATCAGGTCCAGTATTTGTCCCAAGTACCTGACAAAGACCATGTCGTTTGAAAGATGATTGTTTGTCAAAAGATGTTTCAGAGCATTTTTGCCAAGTACTCCCTAACTCACCATTCCCAAGCTGAACACATCCAGACTGACGGACAGCTTTCCGTCTCGGATGTATTCCTCTGGCAGGTATCCCAGGGTTCCACAGGTCGTATCCAAGGTAACGGTGCAGCTCTGACTGACAGAGTGGGGTCTGAGACGGGCCGTCCCAAAATCAGACAGCTTGGGCTGCAGCCGCTCGTCCAGAAGTATGTTAGAACTACACAGAAAGAAGACACTTTGAAACAGGTGGATCTTTGGAACTCAGGGGTAACTGGGATCTTTGGAACTCAGGTGTGACTGGAATCTTTGGAACTCAGGGGTGACTGGGATCTTTGGAACTCAGGGTAACTGGAATCTTTGGAACTCAGGTGTAACTGGAATCTTTGGAAGGGGTGTAACTGGAATCTTTGGAACTCAGGGGTGACTGGGATCTTTGGAACTCAGGGGTGACTGGGATCTTTGGAACTCAGGGGTGACTGGGATCTTTGGAACTCAGGGGTGACTGGGATCTTTGGAACTCAGGTGTGACTGGGATCTTTGGAAGTCAGGTGTGACTGGGATCTTTGGAAGTCAGGGTGACTGGGATCTTTGGAACTCAGGGGTGACTGGGATCTTTGGAACTCAGGTGTAACTGGAATCTTTGGAACTCAGGGGTGACTGGGATCTTTGAAACTCAGGGGTGACTGGGATCAGGGGTTGGAACTCAGGGGTGACTGGGATCTTTGGAACTCAGGGGTGACTGGGATCTTTGGAACTCAGGGGTGACTGGGATCTTTGGAACTCAGGTGTGACTGGGATCTTTGGAACTCAGGTGTAACTGGAATCTTTGGAACTCAGGGGTGACTGGGATCTTTGGAACTCAGCTGTGACTGGGATCTTTGAAACTCGGGGGTGACTGGGATCTTTGGAAGTCAGGTGTGACTGGGGTCTTTGGAACTCAGGGGTGACTGGGATCTTTGGAACTCAGGTGTAACTGGAATCTTTGGAACTCAGGTGTAACTGGAATCTTTGGAACTCAGGGGTGACTGGGATCTTTGAAACTCAGGGGTGACTGGGATCTTTGGAACTCAGGGGTGACTGGGATCTTTGGAACTCAGGGGTGACTGGGATCTTTGGAACTCAGGTGTGACTGGGATCTTTGGAACTCAGGGGTGACTGGGATCTTTGGAACTCAGGGTGACTGGGATCTTTGGAACTCAGGGGGACTGGGATCTTTGGACTCAGGGGTGACTGGGATCTTTGGAAATGTGCTATGCTATGCTATGCTAAGCTATGTTATACTGTGATATGCTGTGTTATGCTATGCTAAACGAAATGCTTAAAAAAGGCTGTCTCTTTCCTGGTCCCATCATTCACCAAGACCCTAAAAGGGGGTGAGGTGAGTGATTAGCCTAGGGGTTTGAGCTGGTACCTTGTGATGTTACCACAGACCACAGTACAGGGCTGGGCCGTATGTAGGTGATGTACTGCCTTAGCCGTCCCCTTGATGATGTCCAGACGCTCCTGCCATGAGAGAGTGGGCACTAGGTTCTACAGAGAGATGCAGGAGGGAGACATGTTAGCATTTAAACACCAATACACCTACTACCACACAGTCTGTCCACCACAGAGACAGATAAACTGATCTTTTTGGCATTGAAATAGAATAGTATAGTAGTTTAGTAGAATAAAATGGAAGTTTATGGTCCATCAGAGGATGGAAATCTGCCTTTACAGTAACACAACATACAACTAGAATAGGTAACACAACATACAACTAGAATAGGTAACACAACCTACAACTAGAATAGGTAACACAACCTACAACTAGAATAGGTAACACAACCTACAACTAGAATAGGTAACACAACCTACAACTAGAATAGATAACACAACCTACAACTAGAATAGGTAACACAACCTACAACTAGAATAGGTAACACAACATACAACTAGAATAGGTAACACAAAATACAACTAGAATAGGTAACACAACCTACAACTAGAATAGGTAACACAACCTACAACTAGAATAGGTAACACAACCTACAACTAGAATAGGTAACACAACATACAACTAGAATAGGTAACACAACCTACAACTAGAATAGGTAACACAACATACAACTAGAATAGGTAACACAACATACAACTAGAATAGGTAACACAACATACAACTAGAATAGGTAACACACTAAATAGGTACAACTAGAATAGGTAACACAACCTACAACTAGAATAGGTAACACAACCTACAACTAGAATAGGTAACACAACCTACAACTAGAATAGGTAACACAACCTACAACTAGAATAGGTAACACAACCTACAACTAGAATAGGTAACACAACCTACAACTAGAATAGGTAACACAACCTACAACTAGAATAGGTAACACAACCTACAACTAGAATAGGTAACACAACCTACAACTAGAATAGGTAACACAACCTACAACTAGAATAGGTAACACAACCTACAACTAGAATAGGTAACACAACCTACAACTAGAATAGGTAACACAACCTACAACAACCTACAACTAGAATAGGTAACACAACCTACAACTAGAATAGGTAACACAACCTACAACTAGAATAGGTAACACAACCTACAACTAGAATAGGTAACACAACCTACAACTAGAATAGGTAACACAACCTACAACTAGAATAGGTAACACAACCTACAACTAGAATAGGTAACACAACCTACAACTAGAATAGGTAACACAACATACAACTAGAATAGGTAACACAACATACAACTAGAATAGGTAACACAACATACAACTAGAATAGGTAACACAACATACAACTAGAATAGGTAACACAACCTACAACTAGAATAGGTAACACAACCTACAACTAGAATAGGTAACACAACATACAACTAGAATAGGTAACACAACATACAACTAGAATAGGTAACACACCTACAACTACAACTAGAATAGGTAGATAACACAACATACAACTAAATAGGTAACACAACATACAACTAGAAAGGTGGTACAACATAGGTAACACATACTACAACTAGAATAGGTAAACAACAACATAATAGAATAGGTAAACACTGGTACATGCTAGAACTGTGGTACAGTGATCAACTAGAATAGGTAAACTTGTAGAATAGTCTCACTGGTCAGGTAGTAGTCTGTGGTAACACAACATACAACTTGAAGGTAGGTAACACAACCTACAACAGAATAGAATACAACTGGTCATGCAGTCTGTGGAACAGTGATCCGTTGGGGAAGGTAATAGGTACACAATACAACTAGAATAGAATATCTCAGGTAACACACAACATACAACATGCAGACTGTAGGAACAGTAGATCCGTTGGGAAGGTAAGGGTACAGAATAGAATATCTCACCTGGTCATGCAGTCTGTGGAACAGTGATCCGTTGGGAAGAATAGGTAAGGGTACAGAATAGAATATATCTCACCTGGTCATGCAGTCTGTGTAACAGTGATCCGTTGGGAAGGTAAGAGGTACAGAATAGAATATCTCACCTGGTCATGCAGTCTGTGGAACAGTGATCCGTTGGGAAGGTATCCGTTGGGGTACAGAATAGAATATCTCACCTGGTCATGCAGTCTGTGGAACAGTGATCCGTTGGGAAGGTAGGGGTACAGAATAGAATATCTCACCTGGTCATGCAGTCTGTGGAACAGTGATCCGTTGGGAAGGTAGGGGGTACAGAATAGAATATCTCACCTGGTCATGCAGTCTGTGGAACAGTGATCCGTTGGGAAGGTAGGGGTACAGAATAGAATATCTCACCTGGTCATGCAGTCTGTGGAACAGTGATCCGTTGGGAAGGTAGGGGTACAGAATAGAATAATATCAGTTCTGTCACCTGGTCATAGCAGGGTAAGGGTACAGAATAGAATATCTCACCTGGTCATGCAGTGTGGAACAGTGATCCGTTGGGAAGGTAAGGGTACAGAATAGAATATCTCACCTGGTCATGCAGTCTGTGGAACAGTGATCCGTTGGGAAGGTAAGGGTACAGAATAGAAATATCTGGTCACCTGTGGAACAGTGTCATGCAGGGTCTGTGGAATATCTCACCTGGTCATGCAGTTGGGAGTGGTCCGTACAGGAATAGGGTACAGAATAGAATATCTCACCTGGTCATGCAGTCTGTGGAACTCATCCTGGGAAGGAAATAGAATATCTCACCTGGTCATGCAGTCTGTGGAACAGTGATCCGTTGGGAAGGTAAGGGGTACAGAATAGAATATCTCACCTGGTCATGCAGTCTGTGGAACAGTGATCCGTTGGGAAGGTAAGGGTACAGAATAGAATATCTCACCTGGTCATGCAGTCTGTGGAACAGTGATCCGTTGGGAAGGTAAGGGGTACAGAATAGAATATCTCACCTGGTCATGCAGTCTGTGGAACAGTGATCCGTTGGGAAGGTAAGGGGTACAGAATAGAATATCTCACCTGGTCATGCAGTCTGTGGAACAGTGATCCGTTGGGAAGGTAAGGGTACACCAGCCAGTAACGATCCCCATCAGAGTAACAACCCAACAGCTCCAATATGTTAGGATGCTGATAGCTGAAACATAAACAGGCAGATTTGATGATTAGTAACAGACAGATATTTGCCTTTATTTAACCAGGTTAGTCAATGAGGGCAGATGTTATTGTTTACAGTTACGAGAAGATGTGTGCATGGAAGAAGAGTGATATGTCCTAATGGATTTCAGTGGTAAATATATACGCAGAAACCATCTAAAATGGAGGCTGAGTGGAGTAGTTAAACGTACAGATGATGAACTTCCATCTCTCTCCTGAATAGATCCCACAACTTCCTCCACGAGGCTTTCTGCACCTGTACAGACCAACCAAGACCAACAAACATTTCAACTGTGTTGTGTGTCCTCAGTCCTTCTGAAGCACATAACCAAATAAATGTCTCTCTAGTTGGATAATGACCTCTAGTATATTTCATCTCCATCAAGCCAGGGACATTTTCAACAGATTTCATTTATAAATAGAGTATAAAATGGAGGAGGAAAGTTAGTACCTGCTTAAAGAGCTTGACAGCCAAGGTTTCATTTCCCTTTACCGCTCTGTAGACAGCAGAGAAGCTGCCCTCGGAGATCTTCATGTCCTGGTGAAAATGTCTAGTTCCCTCTATGACGTCCGAGTAGGTGATCACAAGCCTGTGGTTTCTACCTAGGAACAAGGTCAAACCACTAAGCCTGTGGTTTCTACCTAGCAACAAGGTCAAAACACTAAGCCTGTGGTTTCTACCTAGCAACAAGGTAAAAACACTAAGCCTGTGGTTTCTACCTAGCAACAAGGTCAAAACACTTAGAACATAAGCAGAGTACCCAGGAAAAACCTCAGCATTCTCACTAGTACATTTACACATGTTCAATGAGCCGTATGGGCGCGTCCCAAACGACACCATACACCCTACATAGTGCACTACTTTTGACCATCATGGGCACTATTTAGGGAATAGGGTACCATTTGGGACGCATACTATGAAATCTGTCGTCAATGAAACCACTTAATAAAAAGTGAAGTGAAATAGGGAATTAGATACCTCCCAGAAGCTTGCTCTCACTGAAACCATACAGTAGGATGTTCCAGATAATGCCCTCAGTATTATTTATGAGTCTAGTAGGATGTTTCAGATAATGCCCTCAGTATTATTTATGAGTCTAGTAGGATGTTTCAGATAATGCCCTCAGTATTATTTATGAGTCTAGTAGGATGTTCCAGATAATACCCTCAGTATTATTTATGAGTCTAGTAGGATGTTTCAGATAATGCCCTCAGTATTATTTATGAGTCTAGTAGGATGTTCAGATAATACCCTCAGTATTATTTATGAGTCTAGTAGGATGTTTCAGATAATGCCCTCAGTATTATTTATGAGTCTAGTAGGATGTTTCAGATAATGCCCTCAGTATTATTTATGAGTCTAGTAGGATGTTTCAGATAATGCCCTCAGTATTATTTATGAGTCTAGTAGGATGTTTCAGATAATGCCCTCAGTATTATTTATGAGTCTAGTAGGATGTTCCAGATAATACCCTCAGTATTATTTATGAGTCTAGTAGGATGTTCCAGATAATACCCTCAGTATTAGGTGGAGTTTTGACGACCCCAAGGGACATTATATGAGTCTCAAGGGACCAGTAGGATGTTCCAGATAATACCCTCAGTATTATTTATGAGTCTAGTAGGATGTTTCAGATAATGCCCTCAGTATTATTTATGAGTCTGTCGTATCAAGGGACCATCTCAACACATGCTGAGGTGGGATGTTTTGATGACCCAATATAAGAACAAGTGATAGTAGTACTGACACAGCATGATGAACACAACTCATACTGAAACAGAGAAATGGCTCAGCAATCTAATGTCTCATTATGAATATTAAAAGGTGGACAGAAAATCACTGGACAAAAAAAATACAAATACAATCTAAATATGAAATTAAAATAACAGATAATAAAAAATAATAATAATAATAATAATAATAATAATAATAATGATAATAATTTGTCACATATACCAGATAGGTGCAGTGTAATGTGTTGTTTTACAGGGTCAGTCATAGTAGTACAGCACCCCTAGAGCAAATTAGGGTTAAGTGCCTTGCTCAAGGGCACACCGTCAGTTTTTCACCTTGTCGGCTCAGCAACCTTTCAGTTAAGTACCTTCACTCGACACATGATTATCAGACTGGTTCCAACCAGGTTGGGTTGACTCACTGTCAGGTGGGGGTGACTGAGAAAACAGGACATGATGACAAAAATACAGTTATTACAGTGTAATACAGGATCAATTACAGGATCACACATGCACTAGCCTATATAGACAATATGGTGCCACTGGAGACACATGCACTAGCCTATATAGACAATATGGTGCCACTGGAGACACATGCACTAGCCTATATAGACAATATGGTGTCACTGGAGACACATGCACTAGCCTATATAGACAATATGGTGTCACTGGAGACACATGCACTAGCCTATATAGACAATATGGTGTCACTGGAGACACATGCACTAGCCTATATAGACAATATGGTGTCACTGGTGACACATGCACTAGCCTATATAGACAATATGGTGTCACTGGAGACACATGCACTAGCCTATATAGACAATATGGTGTCACTGGAGACACATGCACTAGCCTATATAGACAATATGGTGTCACTGGAGACACATGCACTAGCCTATATAGACAATATGGTGCCACTGGAGACACATGCACTAGCCTATATAGACAATATGGTACCACTGGAGACACATGCACTAGCCTATATAGACAATATGGTGTCACTGGACACATGCACTAGCCTATATAGACAATATGGTGTCACTGGAGACACATGCACTAGCCTATATAGACAATATGGTGTCACTGGAGACACATGCACTAGCCTATATAGACACACTGGAGACACATGCACTAGCCTATATAGACAATATGGTGCCACTGGAGACACATGCACTAGCCTATATAGACAATATGGTCCACTGGAGACACATGCACTAGCCTATATAGACAATATGGTGTCACTGGAGACACATGCACTAGCCTATATAGACAATATGGTGTCACTGGAGACACATGCACTAGCCTATATAGACAATATGGTGCCACTGGAGACACATGCACTAGCCTATATAGACAATATGGTGCCACTGGAGACACATGCACTAGCCAATATGGGTGCCACTGGAGACACATGCACACACATGCACTAGCCTATATAGACAATATGGTGTCACTGTAGACACATGCACTAGCCTATATAGACAATATGGTGTCACTGGAGACACATGCACTAGCCTATATAGACAATATGGTGTCACTGGAGACACATGCACTAGCCTATATAGACAATATGGTGTCACTGGAGACACATGCACTAGCCTATATAGACAATATGGTGCCACTGGAGACACATGCACTAGCCTATATAGACAATATGGTGTCACTGGAGACACATGCACTAGCCTATATAGACAATATGGTGTCACTGGAGACACATGCACTAGCCTATATAGACAATATGGTGTCACTGGAGACACATGCACTAGCCTATATAGACAATATGGTGTCACTGGAGACACATGCACTAGCCTATATAGACAATATGGTGTCACTGGAGACACATGCACTAGCCTATATAGACAATATGGTGCCACTGGAGACAACCTCTCATACATTCATTAAGGCGAAAGTTACTAGTGTCTATAAAAGGGAGATTATTAATTGCAAGTTCAACACAAACTACATTGATCATAACATGATAGGTTGATCATGACATGACTAGTAGCCTAGCACGGGTGACTCAGGAGGAGAGGGGTTTGATTTAAGCAATAAGGCCCGAGGGGGTGTGGTATATGGCCATTATACCACGGCTAAGGGCTGTTCTTAAACACGACGCAACGCAGAGTGCCTGGATACAGCCCTTAGCCGTGGTAAATTGGCCATATACCACAAACCCCAGAGGTGCCTTATTGCTATTATAAACTGGTTACTAATGTAATTAGAACAGTCGAAATAAATGTTTCGTCATACCCATGGTATACGGTCTGATATACCATGGCTTGCAGCCAATCAGCATTCAGGGCTCGAACCACCCAGTTTATAATAATAGATATATCATGACCAGTTACAGTAGCTTACCACGGCTGACTCAGGAGGGGAGGGGTTATCCCTGCTGCTCTCTGATGGTCCACTGTTGGGGAAGGAATACTTTGTTTCTGAAAGGACAACATTTCCCTGTTTTATTCATCTTTAATAACACGGGCCTACATGTTCAACCGTTAGTGGAGCAGGCACTGAATTTGTTCAGTCTCACATTTGCTCAATGTGTTGTTGACACAGCTGAGCGCTTGCACACCGACAGAGGAAGTTTATGCAACAATGACATTACAGAACTGAAACCAACGGTTTAGGCCAGTGAAAAACAGGCTACAGTTAAACAGGCTACAGCCATTTGAAACTGACACAAACCGCACCATCATATAGGTCTAATAACACACAACTATTGAATAGTCCCTTACCTTGAGGCATAAAGAGCTGTAGCGCTCTGTAGTGGCCCATATCCTCCAATACCTTCAGAAGGTCCCCAACAGTTTTGTTCTGTTGCGCCCACGACCAGATGAGTTCGCGCGTGGGGCTCTTGCCCATTGCCTCCAGCCTCTCGGTGCGTCGCACCTCCGTCCAACTTGGCACAATACGCGCAGCTGAAGGGGGGATAGGTAAAGTAGAGAAATGGAAGCGAGTTCTTATAGGGCGTGGGCGGATTGGCCGCCTGGCAATTCTGGCAAATAATGCCAGAAGGACCATCTTTAATTGGGGTGGGCTGGTCGGAATTGACCCAAAAATATATGTAAACAATGTATTTTAAAAATGGCACGGCCGGCAGCCCATGGGCCTGTTTTTTTTATGACTTTTGCGCAATTCCTCTGTTGTCATAATAATCTATATTGAGCATTTCGCTGACCTGCTGCCTATTGAAATCACTGGCCACTTTAAGAAATGGAACACTAGTCACTTTAATAATGTTTACATATCTTGCACTACTCAGCTCATATGTATATACTGTATTCTATTCTATAATATTCTACTGTATCTTAGTCCATGCCGCTCTGTCATTGCTTGTCCATATATGTATATATTCTTAAATCCCATTCCTTACTAGTTTTGTGTGTATTGGGTATATGTTGTGAAATTGTTAGATATTACTGCACTGTCGGAGCTAGAAGCACAAGCATTTCGCTACACCCGCAATAACATCTGCTAAACAGGTGTATGTGACAAATATAATTTGATTTGATTTGATTTAAGTGGCAAATGCCCCCGAAAAGGGGTTGGGGAGCGGTGACGTGACGTCAAGTGAGCTGGTGTAGCTAAAATGCCAGCGCTGAATTTTTCTCCCAGTTATAGTGTTATTGTGACATGATACCATATGTGCTACAGTGCTATACACTAACAGCGTTACATAATGTGGACAAAACGAAAGTGAATGTGAATTTATCACAGAAGAGATCGTTCCAGGTAATCTACACAACCTATACCTCAGTGAACACAACACTTCCGCTTTGGTAAACCAATAGAGATAAAGTTTAAAGCGCGCACAGAAAGTAACACTTTTTAGTTCACATTACTCACCAAGCCCGCGCCATCCGAGGCTGTCATCACCGCTGTCGATTACCTTGCAAAACGTCTCAATCAAAACCGGGGGGACATCATACAGGTACATAGACGGGTCCATTTTATCTGTGACTGAGCTAGAACGTTGTTATGGTAAAGTATATAACCTGTGTGACGCCAGCCACAATAAGGATTAGCCACAATAGTGGAACGTTTGTGGTTTGCCTTCAAAATAAAGGTCCCTCATTGAACGTGACGCAAATGGATACACATAGTGGAATCATGCCATATTTGGACTAGATCATGCGAAACAAGATTTTAATGTTGTTATATAAATACAACAAAAGAAATAGCACTGTGGATGTATTAGACTTCAGAATGGCATTGGGGGCATACTTATATTTTTCACTGTCCAGCCTTAGATATGGATTGTGAATCAATGAAACGGGGTATCAGTCTACTCCGGGACACCCACAGAACACAACTGTGAAGCGATTTACACAGTGGTCTAGTGGTGGTGCCTGGAGAAGTGGGTATACTCACACACACAAAAATCAGAACGGCCCGCCAGGCGAAGGAAAGACGCCCATATTGGTCTTTCACAGTCAGGCCAACCCAAGCTGTGCTGTGCAGTAGGCTAATATTGTAGACCTATTATTACAACACATAAACTGAGTCAACATTTTTTTTCAAGGTTTTTGTCCTCAAAGTCACACTTTTTGAAAACAAAAAACAACACAATTGTATGTTCTAAATGCATAAGTTACATACAGTGTATACCGATGAAAGAGACTAGCCTGCTGGCCTTACTGTGTGGATAGGAATATTGATCCCCAGCTGTTTAGGAGGTATATCACACCTGGTATAAATGTCTAGTTGTGTTTTTCCTGGCTTGCTGTGGTGATAATCCTTCTCAGCAAAACATTTTTCTGGCTGACAGTGGCATTACCAAACCAACAAACAATACAAAAAGTTAAAATAGATCAGGTCTGTACATTTACTCCACTGAAGCTTATCGTCCAAGAGGACACCCAGATATTTGTATTCCTCAACAATCTCTATGTTCTGACTAATAGATGTTGCAGAGAGTGGGTGTTGTTCGTTCCTGGTACTCCTGAGTGGCCCAGTGGTCTAAGGCACTGCATCGCAGTGCTGACTGTGCCACTAGAGATCCTGGTTCGAATCCAGGCTCTGTCGCAGCCGGCCGCGACCGGGAGACTCATGGGCGGCGCACAATTGGCCCAGCGTCGTCCAGGGTAGGGAAGGGAATGGCCGGCAGGGATGTAGCTCAGTTGATAGAGCATGGTGTTTGCAATGCCAGGGTTGTGGGTTTGATTCCCACGGGGGGCCAGTATAAAAAAAAAAAAAAAAATGTATTCACTAACTGTAAGTCGCTCTGGATAAGAGCGTCCGCTAAATGACTAAAAATGTAAAATGAAGTCTATGCACATCTCTTTGATCTTGTTGGTATTGAGGACCAAGTGTGATTCATCACACCACTCTACACAGTCGTTTAGGACGGGGCCATGGTGTTCCTCGTCACCATGCAACAGGCTGATCAGGGCAGTGTCATCTGGGAACCTGACGAGGTGTCTGTCAGGATGGGAACCTGACGAGGTGTCTGTCAGGATGGGAACTTGACGAGGTGTCTGTCAGGATGGGAACTTGACAAGGTGTCTGTCAGGATGGGAACTTGACGAGGTGTCTGTCAGGATGGGAACTTGACGAGGTGTCTGTCAGGATGGGAACTTGACGAGGTGTCTGTCAGGATGGGAACTTGGTGTCTGTCAGGATGGGAACTTGACGAGGTGTCTGTCAGGATGGGAACTTGACGAGGTGTCTGTCAGGATGGGAACTTGGTGTCTGTCAGGATGGGAACTTGACGAGGTGTCTGTCAGGATGGGAACTTGACGAGGTGTCTGTCAGGATGGGAACTTGACGAGGTGTCTGTCAGGATGGGAACTTGGTGTCTGTCAGGATGGGAACTTGACGAGGTGTCTGTCAGGATGGGAACTTGACGAGGTGTCTGTCAGGATGGGAACTTGGTGTCTGTCAGGATGGGAACTTGACGAGGTGTCTGTCAGGATGGGAACTTGACGAGGTGTCTGTCAGGATGGGAACTTGACGAGGTGTCTGTCAGGATGGGAACTTGACGAGGTGTCTGTCAGGATGGGAACTAGGTGTCTGTCAGGATGGGAACTTGTACAACTGTTGGTGTACAAGATGTACAGGAGAGGGGACAAAACACCTCCCTGTGGGGAGCCTGTTGTCTGACACGTGGGGGCACCCCCTTTGACCCCGCTGTGACCTCTGGCTCAGGAAGTCCAGCAGCCACAAAACCAGCCCCCCCCCCCCCCATCTAAGGAGGAGTCCCTTATGAGTCTCCGTGGCAGAATGTAAGGCTGGATTGTGTTGAAGGTAGAAGAAAAGACAACAAAAAGAACCCTGAAATGGGATTTGGCGCCCTCTATAGACCATGTTGAGGAGAGGAAGAATGGCATCAACTCCTCTGCTGGGCTGATAGGCAAACTGAAAGGGGTCGAAGGAACTGCTGGGTGGCGCTGAGAATATGACTTCTCACAATTTTCTCAAAGCATTTCATTACTAAGGATGTCAAGTCATTCATCACAGAGGGATTAGATGCTTTAGGAATGGGTGTAATTGTTTAGTTTTTCACAACACTGGCAGGTGTTGCTGGTCGAAGGAGGATTGGAAAATGTTTGTAAAAACACCAGCTATCAATACGTACAATGGGGCTGACTGGGGAGGTGATTTCCCACAGTCAAAGTCCCGCAATAAGAGCTAAGAAATTAATATTAGTATAAACTCACAGTTGTGTTCTGTGGTTGTCACTGAGTAGACTGATATCCCGTTTCATTGATTCACCATCCACAGGTAAGGCTGCGCAGTGAAATAGGAGGATGCCCCCGATGCCATTCTGAAGTCTAATACATCCACAGTGCGATTTGTTTTTGGGGTCAAATTCACTAATTATTGTCTGTTGTTGAATTTATATAACAACATTCCACTTTTTACATCCACAGGTTTTTTTTTTTTTTTTAATTATTGTCTGTTGTTGAATTTATATAACAACATTCCACTTTTTATTTTTTTATTTTTTATTATCTAGTCTAAATATGGCATGATTCCACTCTTTGTATCCATTTGCATCACTTTCAATTATGAACTTTTATTTTGAAGGGAAACCGCAAATTCCACTGTTGCATCTAATCCTTATTGTAGCTAGCTAAGACCAGAGGTATTGACTTCACCGAGACTACTAGACCGAGGCGCATGTTGCAGAATTCTGGAAATACCCTAGTCAGAACTAGTACACTCGGAAATGTCTGACTTGCTGATTCGTTGAAGGTGGCATGTGTATAACTACAACCAGTTAGCAAGCCTGACATTTTCGAGTTCCTAATTCTGACTAGAACTTGAAAGGAGGCATTAGAAAGCAGTGAGGTGATGGTGAGGTGACATCCTACCAGTGGAGGCTGGTGGGAGGAGCTATAGGAGGATGGGCTCTGTGTAATGGGTTGGAATGGTATCTATGGAACGGAATCAGACATGTGGTTTCCATATGTTTGATGTGTATGATACCGTTAACATTAATTCCATTCCATCCATTACAATGAGTCCGTCCTCCTATAGCTCCTCCCACCAGCCTCCACTGCAGTTTACTGTAGTGGAATTATGACAAAATCTGAAATACAGTTGGTTACATAACTATTGTATTAGGTGGCTACTTTGCGTAACATTTTAAGGTTTCCCACTTTACTTGATACAGGTTTTCATAGGTTATCTCGTGAGAAGGAGGCCTACAATCAGCTGCAGCAACCACCAACCATTATTCAGCCAGGGCATAAAAGTGACACATTTGTCTAAAGGGCAATGGCCGTTTCTTCTCACTCCAGGATTATGAACGGGGAGTCATAGTGACAGGGCCACTACTAGTAAAAATGTCACCGGTAACACTCAAGTATGTCCACTGGATGGCGACATCACACCAGGAAAACAAATGGGAACCTTGAACACAGACCAAGGCAATCGATCAAACCCCGTTACCAGGGTTACAGGATTACACCACAGTGATGTTTAGACAGTGCAGTAGCATTGATAACTGTTTACGACAAGACTAACCTAATTCCACACCACATGGTGGATCCAGAGTACTATAGTTTATGGCAGTCAGTCAACCACTGAATGTGTGCGCGAGCCATGCAAAGCTTCTAGATAAATGATCATCAACTCAATCTGTCTGGACATTTCTCTATTATTCATATTGAATATATTGAATATTACACATCCTCCTCCCTCCTCTTCCTCATCTTACTCCTCCCCCTCCTATGTTAGAGAGAGAGAGAGAGAGAGAGAGAGAGAGAGAGAGAGAGAGAGAGAGAGAGAGAGAGAGACAGAGACAGAGAGAGAGAAAGCGATAAAGAGTGAATGTGTGTGTGTATGAGTGTTTTGATACACTTTTGCATAATATGATTTTTGAGCCAGTTGTAAATGCTGTGTTCGGTAGCGTGTCTGTTGATCGACATGCCAGTGTAATGAATAGAATACACATGACTGAATCATCGTCCAGCAACACGATGCTGCCTGCCTGGAAGTCATTTCACCTGTGAATAACTATTTGAAATTGCTGAACATACAAGTTGTATCTGAACCCACATATCTGTCAAATGGCAGCCGAACAAGACTAAACTATACTGAACAAAAATATAAACACAACATGCAACAATTTCAAAGATTTTGCTGAGTTACAGTTCATGTAAGAAAATCCGTGAATTTAAATAAATAAATGAGGCCCTAATCTATGGATTTTCACATGACTGGGAATATAGATATGCATCTGTTGGTCACAGATATCATAAATAAATGATAGGGCCGTAGATCAGAAAACCAGTCAGTATCTGGTGTGACCACCATTTACGTAATGCAGCGCGACACATCTCCTTCGCATAGAGTTGATTAGACTGTTGAATGTACCCTGTGGAATGTTGTCCACTCCTCTTCAATAGCTGTGCGAAGTTGCTGAATATTGGCAGGAACTGGAACACAATGTCGTACAAGTCGATCCAGAGCATCCCAAACATGCTCAATGGGTGATATGTCTGGTGTGTATGCAGGCCATGGAAGAACTGGGACATTTTCAGCTTCCAGGAATTGTGTACAGATCCTTGCAACATGGGGCCGTGCATTATCATGCTGAAACATGAGGTGATGGTGGCGGATGAATGGCACGACAATGGGCCTCAGGGTCTCGTCACGGTATCTCTGTGCATTCAAATGGCCATTGATAAAAGGCAATTGTGTTCGTTGTCCGTAGCGTATGCCTGCCCATACCATAACCCCACCACCACCATGGGGCACTCTGTTCACAGCATTGACATCAGCAAACCGCTCGCACACACGATGCCATAAACGCTGTCTGCCATCTGCCCGGTACAGTTGAAACTGGGATTCATCCATACAAAGCACAGTTGTCCAGCATGCCAGCGGCCATCGAAGGTGAGCATTTGCCCACTGAAGTCGGTTACGACGCCGAACTGCAGTCAGGTCAAGACCCTGGTGAGGACGACGAGCACGCAGATGGGCTTCCCTGAGACGGTTTCTGACAGTTTGTGCAGAAATTCTTTGGTTGTGCAAATCCACAGTTTCATCAGCTGTCCGGGTGGTTGGTCTCAAATGATCCCGTAGGTGAAGAAGCCGGATTTGGAGGTCCTGGGCTGACGTAGTTACACATAGTCTGCGGTTGTGAGGCTAGTTGGACGCACTGCCAAATGCTCTAAAACGACGTTGGCGGCGGCTTATGGTAGAGAAATTAACATTCAACAGGGATGTAAACATATTTATGCGCAAAATTTGACAGAAATACTGTAAGCTTTTGTGAATTAGGGACATTTCTGGGATCTTTTATTTCAGCTCATGAAACATTGGACCAACACTTTACATGTTTCGTTTATATTCAGGAGAAGGGTGGAGAATAGGTCCAGGGGTTGGCTGCTCTGTAGCGTTGCCCATTGTCTGACTACTCTGTAGCTCTGCTCTGTAGCTCTACTCTGTAGCTCTACTCTGTAGCTCTGCTCTGTAGCTCTACTCTGTAGCTCTGCTCTGTAGCTCTGCTCTGTAGCTCTGCTCTGTAGCTCTACTCTGTAGCTCTGCTCTGTAGCTCTGCTCTGTAGCTCTGCTCTGTAGCTCTACTCTGTAGCTCTGCTCTGTAGCTCTGCTCTGTAGCTCTACTCTGTAGCTCTGCTCTGTAGCTCTACTCTGTAGCTCTGCTCTGTAGCTCTGCTCTGTAGCTCTACTCTGTAGCTAGCTCTGCTCTGTAGCTCTAGCTCTACTCTGTAGCTCTACTCTGTAGCTCTGCTCTGTAGCTCTACTCTGTAGCTGCTCTGTAGCTCTGTAGTAGCTCTGTAGCTCTACTCTGTAGCTCTGCTCTGTAGCTCTACTCTGTAGCTCTACTGTAGTAGCTCTCTGCTCTGTAGCTCTACTCTAGCTCTGCTCTGTAGCTCTACTCTGTAGCTCTGCTCTGTAGCTCTGCTCTGTAGCTCTACTCTGTAGCTCTGCTAGCGAAGGCAATCAGGGAGAGGACTACCTGTTTCTTTCTTTCTGTTGGTTTAGTTTAATAATGTATGTTTATGTTTGTTATGCATTTCAAGCAGTTCTGCCTTAGCTGTAGTACTATCATTCAGCCACTGGGTGGCACTAGCAGACAGCCTGCCTGTCCTGATTCAAGGGAGTTGAACCCCCCAACATTTTTAAAAACGTTCTGCTCACATGAGTTGAAATGAATCATGAGTCATTGTTTCTGAAATGGCCTAGCCTCTGGTCTCAGTGGTCTCACAACATGGTGCAGTGACAATATGGAACGGCATCATTTAGGTCCAGAGAGAGACTCCTTCCTGCACTTCAATCGCCTCAGTTCAATTTGCATTTGGAAGTTACATTCATTTATACACTACATGCCCAACAGTATGTGGACACCTGCTCGTTGAACATCTCATTCCAAAATCATGAAGAATCACTCTTCTGGGAAGGCTTTCCACTAGATGTTGGAACATTGCTGTGAGGACTTGCTTCCATTCAGCCACAAGAGCATTAGTGAGGTCAAGCACTGATGTTGGGCGATTAGGCCTGGCTCGCAGTCGGCGTTCCAATTCATCCCAAATGTGTACGATATTTTTGAGGTCAGGGCTCTGTGCAGGCCAGTCAAGTTCTTCCACACCGTTCTCGACAAACCATTTCTGTATGGACCTCGCTTTGTGCATGGGGGCATTGTCATGCTGAAACAGGAAAGGGCCTTCCCCAAACTGTTGCCACAAAGTTGGAAGCACAGAACCGTCTAGAATGTCATTGTATGCTGTAGCGTTAAGATTTCCCTTCACTGGAACTAAGGGGCCTAGCCTGAATCATGAAAAACAGCCCCAGATAATTATTCCAAATTGTATTTGTCACATACACGTGTTTAGCAGATGTTATTGCGGGTGTAGCGAAATGCTTGTGCTTCTAGCTCCGACAGTGCAGTAATATCTAACAAGTAATATCTAACAATTTCACAACATATACCCAATACACACAAATCTAGTAAAGAATGGAATTTAAGAATATATACATATATGGACAAGCAATGACAAACTTTACAGTTGGCACTATGCATTGGGGCAGGTAGCATTATCCTGGCATCCACCAAACCCAGATTAGTCTGTTGGACTGCCAGATGGTGAAGCATGATTCATCACTCCAGAAAACGCGTTTCCACTGCTCCAGAGTCCAATGGCGGCGAGCTTTACGCCACTCCAGCCGACGCTTGGCATTGCGCATGGTGATCTTAGGCTTGTATGCAGCTGCTCGGCCATTGAAACCCATTTCATGAAGCTCCGGACTAACAGTTCTTGTGCTGACATTGTAGAGGCAGTTTGGAACTCGGTAGTGAGTGATGCAACCGAGGACAGACGATTTGTACGCGCTACGAGCTTCAGCACTCGGCGGTCCCGTTCTGTGAGCTTGTGTGGCCTACCACTTCACGGCTGAGCCGTTGTTGCTACTAGACGTTTCCACTTCAAAATAACAGCACTTACAGTTGACCGGGGCAGCTCTTGCAGGGCAGAAATTTGACAAACTGACGTGTTGGAAAGGTGGCATCCTATGACGGTGCCACGTTGAAAGTCACTGAGCTCTTCAGTAAGGCCATTCTACTGCCAATGTTTGTCTATGGAGATCGCACGGCTGTGTGCTCGATTTTACACACCTGTCAGCAGCGGGTGTGGCTGAAATAGCTGAATCCACTAATTTGATGAGGTGTCCACATACTTTTGTATATATAGTGTAGTTCACATTGGGACATTGGATAAAAAAGTATAGGCTATTATTGCAGCATGAAGTTGACTGTAGAGAGGGTTTATCACCTGCATTGATAGACCTTTAAATGAACTAATTTCATCTCACATGTAAATTCATGCAGGTGTATCCAGGACAGCATCAAATGTTCCAAGGTATTTTATCACGTCAGGTTTTCGCTGAGCTTCACAACTACAGAACCTTGCAATCCCAACACGTCTGGCCGTCATTACAGCCGTGTTGATGGATGAGCCTCTGGTCAAAAGCAATGCACTAGGTACGGAATAAGGTGTCTCTGGTCAAAAGCAATGCACTATATCTTCAGGATAGGTCAGGGGTTCCCAAACTTTTTTGCTTCGTGACCCACCAATTGAAGTGACTTTTGAGTCGCGACCCACCATAAGGGTTGAACGGTGAAAGAACATACGCAGACCAAAGAGGAAGTAAAACATTATCTTGTCAGCAGAGAGAGAAAAATGTTGCAGTTTCAAAGCGGATCTCCTGCAATTC